>CM029013.1:229074732-229391645 GCA_016801055.1 Panax notoginseng | reverse complement strand
AGGAGATTGACGAATTTGTGAGGTACACTAAAATTCATATTTATTCCTTAACTTTTCAATGACATGTAATAAACATTCAATATGTTAATTTTATTAACATTGTATAGATTATACGATGACGAGTTAAAAGTTGAAGCATCCCGACATAACTGATAAAGATATTCAAATCAATCGTGATAAAAAAATTTCACTTTGGCTAAAGGACAAAGTAAGTTAAGTTACTTAAGCAAGAAATATATATACTCCATATTAACTATGACTTCATTTAATAGGATGAAGTTTTTGTGGACTTTTACTAAGGGATCAACGATTCTGGCTAATGTACAAGTCCTAGCTTTGGGACCAGACAGAGGCCAAGTCAGTCGCAATGGTTCCAAAATAAATGGTTGTGAATTTCATATAAAAGCATATGGGCGCGGTAAAAGAACAACGAACACTGGAGTATGTGTCTAAGGAGATTGTTATAATGAGCTTGGTCGTACCTTTTATGGGGAGTTAGAGGAAATCATAGAGTTATCATACAAGGGCACAAACGGGGGTCATATTAACTTGTTCAAATGTCGTTGTTTTGATTCAGAAAAAGGGATACATGTTGACATACATGGAATCGTCGATATTGACCTCCATAGGTCCGCGTACTCCAACGAATCGTTTGTTTTACCAACTCAAATAGTACAAGTATACTACACTACTAGTCCTATTAGGAAAAATTATAGACCGCCTGCAGATTGGCAAATTGTAATTCATACTCCCGCGTGCAATCGTGTAGAAGTAGTTGACGGGGAGATTTACCAAGATCTGATGCTTCATAGACAAACTATAATAAATGTGGAGGACGACAATGAAGTAATCGAGTTAGATGGTGGAGATGAACCACATGAATTAGATCCTGAGTCAATTCTTGTGCCAGATGACATTGATATTGAGGAGGAAGAGTTATTGACTGACACTGAATCTGAAGCAGATGATGGTTATGAATCTGCAATACATATACAAGATGATTTTGACTCAGACATTGATTAAAAAAATTAAATGTATGTTTAGTATTACATGTTCTTTATATCATTGTCATGTTTATGTACTTAACTATCTAATGCAATTTCCTATCATTATTATCATTTTATATTCATATATGCATGTAATCAAATATAACTCATACTAACATCTTGAAATTTGTAAAATATAGATGGCTTCTGAAGCAACGCAAAAAAAGAACAGCTTGGGTAGGAGTCCTAATCATGTGCCAAAGGCCCCTGCTAATCCGGATGATCGGATTCTTATACAGATTCGTCCTTCTCCGAACAACACGTACGTCCGCATCATTTATATATAAGCATTTTAGATTTTCATTGTTGCAGATATATACTAATGTAAATTGCTTTAAATATTATAATAAATCTACTTATCTTTAATGTAAATTGTTGTATATTGTAGTGATTTTTCATATAACAAGATAGTCAAGTGCATTTCACAGTTGTGCTTACAGAACTAGAAGACACCTGTGATTACGTGGGCGGTTTGCTATTTTTAATTATGACGTATAATATAATTAATAAACTAAAATTGTTTAGTAGTGTTGGATTATATGTTAATAGTATCATTTTAATATTATTATTGTTGTTTTATTTGCAGAAAATATATAGATGGGAGGACGCGCAGGTTTCAGTGATACAGACACTATTCTGGCAGAAGTGCGTCATCCACACCAAAGATAACTTGAACAAAGAACGATAAAAAGTCCTACACAATGCATCGATCAACCATCCAGGCCACGGAAAGAAGTACATACACGAGCATAGCCCCTGGTGGTGCACCCAGTCCATATGGGCTGAGATGTGTGCCCAATGGAGAGCTGAGAGCTGGGTCAAAAGATGTAAGACTGCCGCCACTAACAGATCAATGGGTGTACCTGATGGTGAAAAGGTGAAAGGAACCTACAGGGGCGGCAGTATATCACAGTTGCAGCATATCACTGCCAGGGTACGTATGAATAGTTTTAATATGTTTACAATCATGAATTGTAGAATATCACATGTTTACTTAGCAATATGGGAGTATGTTTTATATAGGAGTCTCAGTCTCAAGGTCAGCATATCCATTGGCTAGATGTGTACGTGGCCACCCGTGATAGTCTGCCTGATACTATCTAGATAGCAGTAATAAGTTTTGACAACTTTGATGTTGTTTATCAAGTTTATGTTATTATTTAGAATTTAATATTTATTTTTAACTATTTAATTATTAACCTGCTGACAGGATACTTATAAGAGCTTATTGAACGACCGTTATCATGAAGGCACCCCACGTCCGGTGATTGATCAAGAACTGTGGGAGAGGGCGTCAGTTATGAAGAAGAACTACGTCAGAGGCCAAGGACAACAACGACGCCCAACCATCAGTGGCACAGGCAGCTCTGCTACCTAGTCTACATAGTCATCGACCCATCTAGCTCAGCATACTCTTGCTGACTGTGTGAGAGCGATCTGTCGAGATCGTGATCTTCTTCGTATACTGGGCGAGCATCTGGCGGCTCTGAGTCCTGATGAGTTAGCTGATGTAGTGGCGGCAGCAGCACCATCACAGCATAAGGATGGCGATGAGATAATCAATCGTATTTATTACAATCAAATTAGTCACTTATATATATACACACACATATATTGTTGTGTTTAATTTGTTGTATATTGTCATAATACCGGTATCAATATATATACTATATATGTAACTTGTTTTATTATTTTGTTAATTACAACAGGGTGATCAACGAGAAACTAATTTAGACAATGATGCTGTTAAGTTTGTAATATTCATGAACGCAATCAAATTGCACAAAGTAAGCGAAAACGTGAAAAATTAGAGTTTTAAATTTTTACAAACCATATACCCGGATCATCCTTTATGCATAATTATTAACTAAACGAAAAGATAAAGAACAAAAATCATACCCTTGAAGATCCGAGTTTTCTCAGGTACAAATTCACCTCCAAATCCTTTCGCGTTCAACTTGAATCCATCGGGTTTGGTTCCTTCCTTTGATCAACATTAGCCACCCAAATGTTTGGCCTCTAGAGGTGATCTACCAAGGAAGAAGAAAGATTCAAGAAGATGAGTATTTGGCAAAATCTTAGTTTTTCTATCTCTCATAGAAAAAGGTGTACACTCCCAACTATTGGAATTACGCCTGTTGTGAAAAAGTCAACAACTACTCTACACCTATAATAAGACTTCTCTTATTTATAGATGTAGGCAACCCTCCTTAACAATTACGAAATTAAGTTTTATTTTAATTAATTAAACTCATTTAATTAATTAGGTTCTCAGTCTTATTATGAATAATTAACTAAACTCTTTTAATTAATTAGCCTCCTAATCTTATTAGGATATATGAGAGTACTTTTATTAATTAATTTTCAAACTCTTTGAGGAATTAAATAATAATAATAGTAATAATAATAATAATAAGACTCCTCTTAATAATTTATATTTAATATTTTTATATTTAATATTTTCAAAATATTAAATAATAAATATTAAGCTATTTAATTTATTCTATCACAATAGATTAAATTAAATATACTTAACTTATTATTACGATTATGTCATTTGCTTCTTAAATAAATATTCTTCCTTTTATGGTGTGACCATTTAGGTTCTCCGTAATAAATCGGTTGTGAATAAATGAATTAGAACAATTCTAATCTTATTTAAATAAATAAATTAAATATTTAATTTATTTAAATAAATAATATTTATTCTACAATAGGGATAAGCCTTCCTAGCGATTAACGAATTTTCAGATAATATAGATTTCAACATTAATCATAAAAGAACCTTTGAGTAAATAGTTACCGTATAACTCAATCCTTCCACCATACAATTTTCCAATTAAATATAAGATATGAAATTACCGTCAAGTCTTATTTTATTTAATTATATGTATTTTGACTCTTAAATGCACAACTCCAAATAATGCAAATTAGAAATGCAAATTCTGCCTTGGCTAAAGACTATTGGGTTGTCATTTATCGAATCACATAGGACATTTCTCTTCTTTTACTATAAGTGGTAGATTCTTTATTGATCATACATTATCTCCTTGTACATCTTATTATACCCAAGCATACCCTTTGATATACCCTAAGGGTCTTAAGGAATAAGTCAAAGTATAACTCATCATACACAAGATACTATGATGATCTCAAGTCCAAAGATCACTTGTACTACTATCACTACAGGAATTCCTATTGACAGGCAAGTAAAACTCCATTAGGTATTCCTTAGTGAGTCACGTTCAGTAAACTTATTCTCTAATAAGCACCTACATACTTGCTTTAGTGTGTCCACACAAATGATCATGAGATCAATCTTCCTCATCCAATGAGCAAGCAACGTATATACCAATCTATCCGGATTCACTAATCTCCAATTTAGTAATCCAACGATTGGGAACTATTTTAGTTTTAAGCTTTCTAAAAATTTAGATCTCATTAGAATGATCACCATCATTATTCTAAAAGCATTGCTTAAATCTATGGGTTTATCACATATTATAAACCAGTATCATGTAGATAATTTAAAAGTCTTTAATAAATTAATACTTTTTATTAATAAATGAATAAGATTGTTACAAAGTATATGCTTTATCATCAAACATGATTGGCTTGTGTGCATATTACTTTCAGATGCATGACGACCGACCTAGTCTTGTTTTCTAGTTATTTATGAGCCTTGTTGCGACGCCCCCAAAATAGATCCATTCCACCCAACCTATTCTGAGTCGCCAAATACATGGTACAGAAAACAACTACAACTTTATTATTACAATTATCGTGCAAAATACAAATATTGTCATCTAGACAGTATTTATACTCAAATAAGTCTTTATTATACTTATTGATACACTATCTTACAAAATAGTGAGGACTACTAAAATAATTATCTTGAACCATCATTCAATACCCCGACTAATACCCGCCACATTCTCGCCTCCTGAGAAGAAAAATAGAACAAAAAGAAAAAGGGTGAGCTCAACTAGCCCAGTAAAGAATATTATGACTAAGATAATATAAAACAAATTATCGTTAGTCTTCAACAGGAAAAAATCTACTAGAATACAATAGACAACAAGTTTTAAATCAACAACTGCATCGGAAACAACAATTCATTAGAAGAGTTAAGTAGAGAATGAAATCTACTATCATCTATGAATTTAAAAGTCCATCATCGATATTTTATCCTTGTAACATCAATCAATATACATCTTGAATCAAATAGTCATCTTTGCACTACAGCCAAAGATATTAATCAGTCGGTCATGTTTATTTCAACACCTGTTCATCTTTGCACTACGGACCAAAGATATTCATCATAAAATCATTAATCTTTGCACTACAGGTCAAAGATATTCAGTTATATCATCATTTAGGACTGAGGATGATGAAAAATCTTTTAAAGAAAACGAATCCAATGAAACAAAAGAATAAATATTAAGGATTCGTATTTCAAACAATTCGAGTTCAAAAATACTTCATAAATAATCATAGCGAAGTAAAATTCAAGAATGATCAAAATATGGATACAATCAAAGTTAGTATCCGTAATAGATATCTTGGACAAAAAATAAAAATTTAATTTTTCTGTGAATAGTGCCGTATTCGTGAATAGTGCCGTATACGTGAATAGTGCCGTATACGTGAATAGTAACTCCAACACTAAAAGATAGAAATTTCAAAAAAAATCATCATACTTCGTGAATAGTACTCATGAATAGTAACTCATGAATAGTAACTCCGACATGAAAAAGTTCCAAATTTGATAAAAAGTTCTAACCAATATTTCGGTATAATGATATTGAAGAAATAATATCATTTAGGAAGAAAATAACATCCCTTACCTCAGAAAGAATAGTACTTCTAGCTGGAATACTGGATATAGTGCTGAAGGAACTTGCACCGTATAGCAATACTCAAAGTATCAAAATACTCACAAGAATATGCTCTATATATCGAGAGAGAAATAGAGAGAAGATTTCAGTTTCTGGTGTGATTTTCAATTCTAACCTAAGCACCCTATTTATAGGAAAATGCTTAGAACACCAAAGTAGAAAATTTAATATAATAATAATATATATATTATAAATTCTTACGCACACCTTTATTGATCCAAAATATCAGCCACACATGTGCCAAATTTGCCAAAAACGTTTTTCATATAAAAGTTAATTAAAACTCCAAAAAAATAATAATCAATTAATCCGAAACTTCAATAATTCATAATAAATTGTCCTTTTTTCAGAAAATTCAAATCTCGCGGTTTTTTATAGGAAATTTAATTCTCTACAACTTTGCAGAAGAAATTTTTTCCCAAATTCAAACATAAATTGACCGAAATCTACATACGGAAGATTTTACAGGCTATAATCAAATTTCAGTTAAGAAATGGGGTCCACCGACACACAATGTGACACCCCCAAATTCGGGTTACCTGACCCCCGAGTTTGGTGTTCACGATCCACAATATATTACTATTTAACTACCCATTCATATATAAATAGGAATACATAAGCTTCATTAACTGATATAGTTAATACATTACCCCAGGTTCTCTAACCTTAACACTACAAACATACTCTTTAGTTATATAAAAAGGGTTCACAAATAAAACATAATAATAATGTTATTCATAACTAATTAATCACTATGTCTTCGCCCTTGTTCTTCACAGCACCTTCTGCCACTTCTTCCCTAGCTGAAAAGTTTTAGTTAGCAAGGGTGAGCAACAAATTTACCGCGCAAGTTAAGATATACAATGAATGTATAAGTATCAGAATAATAGACTATCTATTTTGATAGAATGACACCAAAGTTCGGGAAACTTTGAATTAGCTGAACAATGCGTTAATCAATAACAAGGCTTCTCCCTTTCTATGCAACACAATATTATATTAATGAAATAGTACAACGCTTTCAAGTTTCTAAAAATATTCTATTGAATAAATAAGAATCAATTCTACGCAATAACAAAGTGGAATATTTTCCAGATTTATGCTGAGTGATCTCACCAGATCTTTGAACTTATTTTCTCGGGTATCTATCAAAGATTTACTTTGATACATAGTCAGGCGTATCAGATAACCATAAAGATTAAATCATACCCCTCTGCAAGTATAACAAGTGATCAGCTTTATTATACCCTATATTATGCATAATACTTAACAGCGCGCAATGGTCGAATATACGACCCAAAATGTTTCCTTTTATATAAAAGGTTGTTCTTCTCAGTCTCAAAATCAAAATTTTTGATTTGACAACGAAATACTGTGATTTCAAATTCTATCTACTTATCGATCTAGTCGAAATAATTGGCATCGATCTATCAATAACAATTGATTTCTCTTCTCGTAATTATCAAGTTCTAACAAATGTTCGTCTAGCCAGAATAATTAGCTAAGACATTTCTCAATATAATTTGACAATAAACAGGAATTATTTGTACTCTCAATATTAGTTTCTGCAGATATAAATATCCAACAACAGTAATTCAATTTAAATTTTAATCATGCACTAACTGCGAATAATTAACAATAAATTCTCTGAACATGGTATAATTATCAATAATTAACCATAAAAATAATTGAATGAATATAACTCAAGGTTGAGTTAGGAAACTTGCCTTCCGCGTTGATTACAGCTACACAATATAATTAACTGCGTTCGTAAGACCTATAACCAATAATATCGTTGTCACAATTAGCACAATATTTTATAACACGTAATACTGTAATTTACAGTCAAACTTCTCCTAGGCACATTACCACATAGCCACATTAGTGTTTATAACCTATATAAACACTTATCAAGTCTAACTAGTTCAGTCTGGTTGGACTTTAGTCTCATCTCGGTGTTCTGGTCACCCTATCTGACAATTAACACATTGATTGTCTAACAATCTTAGTCTCTAAGCTTCAATATTATTTTAGATAAGTCAAATATAGTTTATAATATTTTTCGGAAGCTTTTAATAATTTATAAACAATTATTATAATTTATAATAATTTTTTAAACACTTAAATCATTTTTAAATGATTTAATTATCAAATAATCTTATCATTATTAATATTTAATAATATAAAAATATTAATAACATACTTGTCAAAATATTAAAGTTATTATTAATAACATAAAATATTATTAAATCAACAATATCCTACTTAAATAATTTTTAAAATAATTAAAATTATTTTTAAATCATTACCATTAATATTTAAATATTAATAAAATTATTATCAAAATATTAAAAGTCATTAATTATAAACTAAAATATTTTTAAAATATTTTTCTCACTTTTAAATAATTTTTAAATCAATAAAATTATTTTTAATTCATTTATTTAATATCATAATTAAATAAATCTAATATCATTAATATTAATTTATTAATGAGAATTCTCCAAAAATATTGAAAATTATATTTTATAATTTAAAATATTTTCTAACACTTTATTCTTATTTAAAATAATTTTTAAATCATTAAAATCATTTTTATCTTATTTATTTAATTTAATAATTAAATAAATCTAATATCATTAATATTAAATTATTAATGAAAATTCTCTAAAAATATTAAAAGTCACATTTTATAACTTAAAATATTTTTAAATACATTATTCTTATTTAAAATAATTTTTCATAATATTAAATCATTTTTCTCTAATTTATTTAGTATACTAAGTAAATAAATTAAATACCTTTAATATTTAAATAATTATAAATATTAAAGAAAAATATTCCAATTGGTCAAAAATTATTTTTCATAATTTAAAATAATTTTTAAAACCATTTTTGGTAATTTTTAGAATTTATTTCTAATTTTTAATCATTTTTCGGAAATTCTGAAAATAAAATAAATAAAACCGTCGCTAATAGCCTTTAGCGACACTTGTCTGTTGCCTTTGGTGTTCTTGGCTCAAGAACACTGACAAAGTCAGTGTTCAAGGTAGCTTGTTTGACTGACTTTAATTCTCGGTGTAAACATGTTCCGGCCCATTTCAAACTCAGATCTTGTAGTAATTATACAACACTACAACTGGAAACCAATATCTAGGTCAAACAGTAAACATGTAAAGAGATCTGGGCAATCAAATCTCTTGTCAGACCATACCTTGGTTTTTTTTCCAGAAACCCAGAACACGACTGGTCACTTTGATGGTCAATTAAGTTTATGTTCCAATCATTGTATGGGTGTTATGAAGGTTCATAACTATAGTACATATGCCCAAGAACATTTATACATTAATAGA
Source organism: Panax notoginseng (assembly GCA_016801055.1). Classification (NCBI taxonomy): domain Eukaryota; kingdom Viridiplantae; phylum Streptophyta; class Magnoliopsida; order Apiales; family Araliaceae; genus Panax; species Panax notoginseng. The sequence continues at coordinate 229,382,348 of CM029013.1, read as the reverse complement.
TCAGTTCAAATATAAGGCAATCACAAGAAAATAATATGGTCAAACCATGTCAGAATCATAGATTAACCGTTTTCTGGGTTTTCCAGAAATGGTAATCATGATTGACATGCCCAGTTTGACCAACTGCTATACTTGATCTACTTCTTATTTGTGAGATATAAAGCCATGGAATCAAAGACCATATAACAGGCTACAACATGGTTCCAAACAAAACATCAAACAATATCATATCTGGCAGCTCCGGTCCCTTAAAACTCATGTCAGACGCTAAAATCCAACTTTCTGGGTTACCCAGAATATACTCGGTCATGCCCGGTCAACGGGTTTTGACCGATTATATCTTCAAATCCAGACCTCTTATGACTCTAATAGCTTTTGCAGCTTAAAGACAACATGTCAGGCTACATATAAAAGCTTTAAAACAGCTCATAACATAAACACATGAAGATCTAAGCCAACTAACATTTACTTGTCAGACAACTTTAGAGCTCAAGAACAGATTTTGGAAAAATCACTTTTTACCCATTTTGATGTTATGGATCCATCATGGATCAAAATAGATCGACTAAAAACATATTATAACATAAGATTAAACACTAAAACACAAAAAATTTCTAAGCAACAAAGATCAAAAGTAAACTAGGGTTTATACCTCTTCTTGCTAGATCTTTGATCTTAATCCTCCTTAGTTGTTCTTGGTGATCTACGGACTGATTTTAGGACTGATCTACTAGTAATTTTCGGAGCTTTTAGTGAGAGAGGGAGTTGGTGAGAGTAAATTGTCCAAATGAGCAATTTTATGAACTTTCTCTCTCTCAAATCTCTTATATACCACTTAGATACATTGAATGATCTCATGTAGCTGTCAAATAAGGGCTGAATTGCTGGAGAGTTTGTACCAAAGTCAAATTAGTTGGTGAACAACTAAAGTTTTTGCCAATTTTGCAAGTTAACTTACTAAAATAAACAAAAGGGCATTTTGGTCTTTTTCTAAATATTTTTAATGGCAAATTGAACAACAACCAAACCCTTAGGATTTAGGGTTTGGGTTAGGGTTTGAACCCTTTAGGGTTTAGGATTTGAACCCTAGGTTTTCAATTTAATTCCCAAGATTTCTGAATTTCGGTTTTCAAAATAGAAAATTAATATTTCTAAATTAGAATTAGAATTTTCTAATTATATTAAAATTTCTTAATCATACTAAAATATTGCTAATTAGGATTAATAATTCCTAATTAAAATTGCTAATTAAGCAATTAGGGTCGTAATTGGTCATTAGGGTTTACAACCCACGAATTAGGGTTTTAATTAGAAAAAATAAATTTTCTAAATTACAATTAGGGTTTGTAAAATAGAAATTAAGATAACTAAAATATAATTAGGGTTTTCTAATCATATTTAAGTTTAATACACCCATTAGGCTTACCAATTAGGATTATGGTTTCCTAATTTAGGGTTTAGGATTCTCGAATATGAAATTAGAGTTTCCCAGCTTTCGATTAGGATTTCTAACGGTACATTAGGGTTTCTCATCCTGAGATTAGGTTTTCTAATCTCTTCTTAGGGTTTATAAATATTAAACCTTATCCGATCAATCATTGATCAATACTACCACACAGTACAAACACGTAATCAATAATATAATTATTTTAATTATATTTTATATCGAATCCCTATCCGGACTTAGGGTTAGGGTTTCTATTCTCCGTTAAGCACAAGTCTACTCTATTTTTATTAGTCAATACACAAATTGACCATCTCGAAACACGTCACCGATACTTGTCACATAAATGATAATTAATATTAATATTAATTAAAAAAAATTTATTCATAAATTTTGGATTATTCGAAATCCCGGGTTCTCACATTCACCCCTCCTTAAAAGGATTCCGTCCTCGGAATCACCGCTTTCTTATTCTCTACAATCTTTTAAAGTTGTATCATCAATTTATTTTTAACAACACAATATTAATTTGTGTCATATTCTAACCTGTAACTTGAATTGTATAAAAGAAAACAAATCACAACAATATCTAACTCGTATTTCTCGCGTAATTTAATTTCTAACCGAACTCGTTACCTGTCACCTCTTCATGGGCAGCTGCTGCATTTGGAACTGTCATGCTAAAAGTGAATGTTGTTGGTCTTCTTGGCTGTGCAGGTCCTCGAATCGCCAAGGTTCCGCTACTGGGTCCCTTGTTGGCCCCTCTCCTCTCTACCTTCGTACAATTCCGAACCAGATGATCGGTCGATCCACACGCAAAACAACCTTGTATCTTCTTTGGAATGGGACACTGGGGTGACATGTGTCCCTCTTGACCACAGTTGTAACAGACTCCTTTGTTCTTTAAACAAACTCCTTGATGATGCTTCCCGCAAACTACGCACCGCACGCCTTTCTTCCTAATCTCTACTGGATTATTAATGTCACCATTCCTCTTACGTTTATTAAGATTACTACCTCCACTATCACTTATCATAATATTTCCTTCAGCCTCCCTTCTTTTTTCTTGACTATTCTTCAATACAGCTTCAATTTCTCCTTCAGCGATAATGGCTTTTTCTAATAACGTTGAAAATGAACTAATTTACAGCACATCCAACTTCTCAAGTACCAACGATTTCAATCCGTTCCTAAAACATCGTGCTTTAAGCTCCTCAGTGTCCACTCGATGTGGAACAAATTTTGCTAACTCGTTGAACTTGACAAAGTATTCTGTCACTGTCATATCTTCCTGCTTCAGATTCAAAAATTGTTCTTCCGTATTTCTCTTTAGACTTCCCTTCCTTGGCGGCATTATCTGATAAAAATCTTACATTAATTCTCCTTCTTTACACAGATTCTTATTAATAGCTCAATAAAAAAATTTCTCATATAATCGCATATTTATTCACATAGCACACAGTACATTTAGCTCTTAACACAAAGCACTATTCCTTTATAAATAATATCAGGATTAACAACACAACTTTAAACAAAAGTTGTAATTCTCCAACTTTATACAAAAAGTTTTAATTCTCCATTCACACATAACTATTCTCAGTTCATCAAACTTTCCACACCTAGGGGTTCAGGAACTTGCCACAATTATATGAGTGTATAAACTTATCCTAGTCAGACCTTTGGCGTCCATTCGCTGAGGGGTTCAAAATATTTCACATAATTATGAGTCATGAACTTACCATAAGTATGAGTTTTAAGAACTCAAAATTAATCTTAATCTTTTATTTATATAGAAAATAAAGATTTCATTCATACATATATATTTACATATGTTCACACATCTTTTTTGATACACTATCAAAAGATACTATCGCTTAAACTTAAGCTATCTACCGTCCACTCCCTTCACTAGTCTTCTTCTTACTGGGTCACTTATTGCATTCGGCATAGGACAATATAGGAAAATATGTCCTTCCTGATTAAAATTGAAGCACACGTTCTTCTTCATCAAACATTCTCCCATGTGAGTCTTTCCACACTTGCTGTAGACTTGCTTCTTCTTCGGGTTTGAATTTTTAGAATCATCGATGTCGTTGTCCCTCTTTCTCTTTTTTTTTCTTGCCCTTCTTGTTGGTTCCTTCAGACGATCCATCACCTTTGGTCTTTATACTTTCCACATGTGCCTTTAGCTCGTTTCGTTCTTCGGTCATTTCGCGTAACGCTCGCTCCGTCTTCCACAACTCCTCCAAGAGAAATACTTTTCTCCGGAGTTCTTGAACTTCTACAGATACTTGATCTTGTTCTACAACTTTGATCTTTTTCTCGTTCTCCACCTTAGCTTCTTTGAACTCTGCCTTCTCATCACCACTCCGATACATCTCGGGATAATCATCATGATCACTCCCCAGATTTACCATAGGTTCATCTTTTCCCACCTCTTCAACTAACTCGCTTTGCGCTGGTACCTCGGCTACTGGCACTAGTGTAATAGCCGCTAGCCTCTCTGCACTCTTTTCACCTTCTCCAGATATCCTACAATCAGTCCAAATGACTTGATTAATACTTCTCATGTATGAACTTTTCACACTATGTATCCACATATCTCTCTATCGATATATTTCGGCAATCCCTCACTTAGAACTCTAAATGAGTTTTCTCTATTTCACTTATGGTTATAATCCTAGGGTTTTTCCCCACCCCACTTAAGGTTTATAACCTACAGCTCTTCTACTAACTGGTGACACCTTGGTCACTACACCTCTGATACCAACCTGTGACACCCCCAAATTCGGGTTAGCTGACCCCCGAGTTTAGTGTTCACGATCCACATTATATTACCATTTAACTACTCATTCATATATAAATAGGAATACATAAGCTTCATTAACTGATATAGTTAATACATTACCCCAGGTTCTCTAACCTTAACATTACAAATATACCCTTTAGTTATACAAAAAGGGTTCACAAATACAACATAATAATAATGTTATTCATAACTAATTAATCACTATGTCTTCGCCCTTGTTCTTCACAGCACCTTCTGCCACTTCTTCCCTAGCTGAAAAGTTTTAGTTAGCAAGGGTGAGCAACAAATTTGCCGCGCAAGTTAAGATATACAATGAATGTATAAGTATCAGAATAATAGACTATCTATTTTGATAGAATGACACCAAAGTTCGGGGAACTTTGAATTAGCTGAACAATGCATTAATCAATAACAAGGATTCTTCCTTTCTATGCAACACAATATTATAATAATGAAAGAGTACAACGCTTTTAAGTTTCGACGATATTCTATTGAATAAACAAGAATCAATTCTACGCAATAACAAAGTGGAATATTTTCCAGATTTATGCTGAGTGATCTCACCAGATCTTTGAACTTATTTTCTCGGGTATCTATCAAAGATTTACTTTGATACATACTCAGGCGTATCAGATAACCATAAAGATTAAATCATACCCCTCTGCAAGTATAACAAGTGATCAGCTTTATTATACCCTATATTATGCATAATACTTAACAACGCGCAATGGTCGAATATACGACCCAAAATGTTCCCTTTTATATAAAAGGTTGTTCTTCTCAGTCTCAAAATCAAGATTTTTGATTTAACAACGAAATACTGTGATTTTAAATTCTATCTACTTATCGATCTAGCCGAAATAATTGGCATCGATCTATCAATAACAATTGATTTCTCTTCTCGTAATTATCAAGTTCTAATAAATGTTCGTCTAGCCAGAATAATTAGCTAAGACATTTCTCAATATAATTTGACAATAAACAGGAATTATCTGTACTGTCAATATTAGTTTCTGCAGATATAAATATCTAACAACAGTAATTCAATTTGAATTTTAATAATGCACTAACTGCGAATAATCAACAATAAATTTCCTGGACATGGTATAATTATCAATAATTAACCATAAAAATAATTGAATGAATATAACTCAAGGTTGAGTTAGAAAACTTGCCTTCCGCGTTGATTACAGCTATACAATATAATTAACTACGTTCGTAAGACCTATAACCAATAATATCGGTCTCACAATTAGCACAATATTTTATAACACGTAATACTGTAATTTACAGTCAAACTTCTCCTAGGCACATTACCACATAGCCACATTAGTGTTTATAACCTATATAAACACTTATCAAGTCTAGCTAGTTCAGTCTGGTTGGACTTTGGTCTCATCTCGGTATTCTGGTCACCCTATCTGACAATTAACACATTGATTGTCTAACAATCTTAGTCTCTAAGCTTCAATATTATTTTAGATAAGTCAAATATCGTTTATAATATTTTTCGGAAGCTTTTAATAATTTATAAACAATTATTATAATTTATAATAATTTTTCAAACACTTAAATTATTTTTAAATGATTTAATTATCAAATAATCTTATCATTATTAATATTTAATAATATAAAAATATTAATAACATACTTGTCAAAATATTAAAGTTATTATTAATAACTTAAAATATTTTTAAATCAACAATATCCTACTTAAATGATTTTTAAAATAATTAAAATCATTTTTAAATCATTACCATTAATATTTAAATATTAATAAAATTATTATCAAAATATTAAAAGTCATTAATTATAACCTAAAATATTTTTAAAACATTTTTCTCACTTTTAAATGATTTTTAAATCAATAAAATCATTTTTAATTCATTTATTTAATATCATAATTAAATAAATCTAATATCATTAATATTAATTTATTAATGAGAATTCTCCAAAAATATTGAAAATTATATTTTATAATTTAAAATATTTTCTAACACTTTATTCTTATTTAAAATAATTTTTAAATCATTAAAATCATTTTTATCTTATTTATTTAATTTAATAATTAAATAAATCTAATATCATTAATATTAAATTATTAATGAAAATTCTCTAAAAATATTAAAAGTCACATTTTATAACTTAAAATATTTTTAAATACATTATTCTTATTTAAAATAATTTTTTCATAATATTAAATTATTTTTCTCTAATTTATTTAGTACACTAAGTAAATAAATTAAATACCTTTAATATTTAAATAATTATAAATATTAAAGAAAAATATTCCAATTGGTCAAAAATTATTTTTCATAATTTAAAATAATTTTTAAAACCATTTTTGGTAATTTTTAGAATTTATTTCTAATTTTTAATCATTTTTCAAAAATTCTGGAAATAAAATAAATAAAACCGTCGCTAATAGCCTTTAGCGACACTTGTCTGTTGCCTTTGGTGTTCTTGGCTCAAGAACACTGACAAAGTCAGTGTTCAAGGTAGCTTGTTTGACTGACTTTAATTCTCGGTGTAAACATGTTCCGGCCCATTTCAAACTCAGATCTTGTAGTAATTATACAACACTACAACTGGAAACCAATATCTAGGTCAAACAACAAACATGTAAAGAGATCTGGGCAATCAAATCTCTTGTCAGACCATACCTTGGTTTTTTTTCCAAAAACACAGAACTCGACTGGTCACTTTGATGGTCAATTAAGTTTATGTTCCAATCATTGTATGGGTGTTATGAAGGTTCATAACTATAGTACATATGCCCAAGAACATTTATACATTAATAGATCAGTTCAAATATAAGGCAATCACAAGAAAATAATATGGTCAAACCATGTCAGAATCATAGATTAACCGTTTTCTGGGTTTTCCAGAAATGGTAATCATGATTGACATGCCCAGTTTGACCAACTGCAATACTTGATCTACTTCTTATTTGTGAGATATAAAGCCATGGAATCAAAGACCATATAACAGGCTACAACATGGTTCCAAACAAAACATCAAACAATATCATATCTGGCAGCTCCGGTCCCTTAAAACTCATGTCAGACGCTAAAATCCAACTTTCTGGGTTACCCAGAATATACTCGGTCATGCCCGGTCAACGGGTTTTGACCGATTATATCTTCGAATCCAGACCTCTTATGACTCTAATAGCTTTTGCAGCTTAAAGACAACATGTCAGGCTACATATAAAAGCTTTAAAACAGCTCATAACATAAACACATGAAGATCTAAGCCAACTAACATTTGCTTGTCAGACAACTTTAGAGCTCAAGAACAGATTTTGGAAAAATCACTTTTTACCCATTTTGATGTTATGGATCCATCATGGATCAAAATAGATCGACTAAAAACATATTAAAACATAAGATTAAACACTAAAACACAAAAAATTTCTAAGCAACAAAGATCAAAAGTAAACTAGGGTTTATACCTCTTCTTGCTATATCTTTGATCTTAATCCTCCTTAGTTGTTCTTGGTGATCTACAGACTGATTCTACGACTGATCTACTAGTAATTTTCGGAGCTTTTAGTGAGAGAGGGAGTTGGTGAGAGTAAATTATCCAAATGAGCAATTTTATGAACTTTCTCTCTCTCAAATCTCTTATATACCACTTAGATACATTGAATGATCTCATGTAGCTGTCAAATAAGGGCTGAATTGCTGGAGAGTTTGTACCAAAGTCAAATTAGTTGGTGAACAACTAAAGTTTTTGTCAATTTTGCAAGTTAATTTACTAAAATAAACAAAAGGGCATTTTGGTCTTTTTCTAAATATTTTTAATGCCAAATTGGACAACAACCAAACCCTTAGGGTTTAGGGTTTAGGTTAGGGTTTGAACCCTTTAGGGTTTAGGATTTGAACCCTAGGTTTTCAATTTAATTCCCAAGATTTCTGAATTTCGGTTTTCAAAATAGAAAATTAATATTTCTAAATTAGAATTAGAAATTTCTAATTATATTAAAATTTCTTAATCATACTAAAATATTGCTAATTAGGATTAATAATTCCTAATTAAAATTGCTAATTAAGCAATTAGGGTCGTAATTGGTCATTAGGGTTTACAACCCACGAATTAGGGTTTTAATTAGAAAAAATAAATTTTCTAAATTACAATTAGGGTTTGTAAAATAGAAATTAAGATAATTAAAATATAATTAGGGTTTTCTAATCATATTTAAGTTTAATACACCCATTAGGCTTACCAATTATGATTAGGGTTTCCTAATTTAGGGTTTAGGATTCCCGAATATGAAATTAGGGTTTCTCGGCTTTCGATTAGGATTTCTAACGGTACATTAGGGTTTCTCATCCTGAGATTAGGTTTTTTAATCTCTTCTTAGGGTTTATAAATATTAAACCTTACCCGATTAATCATTGATCAATACTACCACACAGTACAAACACGTAATCAATAATATAATTATTTTAATTATATTTTATATCGAATCCCTATCCGGACTTAGGGTTAGGATTTCTATTCTCCATTAAGCACAACTCTACTCTATTTTTATTAGTCAATACACAAATTGACCTTCTCGAAACACGTCACCGATACTTGTCACATAAATGATAATTAATATTAATATTAATTAAAAAAAATTATTCGTAAATTTTGGATTATTCGAAATACCGGGTTATCACACACAAAACATGTGTTAATCATTTAATGCAACAAAAATACTCTTCCTCCTCATATACTCATATATCCCACATTCATTGTAAAAATATCATCATTATTATATAATATAATAAAATATTATTTTATCAGAAAAGATTAAATATCAATTTTTTAACAATTGTCACTTTAAAAATTTCTCCATCTATATCCATATAAAATTAATATTTTCCTCATCATATAAATCAATAATTAATTATTCACAAATAATATTACAGAATCACAGTACTGGCAACCAGGCCGTTCCCAGGAAAGAGGGGGCTTTCCAATAAGGATTTCTCCTTATTAGCACACAATTAGGTGACCAAACCTCTCCTTAGACAGAATTTTCTAGACATTGCCAATAATGTTATCTAATAATATTATTCAGATAATATGACTTATTGCTCCGATAATAGAAAATTCTGTGTAGTGACAATTATTGAAACAACAGTAATATAAAATATCAACGCAACAATTATTTAATCAATAAAATAAAATACTGAACAGTAATTATTGTAACAATTATTGAGTAGCGTCTTCTTATGTAAGAATCAATAATTGGTGCAATACCGTGTGCTACTGTGCAACAACGCGTATTATTATTTTTTAACCACCGGGTATTCCAACAGTATTAACGGTAACAACTACGCCGCTATTTATAAATAACTTATACTTGTCGTTTTCGTCATCCAATCGCTTTCCGTTATGGGCCCACAAAAGACTGCGCCGTCGTACGAATATTTCCCGACAACAAGAATATTCAACGACCAAACGAATATTCCCCAACAACAACGAATAATTTATAACCACCTGTTTTTTTTTTGAAATATTTGCGCATTTTACCCATAACTAACCTCATTAATCAATTCAACCCTTACTATTTCAAAATAATAAATAGAGGAAATTAAATTTTATTTATTAATAATTTGGGGTCTTACAACCTCCCCTCCTTATGAAATTTCGTCCTCGAAATTGATGTATGTACCTGGTGTTTCAAAAAAGTGTGGATACCTCGCTTTCATTTCTATTTCCAACTCCCAGGTCATTTTCTCAATAGCATGGTTCCTGCACAAAACCTTAACTTGCGGTATGACCTTTGTTCGTAGGACATGCTCTTTTCTATCCAAGATCTTGACAGGTACCTCCTCGTACGTTAAATCTTCTGCTATCTCGTCTGGTTCTAACTTAATAATGTGGTTCGGGTCGTCCATATATTTACGTAACATCGAAACGCGAAAAATGTTATGAACACGCGTCATACTTGGCGGTAAAACGAGTCTATAGGCCACAGTTCCTATTCGATCGAGGATTTCAAATGGACTAATAAATCGAAGGTTTGAGCTTTCCTCACATCGCAGATTCTCGCTTTTGGAATAACGACTTCTTGCATCTTCCTCTTCATATTTATCAACTCCAGGTCTGTAACTTGAGCAGCTTTAAATTTATCGATTAAAGTCGATTCTAATCGTATATTCGTTATCTTCACGCAGATTCTTGGAATCTTTAACTCTATCTCCATCTTCTGTAAGTCGTACGAAATGGGTCTTTGTGTTAATAATATCGCACTCGTAAACGCATACGATCTTTTACTCAACGCGTCAGCTACCATGTCCATTTTTTTTTCAAGATGGTATTGAATGGTATGGTCGTAATCTTTCAACAGCTCGAGCCTGCGTCGTTGCCGCTTGTTGAGTTCTTGGAAGCTCTTTTCATATTCCTCGCTCCATTCGAATTTTGTATCTCTACGAGTCAGCTGAGTTAATAGAGTATCGATTCGATAAAATCCTTCCACGAATCTCCGATAGTAACCAGCTAAACCTAGAAAGCTACTATTTCGATTACTGACTTAGGTTGCTCTCAACTGTGACTCATATCTCAATCTTGGATAACACGTCACAATGGCACCTATCAGTTTACCACCGCACGAATATGACGTCCCCTACAGAGAGTTTGGTTTCAGTGTATTCCACAAAGGAAGTCACCAGATAGAGGCTAAGATACCAACTCCTGTAGTTAGGTTTTTAACTCCTGAAGTTCAATAGGAGCCATTCAATATGAGATTTTAGAAATGAGTTTTGTACCGGGTTCAAAGTCGATACAAAATTCAATATCACGCTCTGGGAGTAGGCCAGGAAATTTTTCAGAAAATATGTCAGGAAATTTACTAACAACAGAAATATCATTCAAATCTGACGTATTTTTGTTCAAATCCATAACATGGCTAAGAAAGCTTGACATCCGTTTTTCAATAAACGAATGACTTTACGGCTTGATATAAAAGAGTTTGACTTCAATGGTTTGGTTGCTTAAATTCGAATAACAGGTTGCTTAGGAATATGAAAACTAACAACCTTACAAAAGCAATCAATTTTAGCATGATGAGTGGTTGACCAATCAATCCCTAAGGTTACATCAAATGCAAGTATCTTTAAAGAAATAAGGTTAACAGGTAATATGATGGTGCCAACTTGAATCAAACAAGATTTATAAACAGTGGATGTAACGAAAGTTTCTCCTAACGGAGTTTCAACAGATAAATCAAAGTCTAATTTTCTCCGGAGTCAAGTTTAAACGTTGAGTATAAGCAGGAGAGATAAATGAATGGGTAGAACCGGTATCTAATAGGGTATAAACTTTGTAAGAATTTATAATTAACTAACCCGTGCTAACTTCGTTCGGGTTCCTTATATTCTGACCAGTCACGACAAACGCTCTTCTAGGAACCGTTGACTTTGACTTTTCTGGGACAGCCTTTTGAGTCACCATCCCCGCTGGACTGGGTTTCGCTACCGTACAATCTCGAGCGATATGACCTTCTTTTCCACAATTATAATATACCTTGGAAGGCTGTGAACAGTTTGGACTCATATGTCCCTCCTCTCTGCATTTCTAGCATCTAACTGGCGGTCGTTCTCCTCCCATAGAATTTGTTACTGGTGCTGGTGCTGCTGCCGACATCTTCCCGTCATCGTTAAATCTTCTCTTCTTGAAATTTCCACTTGAGTTATTTCTTCTATTATTTTGGCCATGATTACCACCCAAGTGGTTACCATTTCTGGCACGATAATTTCCTCCACGATGGTTATCCTTGTTCTGATGACCGTTGCCATCGGTACGATTATCATTGAGCTGTTGGTCGTTATTCTTCGATTGAGCTGACTCATTATCGCGCTCCAATAACTGAGCCCTATTTACAACATCTGAATATAGAGAAAATTTATAAGAAATGAGATATTGACGTATGTCTGGTTTCAAACATCTCAAAAACATCCGCGTCATACATTCCTTATTCTCCACCAAATAAGGTGCAAACCTGGATAACTCCGCGAACTTCACCTCGTACTGGGACACCGTCATGTTGTGCTGTTCTAGTCTAATAAACTATACCTCCTTCATATGACGAATACTTTCAGGAAAGTACTTGTCATTGAACAGTTTCTAAAACGTTTCCCAAGACATGCTGAGTGCGGCTGGCTGGGTACGCTTCACAGATTCTCACCAGTAATCTGCCTCGTTACGAAATATAAAAGTGGTGAATGGAACCTTCTGTTCCTCCGTTCATCCCAAGGCATTGAATATCTTGGTAATTTGCTTGACCCACATCTCCGCCTTAATCGGATCCGACTTTCCCCAGAATTCTGGTGGTCCAAACTCTTTGAACTGTTTGCCTGTGACAAACCGTGCGTTGCTATCATTTCCACCGGTATTTTGTACACGAGTCTCCCTCGTCTGATTTTGCATGAACTGCAAAAAGTTTCTAAATATCCCATCGTTCATCGTCTGATCAGTGGTGTTGTTCACAAGTGGAACAATATCGGCCTGTTGCACGTTCCCCTCATTGGTGAGCAAAGGTGTCTCCACGGTCTCATTTACTCCACTGTTAACATTCTCAGTTGCCATTCTCAAATACTACCATAAAACAAGGGTTAATTAAACATATCACATAATATCCCTATATTCTGACCAACCAACAAATAAGCTTAGATAGGACACACTAGCGAAGGATTTACTCGTCTCTCCCCTCCTAGTTCTATTTTCCGATCTCCGCCAGAGACCATATCCTTAAGCTCTGATACCAACTGTGACGCCCCCAAAATAGGTCCATTCCACCCAACCTATTCTGAGTCGCCAAATACATGGTACAGAAAACAACTACAACTTTATTATTACAATTGTCGTGCAAAATAGGACAACACATATACTGTGAGTTTAAATACAAATATTATCATCTAGACAGTATTCATACTCAAATAAGTCTTCATTATACTTATTGATACACTATCTTACAAAATAGTGAGGACTACTAAAATAACTATCTTGAACCATCATTCCATACCCCGACTAGTACCCGCTACATTCTCGCCTCCTGAGAAGAAAAATAGAACAAAAAGGAAAAGGGTGAGCTCAACTAGCCCAGTAAAGAATATTATGACTAAGATAATATAAAATGAATTATTGTTAGTCTTCAACAGGGAAAAATCTAATAGAATACAATAGACAACAAGTTTTAGATCAACAACTGCAGCGGAAACAACAATTCATTAGAAGAGTTAAGTAGAGAATGAAATCTACTATCATCTATGAATTTAAAAGTCCATCATCGATATTTTATCCCTGTAACATCAATCAATATACATCTTGAATCAAATAGTCATCTTTGCACTACAGGCCAAAGATATTAATCAGTCAGTCATGTTCATCTCAACACTTGTTCATCTTTGCACTACGGGCCAAAGATATTCATCATAAAATCATTAATCTTTGCACTACAGGCCAAAGATATTCAGTTATATCATCATTTAGGACTGAGGATGATGAAAAATCTTTTGAAGAAAACGAATCCAGTGAAACAAAAGAATAAATATTAAAGATTCGTATTTCAAACAATCCGAGTTCAAAAATACTTCATAAATAATCATAGCGAAGTAAAATTTAAGAATGATCAAAACATGGATACAATCAAAGCTAGTATCCATAATAGATATCTTGGACGAAAAAAAAATTTAATTTTTCTGTGAATAGTGCAGTATTCGTGAATAGTGCCGTATACGTGAATAGTGCCGTATACGTGAATAGTGTCGTATACGTGAATAGTGCCGTATACGTGAATAGTAACTCCGACACTAAAAGATAAAAATTTTACAAAAAAATCATCATACTTCGTGAATAGTACTCATGAATAGTAACTTATGAATAGTAACTCGTGAATAGTAACTCGTGAATAGTAACTCATGAATAGTAATTCTGACATGAAAAAGTTTCAAATTTGATAAAAAGTTCCAACCAATATTTTGGTATAATGATATTGAAGAAATAATATCATTTAAGAAGAAAATAGCATCTCTTATCTCAAAAAGAATAGTACTTCTAGCTGAAATACTAGATATAGTGCTGAAGGAACTTGTACCGTATAGCAATACTCAAAGTATCAAAATACTCACAAGAATACGCTCAATATATCGAGAGAGAAAGAGAGAGAAGATTTCAGTTTCTGGTGTGATTTTCAATTCTAACCTAAGCACCCTATTTATAGGAAAATGCTTAGAATACCAAAGTAAAAAATTTAATATAATAATAATATATATATTATAAATTCTTACGCACACCTTCATTGATCCAAAATATCAGCCACACATGTGCCAAATTTGCCAAAAACTTTTTTCATATAAAAGTTATTTAAAACTCCAAAAAAATAATAATCAATTAATTCGGAACTTCAATAATTCATAACAAATAGCCCTTTTATCAGAAAATTCGAATCTCGCGAGTTTTTATAGGAAATTCAATTCTCTACAACTTTGCAGAAGAAAGTTTTTCCAAATTTCAAACATAAATTGACCGAAATCTACATACGGACGATTTTACAGACTATAATCAAATTTCAGTCAAGAAATGGGGTCCACCGACACACAAAACATGTGTTAATCATTTAATGCAACAAAAATACTCTTCCTCCTCATATACTCATATATCCCACATTCATTGTAAAAATATCATCATTATTATATAATATAATAAAATATTATTTTATCAAAAAAGATAAAATATCAATTTTTTAACAATTGTCACTTTAAAAATTTCTCCATCTATATCCACATAAAATTAATATTTTTCTCATCATATAAATCAATAATTAATTATTCACAAATAATTATACGAAATCACAGTACTGGCAACCAGGCCGTTCCCAGGAAAGAGGGGGCTTTCCAATATGGATTTCTTCTTACTGGCGCGCAATTAGATGACCAAACCTCTCCTTAGACAGAACTTTCTAGACATTGACAATAATGTTATCTAATAATATTATTCAAATATGAATTATTGCTCCGATAATAGAAAATACTGTGTAGTGACAATTATTGAAACAACAGTAATATAAAATATCAACGCAACAATTATTGAATCAATAAAATAAAATACTGAACAGTAATTACTGTAACAATTATTGAGTAGCGCCTTCTTATTTAAAAATCAATAATTGGTGCAATATCGTGTGCTACTGTGCAACAACGCGTATTATTATTTTTTAACCACCGGGTATTCCAACAGTATTAACGGTAACAACTACGCCGTTATTTATAAACAACTTATACTTGTCGTTTTCGTCATCCAATCGCTTTCCGTTATGGGCCCACAAAAGACTGCGCCGTCTTACGAATATTCCCCGACAGCAAGAATATTCCACGACCAAATGAATATTCCCCGACAACAATGAATATTTTATAACCACCTGTTTTTTTTTGAAATATTTGCGCATTTTACCCATAACTAACCTCATTAATCAATTCAACCCTTACTATTTCAAAATAATAAATAGAGGAAATTAAATTTCATTTATTAATAATTTGGGGTCTTATAACCACCCCTCCTTATGAAATTTCGTCCTCAAAATTGATGTACGTACCTGGTGTTTCAAAAAAGTGTTGATACCTCGCTTTCATTTCTATTTTTAACTCCCAGGTCATTTCCTCAATAGCATGGTTCCTCCACAAAACCTTAACTTACGGTATGACCTTTGTGCGTAGGACATGCTCTTTTCTATCCAAGATCTTGACAGGTACCTCCTCGTACGTTAAATCTTCTGCTATCTCGTCTGGTTCTAACTCAATAATGTGGTTCGGGTCGTCCACATATTTACGTAACATCGAAACGCGAAAAATGTTATGAACACGCGTCATACTTGGCGGTAAAACGAGTCTATAGGCCACAGTTCCTATTCAATCGAGGATTTCAAATGGACTAATAAATCGAAGGTTTGAGCTTTCCTCACATCGCCGATTCTCGCTTTTGGAATAACGACTTCTTGCATCTTCCTCTTCATATTTATCAATTCTAGGTCTGTAGCTTGAGCAGCTTTAAATTTATCGATTAAAGTCGATTCTAATCGTATATTCGTTATCTTCACGCAGATTCTTGAAATCTTTAACTCTATCTCCATCTTCTGTAAGTCGTACGAAATGAGTCTTTGTGTTAACAATATCGCACTCGTAAATGCATACGATCTTTTACTCAACGCATCAGCTACCATGTCCGTTTTTTTTTCAGGATGGTATTGAATGGTATGGTCGTAATCTTTCAACAGCTCGAGCCTACGTCATTGCCGCATGTTGAGTTCTTGGAAGCTCTTTTCATATTCCTCGCTCCATTCGAATTTTGTATCTCTACGAGTCAGCTGAGTTAATAGAGTATCGATTCGATAAAATCCTTCCACGAATCTCCGATAGTAACCAGCTAAGCCTAGAAAGCTACTTATTTCGATTACTGACTTAGGTTGCTCTCAACTGTGACTCATATCCCAATCTTGGATAACACGTCACAATGGCACCTATCAGTTTTCTACCGTACGAATATGACGTCCCCTACAGAGAGTTTGGTTTCAGTGCATTCCACAAAGGAAGTCACCAGATAGAGGCTAAGATACCAACTCCTGTAGTTAGGTTTTTAACTCCTGAAGTTCAATAGGAGCCATTCTATATGAGATTTTAGAAATGGGTTTTGTACCGGGTTCAGAGTCGATACAAAATTCAATATCACGCTCTGGGAGTAGGCCAGGAAATTTTTCAGAAAATACGTCAGGAAATTTACTAACAACAGAAATATCATTCAAATCTGACGTATTTTTGTTCAAGTCCATAACATGGCTAAGAAAGCTTGACATCCGTTTTTCAATAAATGAATGACTTTACGGCTTGATATAAAAGACTTTGACTTCGATGGTTTGGTTGCTTAAATTAGAGTAATAGGTTGCTTAGGAATATGAAAACTAACAACCTTGCAAAAGCAATCAATTTTAGCATGATGAGTGGTTGACCAATCAATCCCTAAGGTTACATCAAAATGCAAGTATCTTTAAAGAGATAAGGTTAACAGGTAATATGATGGTGCCAGCTTGAATAAAACAAGAATTATAAACAGTGGATGTAACGAAAGTTTCTCCTAACGGAGTTTCAACAGATAAGTCAAAGTCTAATTTTTTTCGGAGTCAAGTTTAAGCGTTGAGTATAAGCAGGAGAGATAAATGAATGGGTAGAACCGGTATCTAATAAGGTATAAACTTCGTAAGAATTTATAATTAACTAACCTGTGCTAACTTCGTTCGGGTTCCTCACATTCTGACCAGTCACGACAAACGCTCTTCTAGGAACCGTTGACTTTGACTTTTCTGGGACAGCCTTTTGAGTCACCATCCCCGCTGGACTGGGTTTCGCTACCATACAATCTCGAGCGATATGACCTTCTTTTCAATAATTATAACATACCTTGGAAGGCTATGAACAGTTTGGACTTATATGTCCCTCCTCTCCGCATTTGTAGCATCTAACTGGCGGTCGTTCTCCTCCCCTAGAATTTGTTACTGGTGCTAGTGCTGCTGCCGACATCTTCCCGTCATCGTTAAATCTTCTCTTCTTGAAATTTCCACTTGAGTTATTTCTTCTATTATCTTAGCCATGATTACCACCGAAGTGGTTACCATTTCTGGCACGATAATTTCCTCCACGATAGTTATCCTTGTTCTGATAACCGTTGCCATCGGTACGATTATCATCGAGTTGTAGGTCGTTATTCTTCGATTGAGCAAACTCATTATCGCGCTCCAATAACTGAGCCCTATTCACAACATCTGAATATAGAGAAAATTTATGAGAAATGAGATATTTACGTATGTTGGGTTTTAAACCTCTCAAAAACATCTGCGTCATACGTTCCTCATTCTCCACCAAATGAGGTGCAAACCAGGATAACTCCGCGAACTTCGCCTCGTACTGGGACACCGTCATGTTATTCTGTTCTAGTCTAATAAATTCTACCTCTTTTATATAACGAATACTTTCAGGAAAGTACTTGTCATTGAACAGTTTCTGAAATATTTTCCAAGACATGCTGAGTGCGGTTGGCAAGGTACGCTTCACAGATTCTAACCAGTAATCTGCCTCATTACGAAACATAAAAGTGGCGAATGGAACCTTCTGTTCCTCCGTGCATCCTAAGACATCGAATATCTTAGTAATTTGCTTGACCCACGTCTCCGCCTTAATCGGATCTGGCTTTCCCCAGAATTCTGGTGGTCCCAACTCTTTGAACTGTTTGGCTATGACAAACCGTGCGTTGCTATCATTTCTACCGGTATTTTGTACACGAGTCTCCCTCGTCTGATTTTGCATGAACTGCAAAAAGTTTCTAAATATCCCATCGTTCATCGTCTGATCAGTGGTGTTGTTCACAAGTGGAACATTATCGGCCCGTTGCACGTTCTCATTGGTGAGCAAAGGTGTCTCCACGGTCTCATTTACTCCACTGTTAACATTCTCAGTTGCCATTCTCAAATACTGCCATAAAATAAGGGTTAATTAAACATATCACATAATATCCATATATTCTGACCAACCAACAAATAAGCTTAGGTAGGACACACTAGCGAAGGATTTACTCGTCTCCCCCCTCCTAGTTCTATTTTTCGATCTCCGCCAGAGACCATATCCCTAGCTCTGATACCAACTGTGACGCCCCCAAAATAGGTCCATTCCACCCAACCTATTCTGAGTCGCCAAATACATGGTACAGAAAACAACTACAACTTTATTATTACAATTGTCGTGCAAAATACGACAACACATATACTGTGAGTTTAAATACAAATATTGTCATCTAGACAGTATTCATACTCAAATAAGTCTACATTATACTTATTGATACACTATCTTACAAAATAGTGAGGACTACTAAAATAACTATCTTGTACCATCATTCCATACCCCGACTAGTACCCGCTACATTCTCGCCTCCTGAGAAGAAAAATAGAACAAAAAGGAAAAGGGTGAGCTCAACTAGTCCAGTAAAGAATATTATGACTAAGATAATATAAAACAAATTATCGTTAGTCTTCAACAGGGAAAAATCTAATAGAATACAATAGACAACAAGTTTTAGATCAACAACTGCAGCGGAAACAACAATTCATTAGAAGAGTTAAGTAAAGAATGAAATCTATTATCATATATGAATTTAAAAGTCCATCATCGATATTTTATCCCTATAACATCAATCAATATACATCTTGAATCAAATAGTCATCTTTGCACTACAGGCCAAAGATATTAATCAGTCGGTCATGTTCATTTCAACACATGTTCATCTTTGCACTACGGGCCAAAGATATTCATCATAAAATCATTAATCTTTGCACTACATGCCAAAGATATTCAGTTATATCATCATTTAGGACTGAGAATGATGAAAAATCTTTTAAAGAAAACGAATCCAGTGAAATAAAAGAATAAATATTAAGGATTCGTATTTCAAACAATCCGAGTTCAAAAATACTTCATAAATAATCATAGCGAAGTAAAATTCAAGAATGATCAAAACATAGATACAATCAAAACTAGTATCCATAATAGATATCTTGGACGAAAAATAAAAATTTAATTTTTCTGTGAATAGTGCCGTATACGTGAATAGTGTCGTATACGTAAATTTGATAAAAAGTTCCAACCAATATTTCGGTGTAATGATATTGAAGAAATAATATCATTTAAGAAGAAAATAACATCCATTACCTCAGAAAGAATAGTACTTCTAGCTGGAATACTGGATATAGTGCTGAAGGAACTTGCACCGTATAGCAATACTCAAAGTATCAAAATACTCACAAGAATACGCTCAATATATCGAGAGAGAAAGAGAGAGAAGATTTCAGTTTCTGGTGTAATTTTCAATTCTAACCTTAGCACCCTATTTATAAGAAAATACTTAGAACACCAAAGCAGAAAATTTAATATAATAATAATATATATTTTAAGTTCTTACGCACACTTTCATTGATCCAAAATATCAGCCACACATGTGCCAAATTTGCCAAAAACGTTTTTCATATAAAAGTTATTTAAAACTCCAAAAAAAAATAATCAATTAATCCGGAACTTCAATAATTCATAATAAATAGTCCTTTTATCAGAAAATTTGAATCTCGCCACTTTTTATAGGAAATTCAATTCTCTACAACTTTACAGAAGAAAGTTTTTCCAAATTCCAAACATAAATTAACCGAAATCCACATACAGACGATTTTATAGGCTATAATCAAATTTTAATCAAGAAATGGGGTCCATCGACACACAAAATATGTGTTAATAATTTAACGCAATAAAAATACTCTTCCTCCTCATATACTCATATATCCCACATTCATTATAAAATTATCATCATTATTATATAATATAATAAAATATTATTTTATCAGAAAAGATAAAATATCAATTTTTAACAATTGTCACTTTAAAAATTTCTCCATCTATATCCACATAAAATTAATATTTTTCTCATCATATAAATCAATAATTAATTATTCACAAATAATATTACAGAATCACAGTACTGGCAACCAGGCCGTTCCCAGGAAAGAGGAGGCTTTCCAATAAGGATTTCTCCTTACTGGCGCGCAATTAGGTGACCAAACCTCTCCTTAGACAGAACTTTCAAGACATTGCCAATAATTTTATCTAATAATATTATTCAGATAATATGAATTATTGCTCCGATAATAGAAAATACTGTGTAGTGACAATTATTGAAACAACAGTAATATAAAATATCAACGCAACAATTATTGAATCAATAAAATAAAATACTGAACAGTAATTACTGTAACAATTATTGAGTAGTGTCTTCCTACGTAAGAATCAATAATTGGTGCAATACCGTGTGCGACTGTGTAATAACGCGTATTACTGTGTTTTAACCACCGGGTATTCCAATAGTATTAACGGTAACAACTACGCCGTTATTTATAAACAACTTATACTTCGTTTTCGTCATCCAATCGCTTTCCGTTATGAGCCCACAAAAGACTACGCCGTCGTACGAATATTCCCCGACAGCAAGAATATTCCACGACCAAACGAATATTTCCCGACAACAATGAATATTTTATAACCACCTATTTTTTTTGAAATATTTGCGCATTTTACCCATAACTAACCTCATTAATCAATTCAACCCTTACTATTTCAAAATAATAAATAGAGGAAATTAAATTTCATTTATTAATAATTTGGGGTCTTACACTTGTACTTTTATATTCATTCTTTGGATTAATGTATGTTACTTAAAGATTAGATTTGTATATATTTCTTCAGTTCATATTGCTTTTTTAATGTTTATATAGTTTATACTATTTTGGCGTATGTGTCGGTATATGGATGGATGTTTATATTGTTGTGCATGTGTTGGGCTATATAAAACTTGGTTGAAAGTTTATATATACTGTCTGTTGTGTGTTGGGATGTAAAACAGGTACAATTTTTTGGGAAATCCAAAAAATAGGAAAAAATATTTTTATTTTATTTTATACATCAGCGACCGCTTGCGGTCGTGACACCTATTAGCGACTGCTAATTGGATTAGGGTGTTAGCGACCACTCCGATCGCTACTGGCAGTCGCTGCCACATGGCCCACGTCAGCCTTCGGTCCTGAATCATGCTGACTCATCTTAGCGACGGTCCCGATCTTTAATATCGATCGTAGATAATTCAGTCGCTACTAGTAGTCGCTGATGTGCATTCCAGCGACCAAATTTTATGTGACGACTATCAGTGACCGATTAGCGACCGCAATCGGTCGCAGATGGATATAAGCAACCGATGTCGGTCGTTGATAGGCGGTCTCAGATAGGCCTTTTTCTTGTAGTGAGGCAGGAGATCAGATCCGAGAGAGAAGGAGCGCAGCAGAAAAAAATCCTTGACTGAAAATTAAAAAAAGAAAAAATACCTTTTACTGGAGCAATAAAAGGATAGATAGGAAAAGGTTGACATGATCACAAAGGGTGGGAATTATGAATTGCCTGTTTATGAAGGAGTTCTTTTTAGTCCTCAAAAAAAGGGACCACAAGAAACAATTGAGGAGATTATAAATCCCATTTTCCATGTTGTTTAGGAGGGGAAGCAAATGTTAATAAAAAGAAAAAGGGGCAGTCGACTTTGAAAAAAAAAAAAGCAGCAGCGGCGGCCAGAAAAAAGAGAGCAGTGGTTTCTGATTTTTTGTCCTACAATTATTTATTGGTATATTCTTTCATCTTTTAGTAACTCATGAACAATTTTCCATTCAATTTATTCTAGATGTTTGAATACTTAGGATAACATTTTTATTATTTGGAACATAATATTTTGTGAATATTATAATTCAGATTATTTTATTTTCTTCTTCAATTTAGTTGGTACATTCAAATTAGGTATTCTGTTTATTTGATTATGCATAATTTAATTATGTTTTGTGTTCTAATTTCAAGCATGCTAGGCTAGATTATTTCTAAGGTTGAGGATGAATATAATTTATTGATTTCATTGCACATATTCATGCTAATTTATTCTACCAATTTAGTGCTTTCGCATTAAAAATAATTCTTTCTCTATTGGATGCAAATTTTTACTGATAAAAAAATTAAGGTTGGATTCTCATTATTATTTATTGGATTTAGTTTATAATTTGTTAAAAGCGGATATAAATTAACTGTGTTTTGATGGAAATAATGAGTGTTTTGATTTTATACATATGTTTGGCTATGAAAGAATTAACAATCTGATTTTACAAATTAAATGGACTTAATTGATTTTATTTTTTGCATTTAGTAGAGTCGAGAGACCAAACTAGTGCGAGATAAAAAGTAGAGTTTATTGGGCATGGATATTAGGAAGATGATATCAAATAAGGTCCTTAACACTAATATACAACAATTAGAAAGTATTTACAAAAATAAAACATCCACAAAATAATTACAAAATAACGCAACACAATAATACGTTGATAAAGTTACGGAGCATTGACTCCCTACACGTCAGTTACCGACTTTAATATTTCTAATTAACCGGTCCTAAATTCACGCTAATGAAGAAAATAGGCAACTTTGAGATCAAAGAAGACGACATAGAGGAGAAGATCAACAGCAACAACATATCGGAGAAGACGAGATGCAACTATGAGATCGGATAATCGAGGAGAAGATCAATAGCAACTTCAATATCAACATCAACTTCAAGATCAACAGCAACTTCAAGATCAGTAACCAGCCTCTGTAACAACTTTGATTGTTGATTGTTGATTGTTGATTGATTCGTTACAGATTTGTATACTAAGGTGTTTGAGTTTAAAGTTTATATGCATATAGTTACCCCGTGGTTACTATATACTCGTATATTAGTTACCTTTCTTAAATTTTTCGCTTTTTAATTGGTCACAAAATCAGTATACTGACTATTTTGATTGCAAAATACATGTAAAAATATGTTTTATATTCTGGTTACTAAGTACATATAAATTGGTTACTGTTTATTATTTATTTGGTTACTGTATAATGCTTATTTGTTTGCTGTATACTTTAAATGTATATTCTACTGATGTTTTTTATATTGATGGTTACTTATTAAATACATTGGTTATCTTCCTGCAACTGTTGGATCTTTAAGTACATATTGATGTTTTTTATATTGTTTGTTTTTGCTGTAAAATGCATGGAAAAATATGTTTTATGTTATGGATACTAAGTAAATATATGTTGGTTACTGTCTAATTTGAATTTAGTTAGTATATAATGCTGACTTGGTTATTGTGTAATATTACCATGGTTAATGTATTATATTACTGTATTTTTTACTGATTTTTTTTATATTGATGGTTACTGATTAACTACATTGGTTACCTTCATACATCTGTTAGTCTTTAATTTGTAACAAAGTCATTACTGATTGTTTGGTTGTAAAATGAATGTAAAAATATTTTTTATAATCTTGGTTACTAATTACATATATCTTGGTTACTGTCTAATATATATTTAGATATTGTAAGGTGTTTATTTGGTTACTGTATAATGTTATTGTGTTTTATAATTGTTTCTTTTATATTGGTGGTTACTTATTGACTACTTTGGTTACCTTCATACAACTGTTAATCTGATTATATATTGGTTGTTGTATATTATATAATTGGTTACTGTATAATGTTTATTTGGTTGCTGAATAATATTAATGTACACTTGTACTGATTTTTTTATATTCATGGTTACTTATTAGCTACATTGGTTACCTTCATACAACTGTTACTCTTTAGTTAGTAACAAACACATTATACTGATTATTTTGTACTGTAAAATGCAATGAAAAATGTGTTTATGTTCTGGTTACTAAATAGATATATGTTGGTTACTGTATAATCTAAATTTGGTTACTGTATAATGTTATTTTGATAACTGTATAATATTAGTGTGTTTTATACTGGTTTGTTTTATATTGATAGTTACTTATTGACTACATTGGTTAACTTCAAACAACTGTTAGTCTTTAGTTGGTAACAAACTAATGCAGTTGAAGAGCAAACGTGTCAGTTTATGGAAAGATTTGATAGATTTGATGCAGTTTATGGAAAGATTTGATCCAGTGGTAATTTGGTAATTTCTGTCAAGTTTGAAGTGTTAGATTTTGGCATTTTCAGAGCCTAATTTCATTGGAAACGGGTCAACGATCAAAAGTCACAAGCTTTGCTTGTGAACTGCAGGGTTTTTTGGTCAAATTCTATCATATAGGCATTCAAAATTGCATGTAAAAATTTGGTTTATGTTCTGGTTACTAAGATTATGTAGTTTGGTTACTGTCTAATATTGATTTGGTTACTTTACAATGTTTATTCAGTTGTCAGACAATGGAGATGATTCCAGTTGTGCTTTATTTAAACGGAACATAAACAAAAAGAATGTAAATACAGGAATATATAATTGTTTACTGTTAGTAACCATTAACCACATGGTTGATAACATTTTTGATGGTGTATAGTAACCAAAATTATTATTGATTAATATTTTGATTTTTGATTTCATCATAAGTTGTCAATATAAAGTAAACATATACATTAAACAATTGGTAAATGTTCTGAAACATTTTTATGTAAATTTGGTTACCCATCTAAAATAAAATGGTTACCTCTATATTCATATTTAGTTACCAACTGGATCATTTTCAAATAACTTTTATAACTATATAATTTAAAAGTATCCATAAGCTAGATAAATGAGAATCCTCACATGTACATTAAGCACTTGATAACTGTTCTAATATAAGTTTTTAATTATTTGGTTACTAACAAAAACTAAAATGGTTACCCTTATATGTAGGTTTGGATACCAACTGCACCTCTCGAACTATTTTTATTTTAATATGAGATCTATAAGTGACCATCATATATATAAATGAGAACTCTTAATTGAAGTTTTTTATTCCATCATGATGACATGTATAAATAAAAAATATACATTTAACACTTTATAACAGTCCTGACACAAACTTATAATTATCTGGTTACTAACAAAAATAAAAATGGTTACCATGTATTTAGGTTTGGATACCACCTAACATTTCAACTGAAATAGCTGATGGATACTGTTCTGAACCAATTTTATGTAAATTTGGTTACTCACAAAAAATAAAATGGTTACCTCTATATGCAGATTTAAATATCAATTGTACAATTTTCAAATAATTTTTATGAGTATGTAATTTATAAGTATACATCAGCAATATAAATAGGACACTCTCACCTGTACATTTAATACTTGATGTTTGTCCTGATACAAGCTTGTAACTATCTAGTTACTAATAACATTAACCATAATGTAACATAATAAAACAGTAACCACATAATTATATGATAGTAACCAGAACATGTTTTAATGGTAACCAAAACAGAAATATCATGTAATGAAATCCAGTTTAGACAATCCATGTATACTAAACAATTATATATTAACCAGAATAAAAAATAAAAGTAACCAAAATTCCACATTGAGGGCACAATAATAGTAGTCAAACCATAAGATAACAGTAACCAAAACATAATAAAGAAGTAACCAAATAGTTTTATGAAAGTAATAAGAACAGGTTTTAATGGTAACCAAAATAGAAACAACGTCCAACCCAGTTTAGGCAACCCATGTATATTCTCACATGTACATTTAACACTTGATATATGTCCTGATACAAGTTTGTAACTATCTGATTACTACCAATAAATAAAATAGTTACCCTTCTATGGATGTTTAGTTACCAACTGCACCTTTCAAACAATGTATCAGACACAATTTAGAAGTAGCAAATACGAACCAACAAACAATGTCAAATCACTGGTAATATAATCAAATATGTAATCCCATTTACATAAGTTTCAATAAACATTATAGACTCACTAACCATAACAAATGGTTATGGATATCCAACAAAAATCCAAAGTACGAAACACAATCCTTTTAATTCTTGATTGAATTTTAAATAAGGTTTATTTCTTCCCATGACATTTGTCGCCATGATCTCTTTCCGAGCAACATCAAGAGGCTTGTTTGAAGCAAAATTTCTATTATCTCAATAATAGAACAACATGTATGCTTTCTGATCCAAAACTTTCTTCTCACTAACTTAAACAACCTGTGAATCAACAAGTGCAGCAAAAGTACATTAAAAAACAATCAAAAAAATAAAGGACTATTAGACTATGCAAACCAGTTTACGCCACCAATTAGTTAATTAGTCTAACAACTATAATGAAGAAGAAGAATATTTTAGAGAGAGAAATACTAGTACAAAAGTTATGGGAGTTGGGAGAAAAAGAAGGTTTAACAACAGAGGTTCACGCGTTTCAAAAACAAATCACCTGATTTGTCATGTCAACCCACCAATACTGATCCCCTAAATTAAAGAATCCTAATTGCACTAATATTGTAAATAAATATAGAAAAGTGTATTATTTTTGTAATTATTTTATCTATGCACCATTATTGTAATTATTTCTAAAAATGTACTAAAATATGTAATTAATCCTATCAAATATATGATTCCGCCACCCTAGTATTTTTTTATTGATAATTTTATTCACGTATTTTTAGTTGCTAAAAATTCCCTCGAAATTTCTAAGTTAGATTAGGAATTAATTAGAATTAGCGAGTGAGAAAAAACATGTTCCATACGTCAAGTCCTTAGGGTTCGACCTCGCACTTGTAAGCTATTCTAAGTATTCGATTCGTGCACTTGCGAGTAAATAAAATATTCACAAAATTTGTAGTGTTGTTTTTGGCGACCCAACTTTTGGGCGTGGTTTAGACGTGAATTTGGGGGCGTCACAAGTCTGACCCGTATAGCTACTACTGCGAGAGACATAGTAGAATCCTTGGGTGTGTGGGCTCTATCCCAAAACTCGGTCATGGTAGGACGTCGACCCAAGCTCCCGAACATGGCCTGATGATAAAGACGTTCAAACGTTTATTAAGTATGCTAATGACAAATGACTAACTAAAAAAATACACAATACTTACCGACTTCACCTCTTCAAAGGACTGTGAGTCAGTCGTTTGTACGACTCGGAGCTGGCTTCAATTTTGCTTTGCCTGCTCCGACTTCTTCTTGAACTCATTATCATCCGTGTGCCTACACATAGCCTCCCAAGATGGATCAGAGACTATGGCGGGATGATGATCTCTCATCTTGTACAGCCAGCCGGTGTAGTTATTTGCGACATGTGCAATAATAACACTGTCGCCGACTGCTAGGGAGATGCCCTTCTCATATCTAAAATAAATATATAAAAAAATTTGTTGACATATCAGAATTCATTTGAACAATGTAAATACCTATGATAATGTTAACTAAGTTATGTAATTCGACTTACATAAAACTCACGCGACATGGTGTCCATATAGGAGGCATTATATTCCGTTATAATTTACCTTACTTCGACGAAATATATTTCGTCTAAGATAATTCCGTCAAAATTAAGCAGCTCGTAGTGGTAGTACGAATATAATTATATTGTAATTCATGTATTGATTCTAATATCTGTTTTCTTCTCATTTTGTCTACTCTATATGTGAAATTGTGTAAATAAAATGTGACAGAGGTTGGCGAACAATTCAAAAGACCTAGTGTAACACCCCTTCCCGAAAAGGAAAGGGAGGTCACGTGCAAAGCACAACAAACCTCAAAAATAAAAAAACAGAGTACTAATAACCTCAAAATATTAATAGTGGTGATCCATTAATAGCGTACTAAATATAATTCTCCAAATAGAGTCAAAATAATCAAAACTTAAAATTCGAAACAACCTAGATCGTCAAAGACAACTCTCTCATCACATTATCCCTGAATCACCCTTGCAAACCTGCCGAAAGAAAAAATACAGCATGAGCCAATTGCCCAGTACGGATACAGATATACAAAAGATATACGAAAACAACTGAGACAAAATACTGAACAAAGCCTTAAGTACAAATACTGACGAAAATATAATCTCCAAAGATCTGAATGAAATATATCTGAATCAATAGAATTGACGAAACCAATAGACGAATAAAGAAATAACGAACTGAAGTAACTAACTCAATGAATTGAACTAAACAGAAGCAAGCAAAACTAATACAATAAAATAAAAGGCTGAAACAAATGGTTGAGGTTGTTTCATACCAATTGAGCTCAAAAATATATCTTGCCACACAGGCAAGTCAAACTAATGCCACACAGGCAAATCAAATGATTCCACACAGGCAAGTCAAAATATGCCACACAGGCAACCAAAATAATGCCACACAGGCAAATCACACATTGGACCGCGAATTCAAATGTAGGCAAATCGGATAGTGTGTTTGGCACAACATCACCATTCCGCAGAACAGAAAACTAGGGTTAACCCAAACGCCTCCCACAACAAAACACCAAATGGCCCATTTCCTGCGAAGCCCAAAACGGAGACGCCGTGGACTAATCACACCGCCACGGAAAGTGTCATGTCTCTCGTGCCAAGACGACATGCCTGTGGTACCCCCACAGGTGGTTATAGCTCAGGTATACCCTACGGTATATTCTAACAAAAATACTATGTCACAACACATGCGACATAATACCAACAAAAGGGTTCTATATGTACATGTTGAACCAATCAAATTATAGTCACAAGGTCTCAAAAAGAAGGTAGCAACATGTACCGCTCTACAATTATCAAAAATAAATAGTACTAAACATGATAACCTAATTCAAAGAGTACAAATACGAGTCATATATATCAACTCCAAAATGAAACTAATATATTTATTTCACAGGAAATAATTATGTGAAATAATAACGAAATTCGAACAAGCGACAAAACGAATAAATCAAATTTAACAAGAGTATCGCTGAAAGATTACGGAATCCGTACCTGATACTTCCAAACCATTTATAGCACACTCTACAAAATCTTACCCTCAAATGCCAACGATATCAAATACGAAACGTTATTCGCAACCTAAACATATTCACCTCAAATTAAAAACAATCCAAACTAATAATTCTAAAATAATTCATAATCTATTTAATATGCCTTTAATCATCACCTTTTATCAATTATTAATACTCCAAAATTTATATTCCAAATATAACTCTTTACAATACAATTATAAGTTACTTACTAATTATAATTTATATTAATAAGAAATTAATTCCTCCAATTACATCAATTTACAATACAAACTCAAATTAAATTATATTAATCTTTTAATAATTAATTCTCTTTTTATTTAGAAAATCAGTATTACTATTTTATATATATATATATATATATATATATATATATATATATATATATATATATATATATATATATATATATATACACTACTCATGTCAATACTATTAATTAGTATTAACCTTCACTTGTAAGAATAAAGAAACTAATTGTTGACAAAACATTTTTTTTTAGCTAAAAATTAGTTAAATGCACAGAGATAGCCTAGCCTGGGGAGATTGGCTGAAGTCGGTCATTTTCTTATGGCCAACAGAAAATCAGAATCACATGTTGCTTAAGTCTCAACGGTGTCAAGATATAGAGAGAGAGATACATAGAACTCTTTTATGTTATTAATAAAGGGATATACCACACATAATTTATACATTGAAAACAACCAATTACTTACTTTCATAATACAAATACGCCATAGTCGTTTCTCCCTATCTAGATTAAGCAGCGGCAGTCCCTTCTTTCTTTCTCTTTTCTCTCCACCAATTCATAACAAAATATATGTGAGGAAGATTAGGTTTAGTTATTAATTTATTAAATATTAACTCTCCTAATTTAAATAGGATTTATTATTACCCACAAATATAATTTAAACCCAATAAATTTTAAAACCCAAATTGTACTAAATTAATTTAACCATCACTTATTAATATTTATAAGCCCACACAAATTAAATAACTAGTTTGACCCAAATAAAGACAAAGTTCAAACAATATGTTTTAAGAATATAAATTTAATATTATTTTTTTCGGGATATTACATTACCTCCCCCTTAAAAAGGATTCCGTCCCCGGAATCAAAAGAATGAACGTACCTAATTATCAAAAGATGCGGATACTCCGCTCGAATAGACTCCTCTATCTCCCAATTAGCTTCCCGCTCCGAATAATTTTACCACAAGACTTTAACAAAAGGAATTATCTTTCTCAATTTTAATTTAATCAGTTATTTAATTATCAACTAAAAGAATTTAATTTTTTCCAAACAAAACAAGGAAGAAAAGAGGGAAACAAAAATCATTTACCTTTTCTAATTTAAATACAATTGTATACAATAAAATTAATTAATATTTAATTTTTTTTAAAAAAAGTATGGGTTATTACACCTAGCGTAGATGTATATCCTTTTATTAATAGATTGAACACAAAGCATTGCATACCGTATAGGCTATCAAGGGCTGCAACTAAATATCAAGATCAGAAGCATTATCAAGTATGTTGATTTGCTATGGTCTTACATATTTGCTCTTTTATTATAAGTTCCCATTAGTATAATATTCCCTTCTGTTTGTTGGTTATACCCAACTTTTATTCCTCACTTCTTTTTACCACACTTATATTTCGCACTTGTAACCTCATATTGATAGCAAAATTAATAATACTGGAAGTTGGTGCCTATTGTATGGAAAAGTAGAGCGCACGCAGTAATTGATCTTTTTAGTTCAGAATTGATGTTTTTCAAAAATATTCTATTCTTTATTATTCTGTTGGAACATTCTGTCTGTGCGTTTACGTCGGACCTGGTTCCATTATTTATTATTCTGTCAGAATATCCTGTCTGTGCGTTTACGCCGGACCTGGTTCCATTATAGCTATTATTCTGTCTGAATATCCTGTCTGTGCATTTACGCCGGACCTAGTTCCATTATTTATTATTCTGTCGGAATATTCTGTCAGTGCGTTTACGCATGACCTGGTTCCGTTATTTATTATTCTGTTGGAATAACCTGTCTGTGCGGTCCATCGCATGCCTGGTGATTTCTTTTGTTATTCCATTTTTTATTATACTCAGTTGGTTAAAATTTTGGCTTTTATACTGCATAAAAGTAGTGGAATATCCTTGATATTTGCGCTTCATCCAATATATTTTTATGAAAATATTCTTCTGAGCATTCTTAAATTTTACTGCACAAAGCAGTATCATGTTGACAATTTGGACGTTATTGGTTCTTGGATTAATTAATTCTTGAACTTGTTTTATTGAATTCTTATATCATTTTCATCATCCTCATGTTTATATTTTGTTAAAAGTCATCTATGACATGTAATACATAGATGGACTTGATGTGATTATAACCAGGGATTATTCGGTGTAATCATGACCGTAATGTTACAAATGATGTGGTAAAAGTCCTCATTGGCCCGTAGTGCATTGATGGACAGTTGTTGGCATGATCATGACCATTGATGAATACACGAATATCTTTGGCTGTGATGCATGTATAATTTGTGGTTGTGATACTAAAGAATATCATTGGCCGTAGTGCAGGGATGATGTAGATTATTTATTAAGCTGAGTCTCAGCAATAAAAGTGATGAAAAACCTTTTAAATCATAAAAGATAGTAGATTTTATTCTCTACTTGACTCTTTTAATGGATTGCTTGTTCCGCTGCAGTTAAATTTGATGTTTGTTATATTTTATCAGTTTAACACTGTTGAAGGCTAACGATAATTTATTATGTATTATCTTAGTCATAATATTTTTTACTGGGCTAGTTGAGCTCACCCTTTTGCTTTCATTGTTCTCTTCAGGAAATGAGAACGTAGCGGGGACTAGTCGAAGAACGGAGTGACGATTCAGAGGATAGCATTAGTAGTCCTCACTATTCTATGAAAATAATGTAAAAATAAATGTAATGAGGACTTATTCTGAGAGTAGATATTGTCTAGAAAACAGTATTTGTATTAAAACTCACAGCTCTCTTGTTATATATTAAAGATTGTGTTTGTATTCTGTACCATGTATTGACGACTCAGAATAGGTGATGTATACTTATTTTGGGGGCGTCACAAGTAATGACTCAAGACTCAAAAGACTCGAGAGTCATATTATTATTTTAAGTCCAGTGGTGCAACTTTGCATGACTTATTTCGGGTATTCGGTTAAACCGAATAACTTAAAAATGAAACCCGTACAAATTAACTGAAAAGTCGTAAAAAAATTCGGATATAATCGAAATATTAAAAATAACTGAATTTTTAGAAAATTTCGGTTAAATTATTTCGGTTTGGTTCGGTAATTTGATTATATTCGTTTTTTACTCAGTCCTAGCCCCAAACCAAACATGTAATATGTGTCCATTTTGAAGTGTGGTGAAATAAAATACTTTTTGAATTTTATTAAGAAATAAAAATACTAGAACACAATTATGTAAGTGTTTAAAAAAATAAAATACAAATTATACTATAATAATGTGGTATGTATTTTAAATTTTTCTTCAATAATTTGATAACAAATTTGTACATTATATTTCTGCCGAATGTGCTTCTACGAAAAATACCAATTTTTTTTGTTGAAAGTGTTTTTTTTATGTCAAATCTCTATTTACTGAAAACCTTTTTAGAAGACCATTAAATACTTAAAAAAATTAACAAGAATTGACCGGTTTGGCCGTTCACCCGATTTGGTTGTTCTTTTAGAGTTTCCTAAGCCGACAAAACTTTATTCTATGTCGGTATGTGGTATCTCGGCACATCTATTAAATATATTAATTCCTCAGTTCTTAAAATATTATCGTTTTAAAAAAAAAAATTATTTCAAAAAATTTATTGTTTATAATTTTCGAGAAGAATAAATTATTTACTTTCCTATATTACCCCTACATTCTCTTATTGTCCTAAGAAATTCTCTTACTTGTTTTAATAGTTTTCAACTTCCCATAAATGGGTAGCGATAGGATTTCAAAAAAAATTTACTTGGTAAATGACACTTTCTTAATCCATGTATAAAAACTTTAAACGACAATCTTTTAGGAACGGAGATAATAAAATGCAGTACATAATACCATAGCTTGACATATGTCATTTCCACAATTCAACCCGTGTCCCGCCTAATTAATGTTCATTAATACCCTTAACAAAATTGTCCAACTAACATAACAAATGAGGATGAAAACAAATCCTAATTCATTCTCCTAAATTTTAGATTTATAATTCCCTAAATCACTACAAATCTAAACTGTTTTGATAATATCAACTGTTTTGATATTATCTTTTGTAATTTAATTATTATTTAATAAAATCACTACTTTATGCTATTAATTAATTTTTTGGATTTATAATCTTCTAAATCACTACAAATCTAAACAGTTAATAACATAATGCCATTCTCTTAATTTTTTAGATTTATAATATCCTAAATCACTACAAATCTAAATTATTTTAATATCAGCTATTTTGATATTATCCTTTGTAATTTAATAATTATTTAATAAAATCACTACTTTATCTCAACACTACCACTACAATTTATATTTATTTATTTTTTCTGTGTAAAATTTGATCATTGCACAATAATCTACTATCTTCTTATTATATTTTAATTTATTAATTATACGTACATATTTATTATTAAAAAATTAAATAATTCCGCCGTAACGCACGAGTTTATATCTAGTATCACACTAAAGCGCTGACGAACAAGAAAACTAAGGCGCCTTATATTATTTAATAAAAGAATAATTTTAGGAATTTTAAATTTTTTGTATTAAAAAATATTTCAAATTATGTGTCACTATAATAATAATTAGATAGATCTCGTGTGATTTGGTATTCTATAAATTATTATTAAAATATTTATTATCATGTCATTTGAGATCAAAATTTTGACTTTTGTTATTACTCTTTAATAAAACAATCATTCACATCGATTCTTTTTCCACAAGTATTTTAATTGGAATATTGCAAATAAAATTGGATCTTCTTTTTCGTTTTATAATTATTTGAACGATATCAATCCCCACTTTTTAATGTGTTTTTAGAGAGAAAATTTTGCTTTTTCTTATGATGTTTGTAGATTTCAAGAACTAATAAAGACTTTATTTTTTCATATTACTCTTTTTGTTCTTTTAAATCTCTTTTCTTTAAAATAAAATTAATTCATTTTTATGTCATTTTTAAAATTTAAGAAATCTTTAATAATTTAATTTTTACATTATTCTTACATTATATACAAATTTATTTTTCTTTCACCTTTTCAATAAATTTTAAAAAGATAATATTGAAATGTATATTCAATTATATCAATTAATCAAATCAAAAACATTAATTACATTTCTTAATCTTTACATTTCTTAATTTTATAATTTTAGCTCATTTTTAATAAATTTTGAAAGATTATATTAAGATTTTATATTAATTTAATCAATTAAATAAAATATTAATTATATTTTTTAATTTATATATTTTCTCCACAATAGAGTATGATGCATCATTTTTAGTGTATTAGGTTTCAACTCTAAATAAACAACTGAATTACCAAATTTATAAGTGCGAATTTCAAATACTCCAAATACTGTATAACTAAACACACACAAAAACATACTCCCCCAATCTCAAATTATCTGCACTTTTGACCATTTGTACTTATTAAGAAATGCAATTATTATGCCAAATTTATTACTAAAAATACAATTATATTCGTAATTATGTAATTTGGGGATTATATATTTATGAGGAGAGAGAGAGTAAATGACTAGGGTAAACTTGTAATATAACCAATTTAATGGTCTAAAAAAGAACAAAGTGTAGTTATTTTGATACAATAAAAATTCTTTAAAACATAATATAATTTGGGATGGAGAGAGGAAAAAAAAAGAGAGGCTCAAATGCTGTGTACTAACTACAAAGTAAAACGTAAAACGTAAAACGTAAAACGTAAAATGAAAAGAGTAATAAATCTCACCGGCAAAATGTAAGTAAATTCACCACTAAGATAACGCCACACCATAATTGAACTGTCACCCTGAATTTTCTTAAATTCAATCAAATTCTTACGTTGATCCACCCCGCCTCTCTCTCTCTCTCTCTCTGTGTATATATATATAGTAACCCCTGGCTTTCAGATTTTACATAAAATTTTCAGATGTTTGCAAGTAGAGCAACTCTGTAGAAATATAGATTGATTGCTTATTTGCTTTAACCCAGGTGGGTGAAATGAACAGAACCCACTTTTTCAAATTCAAGAAACAGTATTAAAAAAAGCGTTTAAAATCTAGAGAAAAATCGGACATTGGGTAGAAGCTAGCACAGAGACCGTTACATAAGAAACAAAAGGAGATGAATATAAAAGGGAAGAACAAGGAACGGCAAGCAAAGGAGGAGAATCGGCTGAATCTAAGGCTTTTGTTGGGATTGAAAATCAAATTTGGGCGATTATTTTTAGTGATCCCGAGAATAATCCCAACTGGGTTTTGATTGATTATATATATAAATTCATATTCAGGTGATTTGAATTTTTTATATATTTTATTTTGTATAATTGTTAAGATCATGGTGGCCATGTGCTGACCCATGTTTTTATTTGAATTGTTTTCCCGAATTCTTTAAATCTATGATTCATTCTTTGAATATGTAGTAGATCCCAGTTACAAAATTCCGTTTATTTGTCTTCTCTCTGATTTCTGCAAATCTGGGGAGAACTAGATCAATCTTTGAGTGTCAGCAATTTAGAAGAATTGGGCTTTGGTTTTGAATTACAATTTTATTTTTGTTATATTTTTTGCTGGGTATCTGATTGATTTTTCTCTGTTTTTGTATGCAAATTGAGTTGGGATTGTTTATAATTTTGACACACAAAGATAGAAATTTCCCCATCAGCTGTTGTTGAAATAGTGTTTCTTGTGTATAAAGTGTGCTTATACTCGACTTCGCTATCAAGGTGAATTCTTTCATACGAAAAACCCATGACAATCAATAGAATTCTGTAAGCATTGGAGCTTAGATTGCAAGCAATTTTTTTTAAGTATACATAAATATTTATATATCAAATTGGCTGTGAGCAAGTTCATTGTGTGGCTTTGTGTATATAGCTGTCTAGTATCTCATGACTTCCTAATTCATGGGCTATTTGACTAATATTGACTATATCTATCCACTTCCTCAAGAGAGATGATTTATTTGCAAACTCATCTTTTCTTGCTTCTTTGAATATGTTACTTCAGCATATAAAGTGTTGAAATTGAACTATATTGATATGAGACTCGGCAAATTCCTGTGCTTTAATAATTGATTTTGCCACCGATCTCATCATTTGTTCTTTCTCTTTGTTCCCATTTGATGTATACCATCACCTTACCTTACTTCCATTTGGAATGTGATTTTAATATTATGTTCAAAGTTGATGTTTTGATCATGGAAATAAGGCCAAATTTATGTCTTTTGGTGCAGGGGTATTTCTCTCTTGAGTGCTTGCTTGAATTATTTTTCTGTGATAACGGGTAGATTGGATTGATGTGCGATGCAGAGATCACGTAAAGCTCTTCTGCAAAGAAGAGTTTTGGAGCAGTCTGTCTGTGGGAGAAACCAGTTATACAAAGTTTCTCTGTCTCTGGCTGTTGTTTTGTGGGGCCTTCTATTCCTTTTGAACTTATGGATAGGTCATGGTGATGGTTATAAAGGTCAGTTAATATCATTTTTTTCATTTTTCATCACATTTCAAATTTTAGAAAAGTAGTTAGAATGTCTAGAGAAAACGACTAAGCTATGAGAATCTAATAGGGATGAAAGAAAGCAATTGTATTTATAAAAAAAAAAGAAAAAAAAAAGAAAGAAAACGAATTATCTGGAAATAGGACGAAAATCATGAGATGTTTTAAAGGAGTACTAATCTTCCTTTAGTCAAATGCATTGGATTGAAACATAATCCTATTTATTGAATTGCAGTAGCGGTACTTGTCCTACCTATTGCTTGTCCTTTTGATGGACTTGGATATTTCTGGAGAATTTTATGTGCATAAAAAGTTAGGATGAAGATAAGCTGGAATAACCATTAGCCAAGAGCTAGGATCTCTTCAGAGGCTGGACTAACTATTAGCCAAGAACTAGGATCTTTGGAGGCTCAGATCAGATCCCACTCAAAGATGTTTGTAAAACACCCCAATATTTAACATTGACTCGCATACTGTCTTAATTCAATGTGTGTATGGTCCATACCTTGTTATGAATTTTTGTTGTTGTCCATCATCACATTGTGCACTTTTAATTTATTTTTATAGAGATTCTAAAACATCCGGATTCTACTTTTTGCTTGTGTTTTTTCTGACCAATTATTGTGTTTTGTTAATAAATTTAGATGGAGCTGAAGAGCTTTCTGTTGGCACAAGTACTTGGGATGAAGATAAGCAAGGGCCTAATAGAGACTCGTTTTCTGCATCATCCATAGAAGATAAAAGTTCTTTAGGGCAACCTGATTCTGATCTTAACAGTAACACATGCACAATTGGGGAACTATTTGAGGGCATCAATGGTGAAGTTCAGGTTAGCGAGGGTAGTGATAATTCTCTCACTGCTGTTGAGCAACAAACCAAGGTAGAAAATTTTAATTTGGAAGCAAAACCAGAAAATGATACTCCAAAAACTGAGGTCAAAATTTTTGACTTGGAACCAAAACCCGAAAATGATTCTCCAAAAACTGAAAGGTTGTCACGCGCTGTGCCTCCAGGTCTTGATGAATTCAAAAACAAAGCGCTCAATTCTAGAAGTAGATCAGTAAATGATCAGGCAGGAGGCATCACACATAGATTAGAGCCTGGTGGTGCAGAATACAATTATGCTTCTGCGTCAAAAGGAGCAAAAGTTTTGGCTTATAACAAGGAAGCTAAAGGTGCCTCCAACATCTTAGGCCGAGACAAGGACAAGTACCTTCGAAATCCATGTTCTGCTGATGAAAAGTTTGTTGTCATAGAACTTTCGGAAGAAACCTTGGTGGATACAATTGAAATAGCAAATTTTGAACATTACTCGTCTAATTTGAAGGAGTTTGAGCTTGTTAGCAGTTTGGTTTATCCCACTGATACATGGGTCAAACTTGGGAATTTCACTGCTGAAAATGTAAAGCATGCTCAGAGGTTTGTTCTTCAGGAACCAAAGTGGGCTAGGTATCTCAAGTTGAATCTTCTGAGTCATTATGGTTCTGGGTTCTACTGCACACTGAGTACTGTAGAAGTGTCTGGAGTGGATGCTGTTGAGAAGATGCTTGAGGATTTTGTCTCTGTTCAAGATAATTTATTTCGAACTGCTGAACCAAGTGGTGAGCAGAAACCAGTAGTGTCCACTGAGGGTGACATATATCGTGATATAGATGATGAAGTGGAATTTAAACTGGCTCCTAAAAATTTAAATGTGAAACATGGAGGTAAATCATTCGATGTGCCTGACCCCATTGAAGATTCTCGGCATCAGCAGGTTGGCAGGATGCCTGGAGACAGTGTTCTAAAGATACTTATGCAAAAAATTAGATTACTAGATTTAAATTTATCGGTGTTGGAGAGATATCTGGAGGAATTGAATTCTAGATACGGGAACATTCTGAAAGATTTTGATAAAGAAATAGGAGAGAAAGACGTCCTCATGGAGAAAATCAGATCAGACATAAGGAGTTTCTTTGCTAGCAAGGAGGCCATGGTGCGTGCTTTCTCCATATTTCTTTAATTGTTTCGTAACTTGTGAAATAGAAAAGTTTCTATAATAATTTTTAATAATTGGATTGAACCACTAACCGAGCCTGAATAGC
Organism: Panax notoginseng; assembly: GCA_016801055.1. NCBI lineage: Eukaryota > Viridiplantae > Streptophyta > Magnoliopsida > Apiales > Araliaceae > Panax > Panax notoginseng. The sequence continues at coordinate 229,342,827 of CM029013.1, read as the reverse complement.
CATATTCTAACTATTGGGCTGAAGGGCTTTCCAAATAAAATTACATTACGTAATAATTAATAAAAAATATTGACTTTTGTTGTTTATTTGATACTGGTAGTCCAGTGGGTTTAAATTTCTGGTTTTTGTCGCTCCTGCAGACAAAAGATGTCAGTGATCTTGTGTCTTGGAAATCACTTGTTTCCGTGCAGATGGAAGATATGCTCAGGGGCAATGCTATTCTCAGGTTATTTTTTTTATTTCTTAATGATATATCTTTTGATTCATCATATATGGTTTTTTTGATGTTATATATACATATATGTGTGGGTGTGGGTGTGGGTGTGGGTGTGGGTGTGGGTGTGTATGTGTGTGGGTGTATTGCACATTGAATGTCATTGAGTGCAGCTTTCAAGGGATTGTCATATGAAAGGCTTGTTTGTTTGTGAATCCTATTGAGGATTATTGATAAATTCAGATACGTATCATGTATGAATAAACTAATCTGTAGTTGAAGTCATACACCACAATAATCCATTTTCTCTCGTAAATTACCACTTAAATTAGTAAATTACTATGTCAACAAAAGTTATGGCAGAGTTTGAGGGAGCCCAAATGTATGCCTTATCATTTCCAATAATTATGTACAAAAAGTATGAAGGGTATATAATTGTTCCCATCCCTAGTGATTTTGATGTATTATGGAACATATCCTTTGCCATCGCAGTGTGGTTAGAGATCTTTGTCATGTTTCTACCTTCTCTAGGGTTTTGTTGTCTTATCACTTATTATGAGAAAACTTAAGGCTATCTATTCTATTGCGAAGGCTCACAAGCTGTGACAAGTAATGGTAAGTTTATAGCTTTATGTTTGGAAATTGAAGGCTATCTCATCTAACTGCAAAGGCTCAGATGCTGTAAATATTAGCTTGCTATTAGTTCATATGATGTGGGCGAATAAATTTGAGAGGAGTAAGCTCACTTCAAATTTGGTTTTGATGTTGAGTCTAGTATTTTTTTATAATATGTTTTTGTTTGGTTGGTTGGTTTTTTGGTTTCATTAGGTGATCCTTGGGGCAGTGGTATCCATTGTGAAGTTTTTGGAAGATTTTGCATTGGGTTCTGATATATAGATTTTTGTTTCCCGGCTCCAGGTCTGCGTCTGCGTCGATGTTGTCTTCTAGGGATTTATTTTTCCTGAGGGTGTAGTTGCTTTCTTAGCATCTAGTTGTCTACCCTGGCTTTTCAGAGGTTCTATACTTGAGGAAGCTTTCTAGTACAAATATGTTGTACGCTTTTATATACATTTGGCCATCAAGTTGGTCAGGCTTATAAGCACATGTATATTCTTTGTACAACAATCAAAAATATCCATTTCAAAATTTTGAAAAATGCTAGTATTGCCAGTTAATAACAGGGCAAATTTTAGACTACTAGAACCAGTCTAAATCATGCCCGGCAAAGTATGGGGTTTTGGACTTCTCAAAATCCAATTTCTTCTCTCTTGTTTGTGGAAGATACATAATGAAGAACTTGAGAGCTCAAAGAGTAGAGCATCAATAAGATAATAAAAATATGGAGCATCAATATATGTGTGTGTGTGTTTATGGAGCATCAATATATGTGTGTGCGTGTGCCATTTATAGTTTCAGCTTTCGACAAAAATGAGCATATGTTTTAATCCAGTTTCCAAATAATGTGGCTATAATGCTTACTTTTGCGTATTTCAATGCAGATCAGAGGTTGAAAAGGTTCGACAGTGTCAAACACAGATGGAGAATAAGGGAATTGTTGTCTTTCTTGTATGCATAGTTTTTGGGATTTTAGCTCTTTTGAGGCTATTCGTAGATACGGTGTTGAGTTTTTACAGAACAGAGAATTCCAGGAAATTTTGTTCCGAGAGGTCTTCCTGGGGGTTTCTACTGTTGAGCAGTTTCGTTATTATTTTAATCGTTTCATTATAATTATGCCAAAGTGTCAAATTTTCTTATATATGATCATATATATTTTCGTTGCCTACACTTGTATCAAGTTTCATTTTTGGATGGTATTGTCTAATGAAAATATGCCCTTTTCATCAGATTGCTCTTAACAGTTAACCATATGACGTGCTTCGCTATTTTATGAACTCTATCGCAGCTGGTTCAAACTCGCTATATAAGAGTTTGTTGTGCAAGCATATCATTGTCCAAAAATTGAGCTTTCCATGGAACTTGCTAGTGTTACCCTATCTTCCTAGGTTTGCTGGGCAACTGAAAGTGGCATTCTTAATAGTTCTCTATTTCCTTCAATGTTCATGTGTGAAACAGTATCAAGATCATCAAACGAAGGGTGTTCCATCTCTAAATTAGGATGTGGTTCCATTCGGGGTATTTCATCTCTAAATTTTGGCTGTAAACTAGTTGAGTTGGCTTTGACTTGTCGAGCTTGAGCTCATTTAATTGTTAAACGAGTAGACTCGAGTTGGGTATTAAACGAGCAAACGTGAGTTGAGTTTTAAAAGAGTGTGAAATTTAGCTTCAATAATTATGGCCGAGTATTTTTCTTTGGTTCGGACAACATAACTTGTTCAGCCTCAGTTTGCTTTACAATTTCAAGTCAAGTTTAGCTTAGCCGGGTCGAGTTACAGCTCTTTATGACAGACTATTTCTCTTTTGGTCAAGGGTAACATTATCTTTCCATCGGTCTTAAATTTATTCTGGCTAAGCATGACTTGAACAAGTCTCACAAAATGTTATTTTGGTCCTGGAGGTCCAGCACCTTGATCAAAAGTCTTAGGGAGGTCCATGACTTTTGTCGTAAGAATTTATATATCCTTGATCCCTGATTGGACACATTAATTAGTCCAATAAAATTAGGTCCTATTGGTCGACTTGTAACTCCAAACTCTAGTGGATAATCAATAGATATTCCAAAAGAGTGTTGCACATAATTCCCATCATCTATTAATGTAGCTTGACCTTGACTTGGAATGCCAAACCAATTACTCCTTGGACAACATGTGCAATAACACCTTTATCCTTCTTTTTGTTTTTTTTCATTTGTTCTTGGATTCTGGTTATTGAACATTTCATCAATTCTTGTAGTGGTATCATCATACCACTGACGCTAAAAAGTCAAGGATGACGAGAATTGGGGGAGGGCCGGTACATATTGTACTGATCATTAGTACTATCTTCGTTCCTTAATATAAGTCGTTTTAGAGAAATATTTTTGTTCCTTAATATAAATCGTTTGAGAATTTCAAGTAAGCATTAATTGCTTAGTTTTTAATATTACCCCAAGTATTAAATGTAACTTTGGTTCTCTCACTATTTTCTGTCCAATAAATAATAATCTTTTCTTCCAATATAAGGGTAATATAGACAATTGATATTATAGTTAATGATATACAATCATTTCCTTAATAGTTGTGCACAACTCTAAAACGACCTATATTAAAGAACGGACGGAGTACAACACACCTCCACCTACTATTTTTTTCATCTAATATGTATTAATTACATTACATTTGTATAAAAATTAATATATTTTTTTTTAATTACAGTTTACAAAATTTTAAAATTGATTTTTTTCTGTTTTTAGTTAATATATATTTATATTAAATAAGTCAGTAGTATCAAATTTAAAATTTGGTAAATTGTTTAAAAGTCAAAATATATAAGTGAACAAAAGAAGTACCGCGGGAAACAAGCTAAACAGTGGAGACGAATAGGACATTGACACCTTAAAAATGAATGAAATTTGACTGATTAATAAGAATTTCAGATATGAAATTTTGTCTTTTGTCCTTTGTTCGTTCATTTTTTAATTAGTCAGAAAAAATAACTTAATATTTTATCTAATTAATTATAAAATTTCAATAATATTACGTTTTAAAGATAATTTTATACTAAAAAAATGAAAGAGCAACAAATTATAGATATATAGTAATATTTAAGAATAATAATTCATTTTTAAAATCTACTAAAACATGGATTACTCTTTTTTTTGTCATTAGTAGAATATCTAGTACCGCATTTAAAATAATATACAAAATAAAATATTAATTATAAAGAAAGAAAAAAAATATTTTTTTAATTATTATTTTACTTATATATATTTTTTTAATTTTTAAATATGCACACATAAACGCGGGACATTGATGGTTTAAAATAGTGGGGACTGGAGTGAGAAAAAGGGGTTTAATTGTGACCATCAGATCTGTTTAAAAAAATCTAATGACCCAAAATCTGCATTGTACTAATGATCGGTATAATATGTACCGGTCGTCCCCCCAATCCGAATTATGATCGGGGTTGTTCTTGAGATTTTGGTAGTCAAGTGCGAAAAATGAAAAAGAGAATTTTTTTTTAAATATTATTTGTCTAAAAAAAGTAAAAATAAAAAAATAAAAAGTACAAGTTATATAAAAAAAAGTGTATTTTCGGAGTTTAAAACATAATAATTCGACTATAACAAAATATATGAGATTTCGACTACTATAAAATATATGAAAAATTCGACTATAACAAAATATATGAGAAGTTCGACTACAACAAAATATATGAGAATACATTCATTGAAAGATACTTCTTTTAGTATTCTTATATGCAAAATCTTCAATCAAATGTTTAAAATCAAGTTTGTCCATTATATCCTTCTCGATGCACATGTTGCGAACCCATTTAACCTTTCTTGTGTCATAGTCGACCGCAAGTAATTTTTTAACAATTTCAACTTTGAAAAATTTCTTTCAAGAGATGCCACTGTCATAGAAAAAGTTAGTAATACCATGTAAGCAATTGAAACATTAGGAAAACAATCCAAAACTTTTACAAACTCCAAAAAATTTAAATGGTTGACTCAATTTATCTTGGCAAAGTCACACACACACACACACACACACACACACACACACACATATATATATATAGTTCGGTTCCTATCCGGACTTTCTTAAAATACAGACCTTTTTTTTTTACTTTTTTTTATTTAAAACAACTAATTTTTTTTTTAATATTTTATGGAACTGGAATTTTTATATAATACAATATTTTGGATGTGATTTTGATACGTATAACAAAACAGATACGTACAGTCTGTGCAGACTGTATATACATTTTTTTGTATAGGTATTCAAATCACGCCCAAAACATTGTATTATGAAAAAATTTCAATTCCATAAAATATTAAATTTTTTTAGTTGTTTTAAATATATATATATATATATATATATATATATATATATATATATATATATATATATATATATATAATTGGGCCCTGTGACGCCCCTAAATCCGAGTTCCTTCGAACCTCGGATCTGGTCCGCCACGATACTACTATCGTCAAACTATTTATATATATTATTTATAATTTAATGAATATAACTTTACTTATTATAATTTAGAATATAAATTCTCTCTATTTTCAAGATCTGTATAATGACCCCAAACTTTTATAAGTTTCTAATCTTGGTCATTTACCATTCCTGACTTGTATCATATTCAATGTTATAAAAATATGCGGAACAATTTAAACTTTTCAATATCTTGAATAAAATCTTTTATTGATTTCATTACTTTGAACCAATTACAATTCTTGAATCAACTATATAATATGATTCAGTCTATTGAAATTACTGTATAAGATTTTACATCTTGATTCGATATCCTCTATGTATTAACTAATACATCCTTACAATATAACAAATATTAAACATCGTAAGTATATATCAAGTACACTCCTAGAACCTAAACATGGTTCAAGTAATAATCTAAATAGTATCATTCGTTGCGAAACTATCTACTTTGTCAACCAAGAAGCACGAAATCTTTACCGCGAGTCCTTAACGTGCAAAAGTTGTTATTTGCAAGGGTGAGCTCGACAACCCAACAATTCTAATAGTTTTTATGCAACACATAACATATAATAACATATTCAGTTCATGCATTCATAATCAATTACTATTAACTGCGCATGTTATTTCACACATAAGATGTGACGAACGAGATTTTTATAATTTGATTTTACTATTTATTGACTTAAATAAGTATTCTCGATGATTTAATTATTAGATTAAATAATTAATTGATGCAATTGTGGTAAATTAATTTAATTATATGTGTCATATTTATTAAATTAATGTGGAGAATTTTATTATTCGAAGTATGTAATTATGTGAGCTTATTGTATTAAAAGAAATATTTAATAAGCCTAATAGTATTTTAATTAATTCAATAATTAATTAAAAATTTAATAATTTGACATTATTAATAAATAAGAAATTTAATTATATGACTAAGTGGATTTATGAGAAATTATTATATTTTATTTAATTAAATTAAACAAGATATTGGATTTATTTTATAAAGGAATGTGACATTATTAAACTATATTCTAAGAGAATAATTAAAATAAATAGAAGTAATAATTAAATGGTAGCCAAACAAGGCCTTAATGGGAGTTATAGCAGTTTACCCATGTTGGGTAACTGACCTCCACATAGCGTCAGTTCTTTATTTTATACGTCTTCTTTATTTCATCTTTATCTAAGTCTGGAAAATAGTTAGAGAGAATTAAAGAATTTTCAGAGAGAATTCAGAGGATTCTTATGAGAAACTCTGTGATTGAAGAAGCTTTTGAAAAAGGGTTTTTATCTCTATTCATCTACGCTTTGGGTAATTTCTTCAACCCAATTCTTAATTGTGATGTTTAAGTTTTAAGAAAATGCCTTCACGTTTTGTTAAAAACACTGTGAATGGAAAAAGGGTATGATTATGGATTTGTGTATATGTTAACATGTATCATATCGTATTTGATTATATATATATATATATATATATATATATATATATATATATATATATATATATATATATATATATATTATAAACCATATCATCAGTTTCATAATATTATAACGTATGTTATTTACAGAGTATAGAATATGGCCATATGGCCCTTATACGTGAATTTAATATGTCAAACATAAATTATTTTGTAAAATTCACACTCATATATGTTTATGCATGTTAAAGCCAAGAGAACAAAACTTGAATGGATGGATTTGGTGTTATAACGAATCCGTAGTGGTAATTTTTATGTTTTGTGTTCAAAACCTTCAAGAAAATCAAGAACAGTAAAATTAAATATGTTGATTCTGTTAATTATGTGTTTTAACATGTTAAAATCATGCTAGAAGGGTTAAGTAGTGATTATATGTGTATTATAATGTATGGGTATGTTTAAATTCGTGTTGAAATAAATTAAATGGAGGTTTTGGCCATGTTTTGCAATTTTTCGCGAATTGCAGAATAGTTACTGGTTCGCCACGCCACGGCGCCAGTACTGTGCCTTAATACCCGCGCCGCAGCGCCAAGAAGTCCAGCTACAGCGCCACCACGTCGCAGCGCCGAAAGCAAGTACAACAGTGTCGTCGTAGCGCCACTCTCCAGAATGTCCAGAAATCTAAATATTTAAGTGTTCAAGTATAGAAATGTAATAGTAACTCAACCTAATGAAAATAAAATTAGGTTAAACATATAATGAGATGTTAAAGTAAATTCTTAACATGTCCATAACACAATTACGTGTGAATTGAACGATTGAATGTATAGTTAGCTTATTATTCGTGAAGTCTTAATTTTGACCATAAGTGTAGTAATTGACTAAGTATAGTCATGAATTCGAGTTAGACAAAAGAATAAACTTGTGATGACTAGTATGTTATAATTGACTGGTATTATGAATGTAAATGATATGTAGGATTAATTCATGGAACGTGTTAAATTAACGTGTAATCTACGCACGAGGCAAGTTTCCTAACCCTACTCGTTATCATTATATGAGTTATAAGTTGTCTCTTTACATCGAGCAAATTCTCATTATTATTGATCAAGTCCATTTTGTTATATCAAAAATATATTATTTTTTCAAAGCATGATGTTGTTATACAATAATTATTCTATTGTATATCTCTTGGAATTGTTATTTGATTTAAATATCAGTTATTATGAATCTTGTTAGACTAGCGAACCCTTAATGATTCGACTAGTCCATAGTTGATGAGTGTTCTAAATTTCAGAACCCTTGATGAATTATCTAAACCAAACTTCCTTTGGTGCGGACTCTAATGTCAAACTGAGATGAACAACCATGTATAGGGGATTACTTATGCAACCCTTGATGAATTATCCAAACCAAACTTCCTTTGGTGCGGACTCTAATGTCAAACTGAGATGAACAACCCTGTATAGGGGATTACTTATGCGTTAGCGTTAAGATATTGTGCACAGTATGGTACTAAGGGCTGATCCCCCTAAGTACGAGAAAAAAGGTCCATAGTCTTATGACTGTTAAAGGTTTCAAGTATAAACACTTGACAACCTAGGACATAGTTCAAGGTCTTATGACCCTCAGAATTCTTTTGATTCTTGGTAATCATTTTTGGTTCAAAGTTGAGCTTTATTTCAGAAGTCTTTGATTCACTCGCATGTTATTATATTGTTATTTCATTATTATACTTGTGGGCAATCGTCCTCACTCTTGCGTAATAATAACATTGCAGTTAAGAACGAAAGATCAGACGAGCCTTCCACTAGTAAAGGCAAGGGCAAGGTTAACAAATGAAGAAGACTTGTTGTTATTAATTGTATTCAGACTTGATGTTGTTTAAAACTTATTATTTGTTTATGTTTTCGCACAGATGTTTAAGGTTAGTATGACCTGGGATTGTATTTATTATTCAGATGTTGTAACCCCATAAGGGAAGGATTTATTTCTATCTATTGCATGGTTTGCATTTATTATGGGTAGATAGATATATGATGTTTTATCATGAATACCAAATCATGTGGGAATGGAAGTACCCGAATTTGGGGGTGTCACAGGTTGGTATCAAAGCTGTAGGTTATGAACCTTAGGTGGGGGAACAACCTTAGGTAATAGCCTTATAGGAAGAACATAGTGAAGGAAAACTCTTATCGAGTTCTAAGAGATGAATTTCTTAATTCATTGAAGATAATAAAAGACTCTACGTGTTTATGTGTTTAATTATGTGCTCACTAGTACGACTTAGTAACTAAAACTTAAAACTATGTTGTCAGGATGTCAGATGTTGGAGGAGCTAGTCGAGCTGGGGAGGAGGAACCCCGAATGCCTATTGAGGAGGAGCCCCGACACATTCATGTTGTCAGGGAGCAGTTGATACAGAGGGAGCCATCTCTATTGATCACTGTTGTTGGTCAGGAGCATGAGCCTGAGTCTGATCCAGAGGAGGATCCTGAGGAGGAGGAAGAAGAGGAAGAGGAAGAAGAGGAGTTCCCACCGAACTCCATTGATGCTGAGATGTACGATGAGCTATATGACCGTAACGTAGAGTTAAGTGACACTGTCCAGGATTTGACTGAGCAGACGATTATTCAGCAGATTACCATTGAGCAAAAGGATAGGGAGATTGTGACTCTTCACACACGTGTGGGAAACGTGGAGTGGGAATTGGTTCACGAGAAGGGTCAAACCGAGGAGAAGTCCGAAGAAATAGAGAAGTTAAAGAAGGAACTGAAGGAAAGCTCAGAGAGGCTGATCATAGCAGAGGAGGGCTGGGTAAGAGAATCACGTCGTGCTGATCTTGCAGAAAGGGATTGTCGTGTAAAGAAGGCTAAGCTTGGGGAGATATACTTTACACTTAATAATGCAATGGATGAAGCCCAGGATCGAGTTTTGAGAAGGTCTACCAGCGTACATGCTGGATCGCAGAACGATGTCTCGCATCATGGAAGAGGAACGTAGCAAGGCTATTCGGTGCCTTAACAGGCAGTGATAGTATTTGTTTAATTATGTGAAAAACTTATCTGGTTTTTTGATGTAAATTCAAACGTGTTTATGAACGAATGAATATTTTAATGTTTTAAATCCTGTAGATTCTTTATCTCGGGATAGTTGATGTAAATAGCAGTGATGCTATCGTTTGATGTTAAAACTTTTGAGTTGAATAAATATATCAAGTTGTTTGAGATAAAGTATTAAGTGATTATGTCAAATTATTGAGTTAAGTCTTAACTATTTAGAGAATTTAATAAAGATCTAATAAGCATATATTTTAACAGAAATATGCCGCCGAGAAGAAGACAAAATCGTCAACCAGCTCAGGAAGAGTCAACGAATAACAACAATAACGCAAATACTAATCCCGTCCAATAATTAGTGAACTTACTAGCTGGAGCAATGAATAATCAACCTCAACCTCCACCTAATACAACGTTCAAAGATTTCAAGGTGATGGGACCGCCAGAATTTAAAGGCTCCATGAACCCGATCGAAGCTCAGACTTGGGTTATGGAGATGGAGAAGGTTTTTGAGGTCACAAGAGTAAGAGAGGACCAGAAGACCGCTTTTGTAATGTTTATCCTGAAATCTGAAGCCAGTTTTTGGTGGCAAGCAAACAAGGTCCGTGGAGGAGAAGGTATGATTACCTGGGAGAGGTTCAAGGAGATATTTTTTGAGATGTATTTCCCGACTACCTCGGAGAACCAATTGGAGGTTCAGTTTCTGGAATTGAAGCAGGGGAATATGTCCGTACCATATGTAGCTAGATTCAACAAATTGGCAAGGTTCGCCACATATAAAGTGCACACGGATGAGAGAAAATCAATAAGGTTCGAACAAGGACTGAAGCCGTGGTTGTATAGTAAGGTGTCGATGTTTCAGTTGAAGACATTCGCCGGGGTACTAGAGAAAGCCATACTCGCTGAAGGTGGAAGCGATGCAGTAAGCAAATACAATCAAGATCAGAAGAAGAAGAAGAAGGAAAGTGAAGGAAATAACTAGGTTAGTGGAAGTAATACGGGAGGAGGTAATAATAATCAGAAGAGAAGGTGGTTTGACAACACATCAACCAGAAACCAGCAAGGAGGTCAGAAGAAAAGGATTGAAGTGTGCCCGACCTGCGGGAAAGCTCATTTGGGAGTGTGTATGAAGGGTAAACGTGTGTGCTACAATTGTGGTCAAGAAGGCCATATAGCACCTAACTGTCCTAACCCAAAGAAGGGTGCCTGCTTCACTTGTGGTTCAAAGGATCATTTGGCAAGAGACTGTCCTAAGAAAGGATCTGGAGGGGCAGGATCAGGAGGAAACCGGGGAAATAGCAGTGGAAGCGCTCTGACCATCACAGGACCAACCACAACCAATCGACCAACCGCTAGGACTTTCAATATGACGGTGCAGGATGCAGTGTAGTCGCGTGATGTGGTGTCAGGTATCATTCCGATCAATAGAGTTAATGCTTACGTATTATTTGATTCGGGTGCTACTTGTTCATTTATATCCGATGACTTTGCTAAGAATTTAGAATTGCCTAAGGATGAGTTAGAATACCCCATGAACATAGAAATAGCGAATAGAGAAATAATCCCTGTTAAGTACGTGCATAAGAACTATAGAGTGGATATTAAGGGTAATATCATGAACGTAGATCTTATCCCTATTCGACTTGGGGAATTTGACTTTATCTTGGGAATGGACTGGTTATTTAATTACGGGGCGGTAATTGATTGCCAAAAGAAGCGTATTAACCTTATGACTCCGTCAAAGATTGTGTTTTATGGTAGCAAGTCGCCTAGACAAGCGAGTTGTCTGACGATGATGCAGGCCAGGAAGTTGTTACGACAAGGATGTGTAGGATATTTAGCTTACATAGTCAACAGTCGTAAAGAGAATCCGAAAGTAGAGGAGATACCAGTAGTGAGAGACTTCACCGACGTATTTCCAGACGATTTGCCAGGACTTCCGCCAGATAGAGAGGTTGAATTTGTGATCGATTTGGCACCAGGAATAGTTCCAATATCGAAGGCACCGTACCGAATGGCGCCGGTAGAATTGAAAGAATTGATGGTACAACTACAAGAATTACTGGACAAGAAGTACATTCAACCGAGTGTATCGCCGTGGGGAGCGCCGATGTTATTTGTAAAGAAGAAGGACGGAACGATGAAGCTTTGCATCGATTATAGAGAACTGAATAAGATCACAATTAAGAATAGATATCCATTACCGAGGATCGATGATCTGTTTGATCAATTGAGGGGAGCGAAATACTTTTCCAAGATAGATTTGAGGAGTGGTTATCATCAACTGAAGGTGAGACCAGATGATGTACCGAAGACAGCGTTAAGAACACGATATGGTTACTACGAATTTTTAGTAATGTTGTTTGGTTTAACGAATGCTCCTACAGAAATTATGGGACTAATGAATGGTGTGCTCAAGCCGTTTTTGGACAAGTTCGTAGTTATATTCATAGACGATATTTTGGTATATTCAAAAACTAAGGAAGAACATGAAGAGCATTTGAGATTAACGTTGGAAGTGTTGAGAAAAGAGAAGTTGTATGCTAAGTTTTCGAAATACGAATTTTGGATCGAGCGGGTGCAATTTCTTGGTCACATGATCGATAAAAATAGAATTTCGGTAGATCCCTCCAAAGTCGAAGCTGTGATTAACTGAGATCAACCGAAGATGCCGTCGGAAGTAAGAAGTTTTCTTGGACTGACAGGTTATTACAGAAGATTCATTCAGGATTTTTCCAAGATCGCAACTCCGTTGACGAATTTGACTAGAAAAGCTGTAAAATTTTTTTGGACGGAGAAGTGTGAGGAAAGCTTTCAAGAATTGAAGAAGAGGTTGAGTATAGAACTTGTGTTGTCTCTTCCGGACGATACAGAAAATTTTGTGGTTTATAGTGATGCGTCGCATAAGGGACTTGGCTGTGTGCTTATGCAGAACGGTAGAGTCATTGCGCATACATCACGATAACTGAAAGATTATGAGAAGGGGTATCCGACCCACGACTTGCAGTTAGCTGCAGTGGTTTTCGCTTTAAAAATCTGGAGGCACTATCTCTACGGGGAGAAGTGTGAAATATATACAGACCACAAGAGTTTGAAATATATTTTTATACAGAAAGAACTGAATATGCGCCAAAGAAGGTGGTTGGAATTAATTAAGGACTACTATTGTGAGATTTTATACCATCCGGGTAAGGCAAACGTGGTTGCCGACGCTTTAAGTAGAAAGGGTCGGGAGAAGTTGATGATGTTGACAACTCAGAAGGAATTGATTTTAGCAATGGAGAAGTTGGAGTTAGAAGTGAATTATCCTATGAAAATAGATGAGAAACTGTTTCAGATGCAATCTGGTACAACCCTACTGGATAAAGTTAAGGAGGCTCAACTTTAGGACGATGAATGCAAAAAGGTGATAAGGAAGATATCTGAAGGAACCGAACCAAGATTTAAGATGGATAAGGAAGGAATACTAAGATTCGAGAACAGAATTTGGGTACCGCCAGTACCAGAGATTAAGGAAGACATTTTGAGCGAGGCTTATAGCTCACAATATTCGATTCACCCTAGTAGTACCAAAATGTATCAAGATCTTCGACAACACTTCTGGTGGCCGAATTTGGAACGTGATGTTGTAGAATGTGTTGCCAAGTGTCTGACCTGTCAGAAAGTGAAAGCAGAACATCAGAGACCAAGTGGGTTGCTACAAATGTTGGAGATCTCAGAATGGAAATGGGAACATATTACAATGGACTTCGTGGTTGGCCTTCCGACGACTCAGAAAGGCTACGACGCAGTATGGGTTATCGTTGATCGACTGACGAAATTTGCACATTTCCTTCCGATCAAAATCAGATTCAACTTAGATCAGTTAGCGAGGTTATATGTGAAAGAGATTGTTTCGCGACACGGAGTTCCGGTGTCAATGGTTTTCGATAGGGATCCGCGCTTTACATCGAACTTCTGGAAACGTTTACAGGAATACATGGGTACGTAATTATGAATGAGTACATCATATCACCCTCAGACAGATGGACAGAGTGAGAGAACGATTCAGACATTAGAAGATATGCTAAGAGCCTGTGTGATGGACTTTAAAGGAAATTGGGAAGATCACCTACCGCTTATAGAGTTCGGCTACAACAACAGTTACCACGCTAGTATTGGCATGCCGCCTTATGAAGCGTTATACGGCAGAAAGTGCAGAACTCCGCTTTACTGGGATGAAGTTGGCGAAAGACAGTTGCTAGGGCCATAATTGGTTCAACAGACAGCAGAAATAGTCAAAGTAATCCGAGCACGACTGGTAGCATCTCAAGATAGGCAGAAGAAACACGCCGATCCACATCGTAAAAATGTTGAGTTTGAATCGGGTAGTTATCTATTCTTGAAGTTCTCTCCCTGGAAGGGAAAGATTAGGTTTGGAAAGAAAGAAAAATTAATCCCACGATTCATTGGACCATTTGAAGTACTGCGAAGAATCGGAGAAGTTGCATATGAGGTAGTGTTACCTCCAACACTCGTGAATGTTCACAATGTCTTCCATGTTTCAGTATTACGACCCTACAAACCCGATTACAAGCACGTAATTGAATACGAACCCCTACATTTTGAAAAAGACTTATCTTACGAAGAAATCCCTGTTCAAATTGTCGACAGAAAAGAACAAGTTCTCAGAAATAAAGTAATACCTTCTATTAAGGTAATTTGGAGGAACTACAACGCTGAAGAAGCTACGTGAGAACTCGAAGAGAATATGATGAAGAATTACCCTCATTTATTTACTTAAATTATGTGTAAGCGATTCTGAGGACAGAATCTTTGTAAGGAGGGGAGAATGTAACGGGTTGAATTAATTGATTCGTGATTCTGGGGACAGAATCCTTTTAAGGAGGGAAAGATGTGACGAACGAGATTTTTATAATTTGATTTTAATATTTATTGAATTAAATAAATATTCTCGATGATTTAATTATTAGATTAAATAATTAATTGATACAATTGTGATAAATTAAATCAATTATATGTGTCATATTTATTAAATTAATGTGGAGAATTTTATTATTCGAAGTATGTAATTATGTGAGCTTATTGTATTAAAAGAAATATTTAATAAGCCTAATAGTATTTTAATTAATTTAATAATTAATTAAAAATGTAATAATTTGACATTATTAATAAATGAGAAATTTAATTATGTGACTAAGTGGATTTATGAGAAATTATTATATTTTATTTAATTAAATTAAACAAGATATTGGATTTATTTTATAAAGGAGTGTGAGATTATTAAACTATATTCTAAGAGAATAATTAAAATAAATAGAAGTAATAATTAAATGGTAGCCAAACAAGGTCTTAATGGGAGTTATAGCTGACGAGTGAGTTTTATACCCATAATTGAGTGCGTTCGGGCTTAATTTATTGTTGTTCTCGAGTCTTTTAGAATATTTTTTAAGTGTTTGTGTCTATTCATGCATGTTTTATGTTATCTTATAGGAATTGGGACAAAAGTTACTTGGATCGACGTTTGGGTGGCTAGATTCGCGTTTTCGACTTGCCATTTACATAGCAGTCACTTCAGAGCCAATTTGAGTATTTCTCTGGACCTTATTTCGAAAAACTTAAAGAATGAAAGTTGTAGATCTATGTCTCCTCTTTCTGGAACATCTTGAATCATCAAAATCGGAATTCGGACGAAGAAGTTATGGTCATTTTTCCAAAGGACGTCGGAGTAGAAAATTTTCAAAAAAGGGACTAGCGCCGGGGCGCCCAAAGAAGGTTCATTTCCAGCGTCGGGGAGCTAGGGGGCAGAATCCTAGCACTGTGCCCAGTGCTGGGGAACACTTTGGTAAAGCTTGGATGCGTTTTGGTGCGAATTTTGACACTTTTTAGACTCCAAATTGGATTGGGTTTGTTCCTAAGCTAAAAATTGGACTTGTAACCTATAAATGCATGATGTAAGACATAAAATAAAGGGAGATTACATAGATTAGATTAGAGATACACAACATTAGATTAGACATTAATCCTAGTTCTTATTAGTTTTGGAGATTGAAGCAACTTGGAGATCATTGAAGATCAAGAGCAAGAGCAAGAGGGGAGCATCAGATTTACTGACAACAGATTCTATTATCTTCTCTTATCATACTTTTATTTTTTAATGTCTATTCAGTTGTGGATTCTTGGTTTTAATTCATTAATTATGAACTAACTCTTTTATTAAGATTTCAATTGAACCTTTTATGGCTATAACTTAGTTATTCAATTTATTCCAATTGTTTGTCTTGTCCTGTGCTTATTGCTAAATTATTTGGCCGATAATTACCTTGTTACTCTAGAAGGAATTGGAAGAGGAATTTTAGGGTTAGAATTGGGCATGATAATATGTGACTTAGTTATTTGCACAGTGAATAATTAGGTTTGTGAATTAAATGGAAATATCTGTTCACCGCATGTAACGCATAAGGAATTGAAATTGAAGGAGTTTAATTCAGTTGTTTGCATAGGAATACAGCAAGATTAATCTAGATTAAGTAGAAGTCAATTGATCACTTGGAAAAGGACTTTTGGCATTTGAGAATTCCAGTTAACAATTCAGTAGGCATAATAATTGGGATAATTGGATAATTGATTTATAGTTCATAATTGGGGATATTGAAGTCTTAATCTTTATTTATTTGAATTAATTTTAGAGTAATCTAGTTTTAATTGATTAATTTAGTTTTCTTAATTAGAAAAATCACGATTTGAGATTGTTTAAATAAAATTAGTTTGGTTAAGAATTAGTACTTGGTGATTTTTATTAAATAATTCCTCGTGGGAACGATACTCTACTTTCACTTTATTACTTATTGACTGTGTATACTTGCACGTATATTTTGATTGTGAAATCGATCAACAAGTTTTTGGCGCCGTTGTCAGGGAATTAATTTAATAATTATTTACCAATATTAATTTCAATCAAATTATTCTTAATTTAAACATTTTTATTTTTATTTTTAATTCTCTTCTTATATTTTTTTTTTCAGGTACCATGGATGACTTTGCTTATCAGTGGCCATACACGAACATGACTCAACCAATGGAAACAGGGATTGATGGACTCGCGACACTTTCAAAATTGGCAGCACAGGTGTCCGCAATAGCTAAGCAAATGGAATTATGCCGTCCACAATCCACACAACAGGTAGCAATGGTTTGTGAATTATGTGCTGGGGGTCATGCTACGGATCAATGTGCCATAAATTCTGAATCAGCTCAGTTCGTAAGGAGCTCTAATCGATCAACTCAACCGTATCTGACTCAAAATGCATATAATCCAGGTTGGAGAAATCATCCGAGATTTTCATGGAGTAACAATCAAGCTTCAACTCAAGCACCTAGACAACAAAACACATCCGAATTTCAAAATCAGACTCAACAACAACCAGATAGGAAATCGAGTTGGGAAGAAGCCTTGGAAAAATTCATTAGAGTATCTGACAAAAGGAACGAGGAACAAGACAAAAAATTGAATCAAATAGAGCTGAATATGCAAAGCCAAGGTGCATCAATAAAGAATCTGGAAAATCAAGTGGGACAAATAGCACATGCACTGAATAACCGGCCACTTGGAACACTCCCGAGCGATACAGATAAAAACCCAGGCAGAGATGAGCATTGTAAGGCTGTAACTCTACGAAGTGGAAAGGATTTGCAAGAGACAACTAAAGATGTTGATAGAGAGGAAACAACTGGGAACCAAGAAAAGGAGATCAACGAAGATTCAACTGTAAGATTTAACGAAGATGAGCCGAGTTCATCAGTATCCCATGTGCCTCCTCCACCAAAGTTCAAGAATCTGGGCAGTTTTGCAAAACCATGCCCAATTGGCAGTCATGTCGTCGGCAAAGCTCTTTGTGACATAAGAGCTAGTACAACTGTGGAGTCATGGTGGGTTGAAAAGGAGAAGATAGAGGAAGATCAAATTGTGTTTACTTAGCTTCAATGCCCCAATCTGATCATAGACATAATGGGGAAAGCACCTAGTTGTTTGTCGTATTTAATGGGGACCCTATCTGAAAAGAGAATGCTAGGTGCCTTAGATTCAATGGCCATTACAAATGGGAACCTACCAAAAGTTACAATATTTTCGATGGATGGAGGGTTCCTCAATTTTCATTGGGAAATTGGATAGAGAATTGAAGAAGTCAGGCTGAGACTATAAAACAATCGCTTATTGGGAGGCAACCCAAGTTTAATTTTTAATTCTTAGTTTTTATTAGGTTTTATATTAGTAGTTTTAAATTTGCATTTATTTAGGATTTAATAAAATTATTTCTATCATGGTTTTACAGGTTAGTCAAGTCAAATTCAAGTGGTGCCCAATTTTTTCCATGTGCCTAGCCTATTCTCCAAACTTAGCGGACAAGGAGGAATATTGCTATATTATGTCAGGGAAGTCCTCTCTTTTAATTTTTCCTATCTTAGCCATTGATGACAATGTCTGTTTTAAGTTTGGGGGTATTTATCATGTTTAGTATTTATTTGGACAATGTTTTAATGGAATTTGATTTTGGCCAATGATAAGTGGGTGGTTGATATTGTTAACTCTTGGAGAATTAATGAGCATGCTTAGTTTATATTTTAACTCATTAGTTGATTTTTACATTACTTGCGAAATTTTTGAAAAATTTTACACATCCATTTGTTTAGCCAGTTGGGATTGACATTTTTTTGGCTAAATTCTTATGAAAGATACCATTGCAACTTGAGAAATCTGATTTGAGCATCATTCGAAGTGAAAATTAGGCACTCACATAAGTTTGGGGGAAATCTTGGGGTATTTTTGAAAAAAAAATATTGGAACCTTCCCGAGTTGAATAATTGAAGCATATGGTGGGTCGAGATGGAGCGTAAAACGCACTCCCCATAAACACAGGCACGAGATAGAGCGTAAAATGCACTCGTTCAATAAAAAGTGGAAAACGAGATGGAGCGTAAAACGCACTCATTCATGAAAAGTAGAAAGTGAGATGGAGCGTAAAACGCACTCACTAAATAGAGAAAAGAAAAGATGTATGTTTGAAATACTTGGAAAGGGTTCGTATGAGCTTAAAAGTTGAATATCCGGTTAATCCTCAAGAAAAAAAAAGTACTTTGTCTATTTTAGCGATGATTGATGTGATAAGAAGTTTTGAGAGTTATTTTGAAAATATTTTATGAGTGTTGGTTGATCTTAGTTAAATCATGACTAGTTTGAACATATGGATGCACACACACACTTAAAGGATCATGAGTAGATGTGAAGCTAATGAAAGTTGTTGAAATTTTAGACATGACATTGTTTTTAAATTTTTTGTGGGTTATCATTTGTTGTAACCTTTGAGGCCATTGTGCGAATTCATATTGATTCATTGTATGGGTGGATCATTGCTAGAGGATGATTTTTTCTAAATTGTATTTTTGCTTGAGGACAAGCAAATGTTTAAGTTTGGGGGTATTTGATGAGTGAGTTTTATACCCATAATTGAGTGCGTTCGGGCTTAATTTATTGTTGTTCTCGAGTCTTTTAGAATATTTTTTAAGTGTTTGTGTCTATTCATGCATGTTTTATGTTATCTTATAGGAATTGGGACAAAAGTTACTTGGATCGACGTTTGGGTGGCTAGATTCGCGTTTTAACTTGCAATTTACATAGCAGTCAGTTCAGAGCCAATTTGAGTATTTCTCTGGACCTTATTTCGAAAAACTTAAAGAATGAAAATTTTATATCTACGTTACCTCTTTCCGGAACATCTTGAATCATCGAAATCGGAGTTCGGACGAAGAAGTTATGGCCATTTTTCCAAAGGACGTCGGAGTAGAAAATTTCCAAAAAAGGGACCAGCGCCGGGGCGCCCAAACAAGGCTCATTTCCAGCGTCGGGGAGCTAGGGGGCAGAATCCCAGCGCCGTGCCCAGCGCTGGGGCACTGGGGAAGACTTTGGTAAAGCTTGGACGCGTTTTGGTGCGAATTTTGACACTTTTTAGACTCCAAATTGGATTGGGTTTGTTCCTAAGCTAAAAATTGGACTTGTAACCTATAAATACATGATGTAAGGCATAAAATAAAGGGAAATTACATAGATTAGATTAGAGATATACTACATTAGATTAGACATTAACCGTAGTTCTTATTAGTTTTGGAGATTGAAGCAACTTGGAGATCATTGAAGATCAAGAGCAAGAGCAAGAGCAAGAGGGGAGCATCAGATTTACTGACAACAGATTCTATTCTCTTCTCTTATCATACTTTTATTTTTTAATGTCTATTCAGTTGTGGATTGTAACGCCCCCAAAACAGGTCCATTCCATCCAACCCATTTTGAGTCGCCAAATACATGGTACAGATAACAACTACAACTTTATTACAACAATTGTCTTGCAAAATACAACAACACATATGCTGTGTGTTTGGATACAAATATATACCAACTGTGACTCATGTCCCAACCTTGGATAGCACGTCACAATGACACCTTACATAAAGGTATAGTCAAAAACTGTTTTAGAAATTAGAATCTTTGGGAAGTGCTCAAGAAAACCCTTGTACATGGGAGGCCATGCTTCTAGGTTATGATAGATATCATATGGCCACAGAATTATCATTGGTTGACCCAATAGACCCCAAAGAAAAATGAGAAGATTATTATCATATTCTTCCCAATGGTGAGTCTTCTCTCGACTTATCATTATCTCAACTGTCTCTAATTGAGAATTATACTTCAAACAAACACCAAGATTATATAGGTAGTGCTCGTAGATATGCTCGGCAAGTGGATGTGTACAACTATGTCTTATGATGACACGAGGTTGTGTGTCGTTAGACATCTTGTATGATAGTGGCAAAACACCCTTCCAACGTTGGGTTCGCTTCACCCTAGATGATTCACCAAATATAACTACTAAATGATGACCACCGTTCTATTCCCCTATTACCCCCGCTCGACCTAGCTACACTCTTATTACCTGAAAAGAATTGTGAAACAGAAGGGTGAACACAACTAGCCCAGTAAAGAATGTCATGGCTAAAGATAAATAAGTTATCAATAGCCTTCAACAGAATTAAATCAGAGATTTAGAACATATGGTAGATGATAAAACTTTTCAACCATAGTTGCAGCGGAACGAGCAATCCATTAGAAGAGTCAAATAGACTATAAAGTCTATTATCTTCTCTATGTTAAAAGTCCACCAACAATGTTTTATCCCTGTAACATCAATCAATAATTCCTGTCCACAATCACATGTATAACTCATAATCATAATTGTAGTTTTAAATTCTTCTTCTCATCCAGAACAAAGATAATTTTCATCACTTGTCTTTACCTGAAACACCAAAGATCATGGTTATACCAAATCACAGTTCCTGTTCATAATCATACTAATAATTTCATCTTTGCACTACGGGCCAAAGAAATTCATCAACAACTCATCTTTGCACTACAGGCTAAAGATATTCTTCAACAGTTCATATTTGCACTACAGGCCAAATATATTATTATCTCAAAGAAATATATAATCATTTCAGAATTTATATAACCAATAATTATAACCACGTTGATCATTTCACCTTTGCACTTAAGCTAAAGATATTCAATTATAAATTCAATGGTCATGATCATACCAGTCAACAATTCAACTTTGCACTACTGGCCAAAGAGAACCCATAGTCATGATCGTACCAAAAATTTACCCATCTTTACACTCAAGTCAAAGAGAAATATCATCATTAGGGTTATAAAAATGTTATATATGATAAAAAAATAATATGATCAACATATAGTTTTAATCTCAAGAGTAATATTCATAAATCAACTATAATTTGGTTAGAAAAAGAAACCAATTTTGTCATGAATAGTAACTCGTGAATAGTAACTCGTGAATAGTAACTCGTGAATAATAACTCGTGAATAGTAACTCGTGAATAGTAACTCGTGAATAGTAACTCGTGAATAGTAACCCCGACATGAAAAGATAAGAATTTTACAAGAAAAATCCTACCAATATTCCGGTATAATGATATTGAAAGAAATAATATCATTGAAAAAATAACATCCCTTACGACAATATCCCTTATTATCCTTTACCTCAAAAGAGCAGTACTTCTAACTGGAATAACGCTGAACGAACTTGCACCGTATAGCAACACTCAAGATATCAAAATACTCACAAGAATACGCTCGATATATAGAGAGAGAAATAGAGAGAAAATTTCAGTTTCTGGTGTGATTTTCAATTCTAACCTAAGCACCCTATTTATAGGAAATTGCTTAGAACACCAAAGCAGAAAATTTAATAAAATAATAATATAATTATAAATTTTTCTTAGCCCACCTTTGAAAATCTGGATTCAGCCATCAACATGTGCAAGTGGGGCCCACCAAAGTGTAAAAACATTTTTGTTAATAAAAATAAATAAAACTTCTAAAAATTAATTATTTCAGAACTTCAGAACTTCATTAATTCATAATAAATAGCTCTTTTATCAGAAAATTCAAATCTCGCGAGTTTTTATAGAAAATTCAATTCTCTACAACTTTGCAGAAGAAGGTTTTTCCAAATTCCAAACAGAAATTGACCGAAATCCACAAACGGACGATTTTATAGTCTATAATAAATTTTCGGTCAAGAATTGTGTCCACCAACACACAAAATATGTGTTAAACATTTAATCCAACAAAAATACTCTTCCTCCTCATTTATTCATATATCCCACATTCATTGTAAAAATATCACAATTAATATATTATTAAAATAATATATTTAAATGAATTATTTTATCAGAAAAAGATAAAATATTAATTTACAACAATTGTCACATTAAAATTTTTTTCCATCTATATCCACATAAAATCAATATTTTCCTCATCATATAAATTAATAATTAATTATACACAAATAATATTACAGAATCACAGTACTGGCAACCAGGCCGTTCCCAAGAAAGAGGGGGCTTTCCAATAAGGATCTCTTCCTTACTGGCGCGCAATTAGATGACCAAACCTCTCCTTAGACAGAACTTTCTAGACATTGCCAATAATGTTATCTAATAATATTATTCAGATAATATGAATTATTGCTCCGATAATAGAAAATACTGTGTAGTGACAATTATTAAAAAAACAGTAATATAAAATATCAACGCAGCAATTATTGAATCAATAAAATAAAATACTGAACAGTAATTACTTTAACCATTATTGAGTAGTGCCTTCTTACGTAAGAATCAATAATTGGTGCAATACCGTGTGCTACTGTGCAACAACGCGTATTACCGTGTTTTAACCACCGGGTATTCCAACAGTATTAACGGTAATAACTACGCCGTTATTTATAAACAACTTACTCTTGTCGTTTTCTTCATCCAATCGCTTTCCGTTATGGGGCCCACAAAAGACTGCACCGTCGTACGAATATTCTCTGACAGTAAGAATATTCCACGACCAAGCGAATATTCCCCGACAACAATGAATATTTTATAACCACTTGTGTATTTCGAAAAAAAAAAATTCATATATCACCCTTAACTTTAACATTTATCAATTTAACCATTTACTAAATAGTAATTATAAAAAAAATTGAATACTTTTATTTCATAAAATTCGGGGTCTTACAATCTCCCCTCCATATGAAATTTCGTCCTCGAAATTTACGTACCTAGTATTTCAAAGATTTGAGAATACCTTGCTTTCATTTCAGATTCCATCTTTCCTGTCATCATAATTTCTTCATTGCTCATCTCCTGTATTTCAGATATCATTCTAGAATACAGCTTCAAAACAAAGGTTAATTGAATAAATTAACATATCACATAATATCCCGATATTATGACTGACCAACAAATAAGCTTAGGTAGGGCACACTAGCAAAGGATTTACTCGTCTCTCTCCTCCTAGTCCTATTCCCCGATCTCCGCCAGAGATCATATCCCTAAGCTCTGATACCAAATGTAACTCTCATGGTTCTTCAACCACAGCACCTCACAATGGTACCTATCAGTTTGCCACCGCAGAACGGCGTCCCCTACGGAGAGTCTGGCTTCGGTGCATTCCCCATAAACAGGAAGTCACCAGCGAAAGGCTTGGGGCTCTTTACTTATAGCTTTGATACCAACTGTAACGCCCCCAAAACAGGTCCATTCCATCCAACCCATTTTGAGTCGCCAAATACATGGTACAGATAACAACTACAACTTTATTACAACAATTGTCGTGCAAAATACAACAACACATATGCTGTGAGTTTGGATACAAATATATACCAACTGTGACTCATGTCCCAACCTTGGATAGCACGTCACAATGACACCTTACATAAAGGTATAGTCAAAAACTGTTTTAGAAATTAAAATCTTTGGGAAGTGCTCAAGGAAACCCTCGTACATGGGAGGCCATGCTTCTAGGTTATGATAGATATCATATGGCCACAGAATTATCATTGGTTGACCCAATAGACCCCAAAGAAAAATGAGAAGATTATTATCATATTCTTCCCAATGGTGAGTCTTCTCTCGACTTATCATTATCTCAACTGTCTCTAATTGAGAATTATACTTCAAACAAACACCAAGATTATATAGGTAGTGCTCGTAGATATACTCGACAAGTGGATGTGTACAACCATGTCTTATGATGACACGAGGTTGTGTGTCGTTAGACATCTTGTATGATAGTGGCAAAACACCCTTCCAACGTTGGGTTCGCTTTACCCTAGATGATTCACCAAATATAACTACTAAATGATGACTACCGTTCTATTCCCCTGTTACCCCCGCTCGACCCAGCTACACTCTTATTACCTGAAAAGAATTGTGAAACAGAAGGGTGAGCACAACTAGCCCAGTAAAGAATATCATGACTAAAGATAAATAAGTTATCAATAGCCTTCAACAGAATTAAATCAGAGATTTAGAACATATGGTAGATGATAAAACTTTTTAACCATAGTTGCAGCGGAACGAGCAATCCATTAGAAGAGTCAAATAGACTATAAAGTTTATTATCTTCTCTATGTTAAAAGTCCACCAACAATGTTTTATCCCTGTAACATCAATCAATAATTCCTGTCCACAATCACATGTATAACTCATAATCATAATTGTAGTTTTAAATTCTTCTTCTCATCCAGAACAAAAATAATTTTCATCACTTGTCTTTACCTGAAACACCAAAGATCATGGTTATACCAAATCACAGTTCCTGTTCATAATCATACTAATAATTTCATCTTTGCACTACGGGCTAAAGATATTCATCAACAACTCATCTTTGCACTACAGGCCAAAGATATTCTTCAACAGTTCATATTTGCACTACAGGCCAAATATATTATTATCTCAAAGAAATATATAATCATTTCAGAATTTATATAACCAATAATTATAACCACGTTGATCATTTCACCTTTGCACTTAAGCTAAAGATATTCAATTATAAATTCAATGGTCATGATCATACCAGTCAACAATTCAACTTTGCACTACTGGCCAAAGGGAACCCATAGTCATGATCGTACCAAAAATTTACCCATCTTTACACTCAAGTCAAAGAGAAATATCATCATTAGGGTTATAAAAAATGTTATATATGATAAAAAATAATATGATCAACATATAGTTTTAATCTCAAGAGTAATATTCATAAATCAAATATAATTTAGTTAGAAAAAGAAACCAATTTTGTCATGAATAGTAACTCGTGAATAGTAACTCATGAATAGTAACTCGTGAATAATAACTCATGAATAATAACTCGTGAATAGTAACTCGTGAATAGTAACTCATGAATAGTAACTCGTGAATAGTAACTCGTGAATAGTAACCCCGACATGAAAAGATAAGAATTTTACAAGAAAAATCCTACCAATATTCCGGTATAATGATATTGAAAGAAATAATATCATTGAAAAAATAACATCCCTTACGACAATATCCCTTATTATCCTTTACCTCAAAAGAGCAGTACTTCTAACTGGAATAACGCTGAACGAACTTGCACCGTATAGCAACACTCAAGATATCAAAATACTCACAAGAATACGCTCGATATATAGAGAGAGAAATAGAGAGAAAATTTTAGTTTCTGCTGTGATTTTCAATTCTAACCTAAGCACCCTATTTATAGGAAATTGCTTAGAACACCAAAGCAGAAAATTTAATAAAATAATAATATAATTATAAATTTTTCTTAGCCCACCTTTGAAAATCTGGATTCAGCCATCAACATGTGCAAGTGGGGCCCACCAAAGTGTAAAAAACGTTTTTGTTAATAAAAATAAATAAAACTTCCAAAAATCAATTATTTCAGAACTTCAAAACTTCATTAATTCATAATAAATAGCCCTTTTATCATAAAATTCGAATCTCGCGAGTTTTTATAGGAAATTCAATTCTCTACAACTTTACAGAAGAAAGTTTTTCTAAATTCTAAACAGAAATTGACCGAAATCTACAAACGGACGATTTTATAGTCTATAATAAATTTTCGGTCAAGAATTGTGTCCACCAACACACAAAACATGTGTTAAACATTTAATCCAACAAAAATACTCTTCCTCCTCATTTATTCATATATCCCACATTCATTGTAAAAATATCACAATTAATATATTATTAAAATAATATATTTAAATGAATTATTTTATCAGAAAAAGATAAAATATTAATTTACAACAATTGTCACATTAAAAATTTTCTCCATCTATATCCACATAAAATCAATATTTTCCTCATCATATAAATTA
The DNA here is from genome assembly GCA_016801055.1 of Panax notoginseng. Classification (NCBI taxonomy): domain Eukaryota; kingdom Viridiplantae; phylum Streptophyta; class Magnoliopsida; order Apiales; family Araliaceae; genus Panax; species Panax notoginseng. The sequence goes on along the minus strand of CM029013.1, from coordinate 229,316,259 downwards.
ATAATTAATTATACACAAATAATATTACAGAATCATAGTACTGGCAACCAGGCCGTTCCCAAGAAAGAGGGGGCTTTCCAATAAGGATTTCTTCCTTACTGGCGCGCAATTAGATGATCAGACCTCTCCTTAGACAGAACTTTCTAGACATTGCCAATAATATTATCTAATAATATTATTCAGATAATATGAATTATTGCTCCGATAATAGAAAATACTGTGTAGTGACAATTATTAAAAGAACAGTAATATAAAATATCAACGCAGCAATTATTGAATCAATAAAATAAAATACTGAACAGTAATTACTTTAACCATTATTGAGTAGTGCCTTCTTACGTAAGAATCAATAATTGGTGCAATACCGTGTGCTACTGTGCAACAACGCGTATTACCGTGTTTTAACCACCGGGTATTCCAACAGTATTAACGGTAATAACTACGCCGTTATTTATAAACAACTTACTCTTGTCGTTTTCTTCATCCAATCGTTTTCCGTTATGGGGCCCACAAAAGACTGCGCCGTCGTACGAATATTCTCCGACAGTAAGAATATTCCACGACCAAGCGAATATTCTCCGACAACAATGAATATTTTATAACCACTTGTGTATTTCGAATTTTTTTTTTCATATATCACACTTAACTTTAACATTTATCAATTTAACCATTTACTAAATAGTAATTATAAAAAAAATTGAATACTTTTATTTCATAAAATTCGGGGTCTTACATGGATTCTTGGTTTTAATTCATTAATTAATTATGAACTAACTCTTTTATTAAGATTTCAATTGAACCTTTTATGGCTATAACTTAGTTATTCAATTTATTCCAATTGTTTGTCTTGTCTTGTGCTTATTGCTAAATTATTTGGCCGATAATTACCTTGTTAATCTAGAAGGAATTGGAAGAGAAATTTTAGGGTTAGAATTGTGCATGATAACATGTGACTTAGTTATTTGCACAGTGAATAATTAGGTTTGTGAATTAAATGGAAATATCTGTTCACCGCATGTAACGCATAAGGAATTCGAATTGAAGGAGTTTAATTCAATTGTTTTGCATAGGAATACAGCAAGATTAATCTAGATTAAATAGAAGTCAATTGATCACTTGGAAAAGGACTTTTGGCATTTGAGAATTCCAGTTAACAATTCAGTAGGCATAATAATTGGGATAATTGGATAATTGATTTATAGTTCATAATTGGGGATATTGAAGTCTTAATCTTTATTTATTTGAATTAATTTTAGAGTAATATAATTTTAATTGATTAATTTAGTTTTCTTAATTAGAAAAATCACGATTTGAGATTGTTTAAATAAAATTAGTTTGGTTAAGAATTAGTACTTGGTGATTTTTATTAAATAATTCCTCGTGGGAACGATACTCTACTTTCACTTTATTACTTGTTGACTGTGTATACTTGCACGTATATTTTGATTGTGAAATCGATCAACAAGTTTTTGGCGCCGTTGCCAGGGAATTAATTTAATAATTAGTTACCAATATTAATTTTAATCAAAGTATTCTTAATTTAAACATTTTTATTTTTATTTTTAATTCTCTTCCTATATATTTTTTTTCAGGTACCATGGATGACTTTGCGTATCAGTGGCCATACACGAACATGACTCAACCAATGGAAACAGGGATTGATGGACTCGCGACACTTTCAAAATTGGCAGCACAGGTGTCCGCAATAGCTAAGCAAATGGAATTATGCCGTCCACAATCCACACAGCAGGTAGCAATGGTTTGTGAATTATGTGCTGGGGGTCATGCTACGGATCAATGTGCCATAAATTCTGAATCAGCTCAGTTCGTAGGGAGCTCTAATCGATCAACTCAACCGTATCTGACTCAAAATGCATATAATCCAGGTTGGAGAAATCATCCGAGATTTTCATGGAGTAACAATCAAGCTTCAATTCAAGCACCTAGACAACAAAACACATCCGAATTTCAAAATCAGACTCAACAACAACCAGAGAGGAAATCGAGTTGGCAACAAGCCTTGGAAAAATTCATTAGAGCATCTGACAAAAGGAACGAGGAACAAGACAAAAAATTGAATCAAATAGAGCTGAATATGCAAAGCCAAGGTGCATCAATAAAGAATCTGGAAAATCAAGTGGGACAAATAGCACATGCACTGAATAACCGGCCACTTGGAACACTCCCAAGCGATACAGATAAAAACCCGAGCAGAGATGAGCATTGTAAGGCTGTAACTCTACGAAGTGGAAAGGATTTGCAAGAGACAACTAAAGATGTTGAAAGAGAGGAAACAATTGGGAACCAAGAAAAGGAGATCAACGAAGATTCAACTGTAAGATTTAACGAAGATGAGCCGAGTTCATCAGTATCCCATGTGCCTCCTCCACCAAAGTTCAAGAATCTGGGCAGTTTTGCAAAACCATGCCCAATTGGCAGTCATGTCGTCGGCAAAGCTCTTTGTGACATAAGAGCTAGTACAACTGTGGAGTCATGGTGGGTTGAAAAGGAGAAGATAGAGGAAGATCAAATTGTGTTTACTTAGCTTCAATGCCCCAATCTGATCACAGACATAATGGGGAAAGCACCTAGTTGTTTGTCGTATTTAATGGGGACCCTATCTGAAAAGAGAATGCTAGGTGCCTTAGATTCAATGGCCATTACAAATGGGAACCTACCAAAAGTTACAATATTTTCGATGGATGGAGGGTTCCTCAATTTTCATTGGGAAATTGGATAGAGAATTGAAGAAGTCAGGCTGAGACTATAAAACAATCGCTTATTGGGAGGTAACCCAAGTTTAATTTTTAATTCTTAGTTTTTATTAGGTTTTATATTAGTAGTTTTAAATTTGCATTTATTTAGGATTTAATAAAATTATTTCTATCATGGTTTTACAGGTTAGTCAAGTCAAATTCAAGTGGTGCCCAATTTTTTCCATGTGCCTAGCCTATTCTCCAAACTTAGCGGACAAGGAGGAATATTGCTATATTATGTCAGGGAAGTCCTCTCTTTTAATTTTTCCTATCCTAGCCATTGATGACAATGTCTGTTTTAAGTTTGGGGGTATTTATCATGTTTAGTATTTACTAGGACAATGTTTTAATGGAATTTGATTTTGGCCAATGATAAGTGGGTGGTTGATATTGTTAACTCTTGGAGAATTAATGAGCATGCTTAGTTTATATTTTAACTCATTAGTTGATTTTTACATTACTTTCGAAATTTTTAAAAAATTTTACACATCCAATTGTTTAGCCAGTTGGGATTGACATTTTTTGGGCTAAATTCTTATGAAAGATACCATTACAACTTGAGAAATCTGATTTGAGCATCATTCGAAGTGAAAATTAGGCACTCACATAAGTTTGGGGGAAATCTTGGGGTATTTTTGAAAAAAAAATATTGGAACCTTCCCGAGTTGAATAATTGAAGCATATAGTGGGTCGAGATGGAGCGTAAAACGCACTCCCCATAAACACAGGCACGAGATGGAGCGTAAAATGCACTCGTTCAATACAAAGTGGAAAACGAGATGGAGCGTAAAACGCACTCATTCATGAAAAGTAGAAAGTGAGATGGAGCGTAAAACGCACTCACTAAATAGAGAAAAGAAAAGATGTATGTTTGAAATACTTGGGAAGGGTTCATATGAGCTTAAAAGTTGAATATCCGGTTAATCCTCAAGAAAAAAAAAGTGCTTTGTCTATTTTAGCGGTGATTGATGTGATAAGAAGTTTTGAGAGTTATTTTGAAAATATTTTATGAGTGTTGGTTGATCTTAGCTAAATCATGACTAGTTTGAACATATGGATGCACACACGCACTTAAAGGATTATGAGTAGATGTGAAGCTAATGAAAGTTGTTGAAATTTTAGACATGACATTGTTTTGAAATTTTTTACGGGTTATCATTTGTTGTAACCTTTGAGGCCATTGTGCGAATTCATATTGATTCATTGTATGGGTGGATCATTGCTAGGGGATGATTTTTTCTAAATTGTATTTTTGCTTGAGGACAAGTAAATGTTTAAGTTTGGGGGTATTTGATGAGTGAGCTTTATACCCATAATTGAGTGCGTTCGGGCTTAATTTATTGTTGTTCTCGAGTTTTTTAGAATATTTTTAAGTGTTTGTGTCTATTCATGCATGTTTTATGTTGTCTTATAGGAATTGGTACAAAAGTTACTTGGATCGACGTTTGGGGTGGCTAGATTCGCGTTTTCGATTTGTCATTTGCATAACAGTCACTTCAGAGCCAATTTGAGTATTTCTCTGGACCTTATTTCGAAAAACTTAAAGAATGAAAGTTGTAGATATACGTCTCCTCTTTCCGAAACATCTTGAATCATCGAAATCTGAGTTCGGACGAAGAAGTTATGACCACTTTTTCAAAGGACGTCGAAGCAGAAAATTTCCAAAAAAGGGACCAGCGCCGGGGCGCCCAAACAAGGCTCATTTCCCTCGTCGGGGAGCTAGGGTGCAGAATCCCAGCGCCGTGCCCAGCGCTGGGGCGCTGGGGAAGACTTTGGTCAAGCTTGGACGCGTTTTGGTGCGAATTTTGACACTTTTTAGACTCCAAATTGGATTGGGTTTGTTCCTAAGCTAAAAATTGGACTTGTAACCTATAAATACATGATGTAAGGCATAAAATAAAGGGAGATTACATAGATTAGATTAGAGATACACTCCATTAGATTAGACATTAACCCTAGTTCTTATTAGTTTTGGAGATTGAAGCAACTTGGAGATCATTGAAGATCAAGAGCAAGAGCAAGAGGGGAGCATCAGATTTACTGACAACAGATTCTATTCTCTTCTCTTATCATACTTTTATTTTTTAATGTCTATTCAGTTGTGGATTCTTGATTTTAATTCATTAATTATGAACTAACTCTTTTATTAAGATTTCAATTGAACATTTTATGGCTATAGCTTAGTTATTCAATTTATTCCAATTGTTTATCTTGTCTTGTACTTATTGCTTAATTATTTGGCCGATAATTACCTTGTTACTCTAGAAGGAATTGGAAGAGGAATTTTAGGGTTAGAATTGGGCATGATAACATGTGACTTAGTTATTTGCACAGTGAATAATTAGGTTTGTGAATTGAATGGAAATATCTGTTCACCGCATGTAACACATAAGAAATTGGAATTGAAGGAGTTTAATTCAATTGTTTTGCATAGGAATATAGCAAGATTAATCTGGATTAAATAGAAGTCAATTGATCACTTGGAAAAGAACTTTTGGCATTTACGAATTTTTGTTAACAATTCAGTAGGCATAATAATTGGGATAATTGGATAATTGATTTATAGTTCATAATTGGGGATATCGAAGTCTTAATCTTTATTTATTTGAATTAATTTTAGAGTAATCTAGTTTTAATTGATTAATTTAGTTTTCTTAATTAGAAAAATCACGATTTGAGATTGTTTAAATAAAATTAGTTTGGTTAAGAATTAGTACTTGGTGATTTTTATTAAATAATTCCTCGTGGGAACGATACTCTACTTTCACTTTATTACTTGTTGACCGTGTATACTTGCACGTAAATTTTGATTGTGAAATCGATCAACAAGTTTTTGGCGCCGTTGCCGTGGAATTAATTTAATAATTATTTACCAATATTAATTTCAATCAAATTAGTCTTAATTTAAATATTTTTATTTTTATTTTTAATTCTCTTCCTATATTTTTTTTTCAGGTACCATGGATGACTTTGCGTATCAATGGCCATACACGAACATGACTCAACCAATGGAAATAGGGATTGATAGACTCGCGACACTTTCAAAATTGGCAGCACAGGTGTCCGCAATAGCTAAGCAAATGGAATTATGGGGTCCACAATCCACACAACAGGTAGCAATGGTTTGTGAATTATGTGCTGGGGGTCATGCTACGGATTAATGTGCCATAAATTCTGAATCAGCTCAGTTCGTAGTGAGCCATAATCGCTTAACTCAACCGTATCCGACTCAAAATGCATATAATCCAGGTTTGAGAAATCATCCGGGGTTTTCATGGAGTAATAATCAAGCTTCAACTCAAGCACCTAGACAACAAAATACATCCGGATTTTAAAATCAGAATCAACAACAACCAGAGAGGAAATCGAGTTGGGAAGAAGCCTTAGAAAAATTCATTAGAGCATCTGACAAAAGGAACGAGGAACAAGACAAAAAATTGAATCAACTAGAGCTGAATATGCAAAGCCAAGGTGCATCAATAAAGAATATGTAAAATCAAGTGGGACAAATAGCACATGCACTGAATAACCGACCACTTGGAACACTCCCGAGCGATAGAGATAAAAACCCGGGCAGAGATGAGCATTGTAAGGCTGTAACTCTACGAAGTGGAAAGGATTTGCAAGAGACAACTAAAGATGTTGAAAGGGAGGAAACAATTGGGAACCAAGAAAAGGAGATCAACGAAGATTCAACTGTAAGATTTAACGAAGATGAGCCGAGTTCATCAGTATCCCATGTGCCTCTTCCACCAAAGTTCAAGAATCTGGGCAGTTTTGCAAAACCATGCCCAATTGGCAGTCATGTCGTCGGCAAAGCTCTTTGTGACATAAGAGCTAGTACAACTGTGGAGTCATGGTGGGTTGAAAAGGAGAAGATAGAGGAAGATCAAATTGTGTTTACTTAGCTTCAATGCCCCAATCTGATTACAGACATAATGGGGAAAGCACCTAGTTGTTTGTTGTATTTAATGGGGACCCTATCTGAAAAGAGAATGCTAGGTGCCTTAGATTCAATGGCCATTACAAATGGGAACCTACCAAAAGTTACATTATTTCCGATGGATGGAGGGTTCCTCAATTTTCGTTGGGAAATTGGATAGAGAATTGAAGAAGTCAGGCTGAGACTATAAAACAATCGCTTATTGGGAGGCAACCCAAGTTTAATTTTTAATTCTTAGTTTTTATTAGGTTTTATATTAGTAGTTTTAAATTTGCATTTATTTAGGATTTAATAAAATTATTTCTATCATGGTTTTACAGGTTGGTCAAGTCAAATTTAAGTGGTGCCCAATTTGTTCCATGTGCCTAGCCTATTCTGTAACGACCCCAAAATATGTCCATTCCATCCAACCCATTCTGAGTCGTCAAATACATGGTACAGAAAACAACTACAACTTTATTACAACAATTATCGTGCAAAATACAAAAACACATATGCTGTGAGTTTGGATACAAATATATACCAAATGTGACGTTGGACACCATCATGTATCAGCACCTCACAAAGGTACCTTACATAAAGGTACAGTCAAAAACTGTTTTAGAAACTAGAATCTTTGGGAAGTACTCAAGGAAACCTTCGTACATGGAAGGCCATGCGTCTAGGTTATGATAGATATCATATGGCCACAGAATTATCCTTGGTTGACCCAATAGACCCCAAAGAAAAACGAGAAGATTACTATCATATTCTTCCCAATGGTGAGTCTTCTATTGACTTATCATTATCTCCACTGTCTCTAATTGAGAATTATACTTCAAACAAATACCAAGATTATATAGGTAGTGCCCATAGATATACTCAGCAAGTGGATGAGCACAACCCTATCTTATGATGACACGAGTTTGTATGTCATTAGACATCTTGTATGATAGTGACAAAACACCCTTCCAACGTTGGGTTCGCCTCACCCTATTTTCTTCACCAAATATAACTACTAAATGATGACCACCGTTCTATTCCCTTGTTACCCCCGCTCGACCCAGCTACACTCTTATTACCTGAAAGGAATTGTGAAGCAAAAGGGTGAGCACAACTAGCTCAGTAAAGAATGTCATGACTAAAGATAATTCAATTATCAATAGCCTTCACCAACAATAAATCAGAGATTTAGAACATATGGTAAATGATAAAAATTTCAACCATAGTTGCAGCGGAATGAGCAATCCATTAGAAGAGTCAAATAGACTATAAAGTCTATTATCTTCTCCATGTTAAAAATTCATCAACAATGTTTTATCCCTGTAACATCAATCAACAGTTCCTTTCCACAATCATATGAATAACTCATAATCATAATTGTGATTCTAAATTTTTCTTCGCACCCAGGACGAAGAATATTTTCATCACATGTCTTTACCTGAAACATCAAAGATCATGGTTATACCAAATCACAGTTCCTGTTCATAATCATACTAATAAATCCATCTTTGCACTACGACCAAAGATATTCAACAACAGTTCATCTTTGCACTACAGGCCAAAGATATTCATCAACAGACCATCTTTACACTACAAGCCAAAGATATTCAACAACAGTTCATCTTTGCACTACAGGCCAAAGATATTCATCAATAATTCATCTTTGCACTACGGCCAAAGATATTCATCAACAATTCATCTTTATACTACAGGCCAAAGATATTCCTCAACAGTTCATATTTGCACTACAGGTCAAATATATTCATCAACAGTTCATATTTGCACTACAGGCCAAATATATTAATATCTCAAAGAAATATATAATCATTTCAGAATTTATATAAACAATAATTATAACCATGTTGATCATTTCACCTTTGCACTTAAGCTAAAGATATTCAATTATAAATTCAATGGTCATGATCATACCAGTCAACAATTCAACTTTGCACTACTGGCCAAAGAGAACCCATAGTCATGATCATACCAATAATTTACCCATCTTTACACTCAAGCGAAAGAGAATTTCAACATCAAGGTTATAAAAATGTTATATATGATTATAAAAATAATATGGTCAAAACATGGATTTAATTTCAAGAGCAATATTCATAAATCGACTATAATTTGGTTAGAAAAAGAAACCAATTTTGTCGTGAATAGTAACTCGTGAATAGTAACTTATGAATAGTAACTCATGAATAGTAACCCCGACACAAAAAGATAGAAATTCTACAATAAAATTCATACCAATATTTTGGTATAATGATATTGAAAGAATAACATTTCTTAAGCTTATAAATAATTTATTTTAATTGTTTACACTTTACTAAATAATGCATTTAATCATCTTAAAATGCCAAACTCATAATATTTCATCACCAATAACCAAAACCCTCATCAAAAATCTGCATATACCTCATATAGGATTCTCAAGCCATAAAATCCTATTTTCCAATTTTCTTTCCTCACAAAACATATTTAATTCATTTACTCATAACTAGACCATTTTCATAAAAAATACCAAATCAGTTCCAAAAATATTTCTTTTCTGGGATTTAGCATAATATAGTCCCATAGTGAACATATATTTTTCTCAGAATTTTTAAAAGTCATTTACTATTTTTCATATGGCCAAAATAGCCGAATATTTAGACATTTATCAAAAATTATACTTTTGTCCAAAAATTCTGAAATTTACAGAGTATACTTCTATCATACACATGTACTCCCAATAAAAATTTTATCAATTTTAGAGTTAACCACAAGGAATTATAAGCGGTTACTTTTAAAATAGTCTTTTCCCATAAAATTCATAACTCTTAATCTATACATCCAAAAATCACCATTTTTGGACACAATCAATAAAACTCATCAAAATATCATTTCAAATTTTTCCAGAATTTTTGAAGGTCAGAAAAATTACGAAACTGAAAAACATAACAACCCTTAAAATTCCTTACTATCCCTTACTATCCCTTACCTCAAAAGAGCAGTACTTCTGACTGGATATCGAATATGATGCTGAAGGAAACTTGCACTGATGAATAGCAACTCACCAAGTATCTAAAAACTCACAAAATATGCTTCATAATATAGAGAGAGAAAGAGAGAAAGCTTATGTTTCTGGTGTGATTTTCAATTCTAACTTAGCCCTCTATTTATAGGAAAATTTTGGTAGGTTTGACCTGCAACCTGATGGCTTTACCTGCTACTATTCCCACCCACCACATTTGAAATATAATTCAGCACATTTCTTCACCAACCACAAGTGGGGCCCACCAATTCTAGAATTTTCCACCAAAATGATAAACTCCGAAAATTCAACAATTTCTGAACCAGTCATCTCGTAAAATTCATAATAAATCATACGTTCATTTTTAACGGTTCAAAATTTGTGGGCATATACTCAACTTATATATGTATAACATATCCAAAAATTACCACGATCCAACGGTCGGATTAAAAATTATAACCCCCGCAATATATCTCAAAAACCCTAATTTGATTTTCAATACCTCCATTCCGACAAAAATACAGATAAAAACCTCAACATTAACTCCTTCATTTTTAACCACAAAAATATATCCCTCATTTATATCCACATAAAATAAATATTTCCTTATCATATGAATCAATAATTAATTATTCACAAATAATATTACAGAATCACATTTATGACAACCAGGCCGTTCCCAGGAAAGAGGGGGCTTTCCAATAAGGATTTCTCCTTACTGGCGCGCAATTAGATGACCAAACCTCTCCTTAGACAGAACTTTCTAGACATTGTCAATAATGCTATCTAATAATATTATTTAAATAATATAAATTATTGATCTGATAATAGAAAATACTGTGCAGCAACAATTATTGAACAACAATAATACAAAATTTCAACGTAGCAATTATTGAATCAATAAAATAAAATATTGAACAGTAATTACTGTAACAATTATTGAGTAGTGCCTTCTTACGTAAGAATCAATAATTTCAAAAATACTATGCAATACCGTGTGCTACTGTGCAATAACGCGTATTACTGTATTTTAACCACCGGGTATTCCAACATTGTTAACGGTAACAACTACGTCGTTATTTGTAAAAACTCAAATTTGTCGTTTTCTTCACCCGACAGTTATTCTGTTATGGGGCCCACAAATGGCTGCGCCGTCGTACGAATATTCCCCGACAGAAAGAATATTCCACGACCAAACGAATATTCCCCGACAACAATGATTATTTTATAACCACTTGCTTATTTTGAAAAAAAATCATATTTCATTCATAACTTTAAACTTTTATCAATTTAACCATTTACTGAATAGTAATTATAAGAAAAATTGAATACTTTTATTTCATAAAATTCGGGGTCTTACAATCTCCCCTCCTTATGAAATTTCGTCCCCGAAATTTACGTACCTGGTATTTCAAAGAATTGAGAATACATTCCTTTCATTTAGATTCCATCTTCCCTGTCATCATAATTTCTCCATTGCTCATCTCCTGTATTTCAAATATCATTCTAGAATATAGCTTCAAAACAAGGGTTAATTTAACAAATTAACATATCACATAATATCCCGATATTATGACTGACCAACAAATAAGCTTAGGTAAGACACACTAGCGAAGAATTTACTCATCTCTCCCCTCCTAGTTGTATTCCCCGATCTCCGCCAGAGATCATATCCCCAAGCTCTGATACCAAATGTAACGACCCCAAAATAGGTCCATTCCATCCAACCCATTCTGAGTCGTCAAATACATGGTACAGAAAACAACTACAACTTTATTACAACAATTGTCGTGCAAAATACAACAACACATATGCTGTGAGTTTGGATACAAATATATACCAAATGTGACGTTGGACACCATCATGTATCAGCACCTCACAAAGGTACCTTACATAAAGGTACAGTCAAAAACTGTTTTAGAAACTAGAATCTTTGGGAAGTGCTCAAGGAAACCTTCGTACATGGAAGGCCATGCGTCTAGGTTATGATAGATATCATATGGCCACAGAATTATCCTTGGTTGACCCAATAGACCCCAAAGAAAAACGAGAAGATTACTATCATATTCTTCCCAATGGTGAGTCTTCTCTTGACTTATCATTATCTCCACTGTCTCTAATTGAGAATTATACTTCAAACAAATACCAAGATTATATAGGTAGTGCCCATAGATATACTCAGCAAGTGGATGAGCACAACCCTGTCTTATGATGACACGAGGTTGTATGTCATTAGACATCTTGTATGATAGTGACAAAACACCCTTCCAACGTTGGGTTCGCCTCACCCTATTTTCTTCACCAAATATAACTACTAAATGATGACCACCGTTCTATTCCCTTGTTACCCCCGCTCGACCCAGCTACACTCTTATTACCTGAAAGGAATTGTGAAGCAAAAGGGTGAGCACAACTAGCTCAGTAAAGAATGTCATGACTAAAGATAATTCAATTATCAATAGCCTTCATCAACAATAAATCAGAGATTTAGAACATATGGTAAATGATAAAAATTTCAACCATAGTTGCAGCGGAATGAGCAATCCATTAGAAGAGTCAAATAGACTATAAAGTCTATTATCTTCTCCATGTTAAAAATCATCAACAATGTTTTATCCCTGTAACATCAATCAACAGTTCCTTTCCACAATCATATGAATAACTCATAATCATAATTGTGATTCTAAATTTTTCTTCGCACCCAGGACGAAGAATATTTTCATCACATGTCTTTACCTGAAACATCAAAGATCATGGTTATACCAAATCACAGTTCCTGTTCATAATCATACTAATAAATCCATCTTTGCACTACGACCAAAGATATTCAACAACAGTTCATCTTTGCACTACAGGCCAAAGATATTCATCAACAGACCATCTTTGCACTACAGGCCAAAGATATTCAACAACAGTTCATCTTTGCACTACAGGCCAAAGATATTCATCAATAATTCATCTTTGCACTACGGCCAAAGATATTCATCAACAATTCATCTTTACACTACAGGCCAAAGATATTCCTCAACAGTTCATATTTGCACTACAGGTCAAATATATTCATCAACAGTTCATATTTGCACTACAGGCCAAATATATTAATATCTCAAAGAAATATATAATCATTTCAGAATTTATATAAACAATAATTATAACCATGTTGATCATTTCACCTTTGCACTTAAGCTAAAGATATTCAATTATAAATTCAATGGTCATGATCATACCAGTCAACAATTCAACTTTGCACTACTGGCCAAAGAGAACCCATAGTCATGATCATACCAATAATTTACCCATCTTTACACTCAAGCGAAAGAGAATTTCAACATCAAGGTTATAAAAATGTTATATATGATTATAAAAATAATATGGTCAAAACATGGATTTAATTTCAAGAGCAATATTCATAAATCAACTATAATTTGGTTAGAAAAAGAAACCAATTTTGTCGTGAATAGTAACTCGTGAATAGTAACTTATGAATAGTAACTCATGAATAGTAACCCCGACACAAAAAGATAGAAATTCTACAATAAAATTCATACCAATATTTTGGTATAATGATATTGAAAGAATAACATTTCTTAAGCTTATAAACAATTTATTTTAATTGTTTACACTTTACTAAATAATGCATTTAATCATCTTAAAATGCCAAACTCATAATATTTCATCACCAATAACCAAAAACCCTCATCAAAAATCTGCATATACCTCATATAGGATTCTCAAGCCATAAAATCCTATTTTCCAATTTTCTTTCCTCACAAAACATATTTAATTCATTTACTCATAACTAGACCATTTTCATAAAAAATACCAAATCAGTTCCAAAAATATTTCTTTTCTGGGATTTAGCATAATATAGTCCCATAGTGAACATATATTTTTCTCAGAATTTTTAAAAGTCATTTACTATGTTTCATATGGCCAAAATAGCTGAATATTTAGACATTTATCAAAAATTATACTTTTGTCCAAAAATTCTGAAATTTACAGAGTATACTTCTATCATACACATGTACTCCCAATAAAAATTTTATCAATTTTGGAGTTAACCACAAGGAATTATAAGCGGTTACTTTTAAAATAGTCTTTTCCCGTAAGATTCATAACTCTTAATCTATACATCCAAAAATCACCATTTTTGGACACAATCAATAAAACTCATCAAAATATCATTTCAAATTTTTCCATAATTTTTGAAGGTCAGAAAAATTACGAAACTGAAAAACATAACAACCCTTAAAATTCCTTACTATCCCTTACCTCAAAAGAGCAGTACTTCTGACTGGATATCGAATATGATGCTGAAGGAAACTTACACTGATGAATAGCAACTCACCAAGTATCTAAAAACTCACAAAATATGCTTCATAATATAGAGAGAGAAAGAGAGAAAGCTTATGTTTCTGGTGTGTTTTTCAATTCTAACTTAGCCCTCTATTTATAGGAAAATTTTGGTAGGTTTGACCTGCAACCTGATGGCTTTACCTGCTACTATTCCCACCCACCACATTTGAAATATAATTCAGCACATTTCTTCACCAACCACAAGTGGGGCCCACCAATTCTAGAATTTTCCACCAAAATGATAAACTCCGAAAATTCAACAATTTCTGAACCAGTCATCTCGTAAAATTCATAATAAATCATACGTTCATTTTTAACGGTTCAAAATTTATGGGCATATACTCAACTTATATATGTATAACATATCCAAAAATTACCACGATCCAACGGTCGGATTAAAAATTATAACCCCCGCAATATATCTTAAAAACCCTAATTTGATTTTCAATACCTCCATTCCTACAAAAATACAGATAAAACACCTCAACATTAACTCCTTTATTTTTAACCACAAAAATATATCCCTTATTTATATCCACATAAAATAAATATTTCCTTATCATATGAATCAATAATTAATTATTCACAAATAATATTACAGAATCACATTTATGACAACCAGGCCGTTCCCAGGAAAGAGGGGGCTTTCCAATAAGGATTTCTCCTTACTGGCGCGCAATTAGATGACCAAACCTCTCCTTAGACAGAACTTTCTAGACATTGTCAATAATGCTATCTAATAATATTATTTAAATATTATAAATTATTGATCTGATAATAGAAAATACTGTGCAGCAACAATTATTGAACAACAATAATACAAAATTTCAACGTAGCAATTATTGAATCAATAAAATAAAATATTGAACAGTAATTACTGTAACAATTATTGAGTAGTGCCTTCTTACGTAAGAATCAATAATTTCAAAAATACTATGCAATACCGTGTGCTACTGTGCAATAACGCGTATTACTGTATTTTAATCACCGGGTATTCCAACAGTGTTAACGGTAACAACTACGTCGTTATTTGTAAAAACTTAAATTTGTCGTTTTCTTCACCCGACAGTTATTCTGTTATGGGGCCCACAAATGGCTGCGCCGTCGTACGAATATTCCCCGACAGAAAGAATATTCCACGACCAAACGAATATTCCCCGACAACAATGATTATTTTATAACCACTTGCTTATTTTGAAAAAAAATCATATTTCATTCATAACTTTAAACTTTTATCAATTTAACCATTTACTGAATAGTAATTATAAGAAAAATTGAATACTTTTATTTCATAAAATTCGGGGTCTTACATATTCTCCAAACTTAGCAGACAAGGAGGAATATTGCTATATTATGTCAGGGAAGTCCTCTCTTTTAAGTTTTTCTATCTTAGCTATTGAGGACAATGTCTGTTTTAAGTTTGAGGGTATTTATCATGTTTAGTATTTACTTGGGCAATGTTTTAATGGAATTTAATTTTGGCCAATGATAAGTGGGTGGTTGATATTGTTAACTCTTAGAGAATTAATGAGCATGCTTAGTCTATATTTTAACTCATTAGTTTGTTTTCACATTACTTGAGAAATTTTTGAAAAATTTTACACATCCATTTGTTTAGCCAGTTGGGATTGACATTTTTTTGGCTAAATGCTTATGAAAGATACCATTGAAGCATGTGGTGGGTCGAGATGTAGCGTAAAATGCACTCCCCATAAACACAGGCACGAGATGGAGCGTAAAACACACTCGTTCAATGAAAAGTGGAAAACGAGATGGAGCGTAAAACGCACTCGTTTATGAAAAGTTGAAAGTGAGATGGAGCGTAAAATCCACTCACTAAATAGAGAAAAGAAAAGATGTATGTTTGAAATACTTGGGAAGGGTTCATATGAGCTTAAAAGTTGAATATCCGGTTGATCCTCAAGAAAAAAAATGTGCTTTGTCTATTTTAGCGGTGATTGATGTGATAAGAAGTTTTGAGAGTTGTTTTGAAAATATTTTATGAGTGTTGGTTGATCTTAGCTAAATCATGACTAGTTTGAACATATGGATGCACACACACACTTAAAGGATCATGAGTAGATGTGAAGCTAATGAAAGTTGTTAAAATTTTAGACATGACATTATTTTGAAATTTTCTGCGGGTTATCATTTGTTATAACCTTTGAGGCCTTTGTGCGAATTCATATTGATTCATTGTGTGGGTGGATCATTGCTAGAGGATGATTTTTTCTAAATTGTGTTTTTGCTTGAGGACAAGCAAATGTTTAAGTTTGGGGGTATTTGATAAGTGAGTTTTATACCCATAATTGAGTGCGTTCGGGCTTAATTTATTGTTGTTCTCGAGTCTTTTAGAATATTTTTTAAGTATTTATGTCTATTCATGCATGTTTTATATTGTCTTATAGGAATTGGGACAAAAGTTACTTGGATCGACGTTTGGGGTGGCTAGATTCGCGTTTTTGGCTTGCCATTTACACAACAGTCACTTCAGAGCCAATTTGAGTATTTCTTTGGACCTTATTTCTAACAACTTAAAGAATGAAAGTACTAGATCTACGTCTCCTCTTTCCGAAACATCTTGAATCATCGAAATCAGAGTTTGGACGAAGAAGTTATGGCCATTTTTCCAAAGGACGTCGGAGCAGAATATTTCCAAAAAAGGGACCAGCGCCGGGGCGCCCAAACAAGGCTCATTTCCAGTGTCGGGGAGCTAGGGGGCAGAATCCCAACACCGTGCCCAGCGCGCTGGGGCGCTGGGGAAGACTTTGGTCAAGTTTGGACGCGTTTTGGTGCGAATTTTGACACTTTTTAGACTCCAAATTGGATTGGGTTTGTTCCTAAGCTAAAAATTGGACTTATTACCTATAAATACATGATGTAAGGCATAAAATAAAGGGAGATTACATAGATTAGATTAGAGATAAACTCCATTATATTAGACATTAACCCTAGTTCTTATTAGTTTTGAAGATTGAAGCAACTTGGAGATCATTGAAGATCAAGAGTAGGAGCAAGAGGGGAGGATCAGATTTGCTGACAACAGATTCTATTCTCTTCTCTTATCATACTTTTATCTTTTAATGTTTATTCAGTTGTGGATTCTTGGTTTTAATTCATTAATTATGAACTAACTCTTTTATTAAGATTTCAATTTAACGTTTTATGGCTATAACTTAGTTATTCAATTTATTCCAATTGTTTGTCTTGTCTTGTGCTTATTGCTAAATTATTTGGCCGATAATTACCTTGTTACTCTAGAAAGAATTGGAAGAGGAATTTTAGGGTTAGAATTGGGCATGATAACATGTGACTTAGTTATTTGCATCGTAAATAATTAGGTTTGTGAATTGAATAGAAATATCTGTTCACCGCATGTAACGTATAAGGAATCGGAATTGAAGGAGTTTAATTCAATTGTTTTGCATCGGAATATAGCAAGATTAATCTGGATTAAATAGAAGTCAATTGATCACTTGAAAAATGACTTTTGACATTTGAGAATTCCTGTTAACAATTCAGTAGGCATAATAATTGGGATAATTGGATAATTGATTTATAGTTCATAATTGGGGATATTAAAGTCTTAATCTTTATTTATTTGAATTAATTTTAGAGTAATCTAGTTTTAATTGATTAATTTAGTTTTCTTAATTAGAAAAATCACGATTTGAGATTGTTTAAATAAAATTAGTTTGGTTAAGAATTAGTACTTGGTTATTTTTATTAAATAATTCTTCGTGAGAATGATACTCTACTTTCTCTTTATTACTTTTTGACCGTGTATACTTGTACGTATATTTTGATTGTGAAATCGATCAACAAGTTTTTGGCGCCGTTGCCGTGGAATTAATTTAATAATTATTTACCAATATTATTTTCAATCAAATTAGTCTTAATTTGAACATTTTTATTTTTATTTTTAATTCTCTTCCTATATTTTTTTTTCACGTACCGTGGATGACTTTGCGTATCAATGGCCATATACGAACATGACTCAACCAATGGAAACATGGATTGATAGACTCGCGACACTTTCAGAATTGGCAGCACAGGTGTCCGCAATAGCTAAGCAAATGGAATTATGGCGTCCACAATCCACACAGCAGGTAGCAATGGTTTGTGAATTATGTGCTGGGGGTCATGCTACGGATCAATGTGCCATAAATTCTGAATCAGCTCAGTTCGTAGGGAGCTATAATCGCTCAACTCAACCGTATCCGACTCAAAATGCATATAATCCAGGTTGGAGAAATCATCCGGGGTTTTCATGGAGTAACAATCAAGCTTCAACTCAAGCACCTAGACAAAAAAACATATTCGGATTTTAAAATCAGACTCAACAACAACCAGAGAGGAAATCGAGTTGGGAAGAAGCCTTGGAAAAGTTCGTTAGAGCATCTGACAAAAGGAACGAGGAACAAGACAAAAAATTGAATCAAATAGAGCTGAATATGCAAAGCCAAGGTGTATCAATAAAGAATCTGGAAAATCAAGTGGGACAAATAGCACATGCACTGAATAACTGACCAATTGGAACACTCCCTAGCGATACAGATAAAAACCCGAGCAGAGATGAGCATTGTAAGGCTGTAACTCTACAAAGTGGAAAGGATTTGCAAGAGACAATTAAAGATGTTGAAAGAGAGGAAACAACTGGGAACCAAGAAAAGGAGATCAACAAAGATTTAACTGTAAGATTTAACGAAGATGAGCCGATTTCATTAGTATCCCATGTCCCTCATCCAGCAAAGTTCAAGAATTCGGGCAGTTTTGCAAAACCATGCCCAATTGGCAGTCATGTCGTCGGCAAAGCTCTTTGTGACATAAGAGCTAGTACAACTGTGGAGTCATGGTGGGTTAAAAAGGAGAAGATAGAGGAAGATCCCATTATGTTTACTAAGCTTCAATACTCCAATCTGATCACAGACACAATGGGGAAAGCACCTAGTTGTTTGTCATATTTAATGGGGATCCTATCTAAAAAGAGAATGCTAGGTGACTTAGATTCAATGGCCATTACAAATGGGAACCTACCAAAAGTTACATTATTTCCGATGGATGGACGGTTTCTCAATTTTTGTAGGGGAATTGGATAGAGAATTGAAAAAGTCAGGCTGAGACTATAAAACAATCGCTTATTGGGAGGCAACCCAAGTTTAATTTTTAATTCTTAGTTTTTATATTAGTAGTTTTAAATTTGCATTTATTTAGGATTTAATAAAATTGTTTCTATCATGGTTTTACAAGTTAGTCAAGTCAAATTCAAGTGGTGCCCAATTTGGTCCATGTGCCTAGCCTATTCTCCAAACTTAGCGGACAAGGAGGAATATTGCTATATTATGTCAGGGAAGTCCTCTCTTTTAATTTTTCCTATCTTAGCCATTGAGGACAGTGTCTGTTTTAAGTTTGGGGGAATTTATCATGTTTAGTATTTACTTTGGCAATGTTTTAATGGAATTTGATTTTGGCCAATGATAAGTGGGTGGTTGATATTGTTAACTCTTGGAAAATTAATGATCATGCTTAGTCTATATTTTAACTCATTAGTTGGTTTTCACATTACTTGCGAAATTTTTGAAAAATTTTACACATCCATTTGTTTAGCCAGTTGGGATTGACATTTTTTTGGCTAAATGCTTATGAAAGATACCATTGCAACATGAGAAATCTGATTTGAGCATCATTCGAAGTGAAAATTAGGCACTCACATAAGTTTGGGGAAATCTTGGGGTATTTTTGAAAAAAAATATTGGAACCTTCCCAAGTTGAATAATTGAAGCATGTGGTGGGTCGAGATGGAGCGTAAAACGCATTCCCCATAAACACAGGCACGAGATGGAGCGTAAAATGCACTCGTTCAATGAAAAGTAAAAAACGAGATGGAGCGTAAAACGCACTCGTTCATGAAAAGTAGAAAGTAAGATGGAGCGTAAAACGCACTCACTAAATAGATAAAAGAAAATATGTATATTTGAAATACTTGGGAAGGGTTCATATGAGCTTAAAAGTTGAATATCCGGTTGATCCTCAAGAAAAAAAATGTGCTTTGTCTATTTTAGCGGTGATTGATGTAATAAGAAGTTTTGAGAGTTGTTTTGAAAATATTTTATGAGTGTTGGTTGATCTTAGCTAAATCATGACTAGTTTGAACATATGGATGCACACACGCACTTAAAGGATCATGAGTAGATGTGAAGCTAATGAAAGTTGTTAAAATTTTAGACATGACACTGTTTTGAAATTTTCTGTGGGTTATCATTTGTTATAACCTTTGAGGCCATTGTGCGAATTCATATTGATTCATTGTGTGGGTGGATCATTGCTAGAGAATGATTTTTTCTAAATTGTGTTTTTCTTGAGGACAAGTAAGTATTTAAGTTTGAGGGTATTTGATGAGTGAGTTTTATACCCATAATTGAGTGCGTTCGGGCTTAATTTATTGTTGTTCTCGAGTCTTTTAGAATATTTTTAGGTGTTTGTGTCTATTCATGCATGTTTTATGTTGTCTTATAGGAATTGGGACAAAAGTTACTTGGATCGACGTTTGGGGTGGCTAGATTCGCGTTTTCGGCTTGCCATTTAAACAACAGTCACTTCAGAGCCAATTTGAGTATTTCTATGGACCTTATTTCGAAAAACTTAAAGAATAAAAGTTGTAGAGCTACGTCTCCTCTTTCCGGAACATCTTGAATCATCGAAATTGGAGTTCAGACGAAGAAGTTATGGCCATTTTTCTAAAGGATGTCGGAGTAGAAAATTTCCAAAAAAGGGACCAGCGCCGGGGCACCCAAACAAGGCTCATTTCCAGCGTCGGGGAGCTAGGGGGCAGAATCCCAGCGCCGTGCCCAGCGCTGGGGCGCTGGGGAAGACTTTGGTCAAGCTTGGACGCGTTTTGGTGCGAATTTTGACACTTTTTAGACTCCAAATTGGATTGAGTTTGTTCCTAAGCTAAAAATTGGACTTGTAACCTATAAATACATGATGTAAGGCATAAAATAAAGAGAGATTACATATATTAGATTAGAGATACACTCCATTAGATTAGACATTAACCCTAGTTCTTATTAGTTTTAGAGATTGAAGGAACTTGGAGATCATTGAAGATCAAGAGCAAGAGCAAGAGGGGGGCATCATATTTGCTGACAACAGATTCTATTCTCTTCTCTTATCATACTTTTATCTTTTACTGTCTATTCAGTTGTGAATTCTTGGTTTTAATTCATTAATTATGAACTAACTCTTTTATTAAGATTTCAATTAAACCTTTTATGGCTATAACTTAGTTATTCAATTTATTTTAATTATTTGTGTCAAAGTGAATGTTTGTCTTGTCTTGTGCTTATTGCTTAATTATTTGGCCGATAATTACCTTGTTACTCTAGAAGGAATTGGAAGAGGAATTTTAGGGTTAGAATTGGGCATGATAACATGTGACTTAGTTATTTGCACAGTGAATAATTAGGTTTGTGAATTGAATGGAAATATCTGTTCACCACATGTAACGTATAAGGAATTGGAATTGATGGAGTTTAATTCAATTGTTTTGCATAGGAATATAGCAAGATTAATCTGGATTAAATAGAAGTCAATTGATCACTTGGAAAAGGACTTTTGGGATTTGAGAATTCCTGTTAACAATTCAGTAGGCATAATAATTGGGATAATTGGATAATTGATTTATAGTTCATAATTGGGAATATTGAAGTCTTAATCTTTATTTATTTAAATTAATTTTAGAGTAATCTTGTTTTAATTGATTAATTTAGTTTTCTTAATTAAAAAAAATCACGATTTGAGATTGTTTAAATAAAATTAGTTTGGATAAGAATTAGTACTTGGTGATTTTTATTAAATAATTTCTCGTGGGAACGATACTCTACTTTTACTTTATTACATGTTGACCGTGTATACTTGCACGTATATTGTGATTGTGAAATCGATCAACAATAGCAGTTTACCCATGTTGGGTAACTGACCTCCACATCGCGTCAGTTCTTTACTTTATACGTCTTCTTTATTTCATCTTTTTCTAAGTCTAGGAAATAGTTGGAGAGAATTAAAGAATTTTCAGAGAGAATTCAGAGGATTCTTGTGAGAAACTCTATGATTGAAGAAGCTTTTTTAAAAGGATTTTTATCTCTACTCATCTACGCTTTGGGTAATTTCTTCAACCCAATTCTTAATTGCGATGTTTAAGTTTTAAGAAAATGGCTTCACGTGTTGTTAAAAACACTGTGAATGGAAAAAGGATATGATTATGGGTTTGTGTATATGTTAACATGTATCATATCGTATTTGATTATGTATATATTATAAACCATATCATCAGTTTCATAATATTATAACGTATGCTATTTACAGAGTATAGAATATGACCATATGGCCCTTATACGTGAATTTAATATGCCAAACATAAATTGTTTTGTAAAATTCACACTCATATATGTTTATGCATGTTAAAACCAAGAGAACAAAACTTGAATAGATGGATTTGGTGTTATAATGAATCCGTAGTGGTAATTTTTATGTTTTGTGTTCAAAACCTTCAAGAAAATCAAGAACAGTAAAATTAAATATGTTGATTATGTTAATTATGTGTTTTAACATGTTAAAATCATGCTAGAAGGGTTAAGTAGTGATTATATGTGTATTATAATGTATGGATATGTCTAAATTCGTGTAGAAGTAAATTAAATGGAGGTTTTGGCCATGTTCTGCAATTTTTCGCGAATTGCAGAACAGTTACTGGTTCGCCGCCCTACGGCGCCAGTACTGTGCCTTAATACCCGTGCCGCAACGCCAAGAAGTCCAGCTGTAGCGCCACCGCGCCGCAGCACCGAAAGCAAGTACAATTGTGGCGCCGCAGCGCCACTCTCCAGATTGTACAGAAATGCAAATTTTTAAGTGTTGAAGTATAGAAATATAATAGTAACTCAACCTAATGAATATAAAATTAGGTTAAATATATAATGAGATGTTAAAGTAAATTCTTAACACGTCCATAACACAATTACGTGTGAATTGAACGATTGAATGTATAGTTAGCTTGTTGTTCGTGAAGTCTTAATTTTGACCATAAGTGTAGTAATTGACTAGGTATAGTCATGAATTTGAGTTAGACAAAAGAATAAACTTGTGTTGACTAGTACGTTATAATTGACTGGTATTATGAATGTAAAGGATATGTAGGATTAATTCAAGGAACGTGTTAAATTAACGTGTAATCTACGCACGAGGCAAGTTTTCTAACCCTACTCGTTATCATTATATGAGTTATAAGTTGTCTCTTTACATCGAGCAAATTCTCATTATTATTAATCAAGTCCATTTTGTTATATCAAAAATATATTATTCTTTCAAAGCATGATGTTGTTATACAATAATTATTCTATTGTATATCTCTTAGAATTGTTATTCGATTTAAATATCAGTTATTGTGAATCTTGTTAGACTAACGAACCCTTAATGATTCGACTAGTCCATAGTTGATGAGCGTTCTAAATTTCAGAACCCTTGATGAATTATCCAAACCAAACTTCCTTTGGTGAGTACTCTAATGTCAAACTGAGATGAACAACCCTGTATAGGGGATTACTTATGCAACCCTTGATGAATAATCCAAACTAAACTTCCTTTGGTGCGGACTCTAATGTCAAACTGAGATGAACAACCCTGTATAGGGGATGACTTATGCGTTAGCGTTAAGATATTGTGCACAGTATGGTACTAAGGGCTGATCCCCCTAAGTACGAGAAGAAAGGTCCTTAGTCTTATGACTGTTAAAGGTTTTAAGTATAAACACTTGACAACCTAGGACATAGTTCAAGGTCTTATGACCCTCAGAATTCTTTTGATTCTGGTAATCATTTTTGGTTCAAAGTTGAGCTTTATTTCAGAAGTATTTGATTCACTCGTATATTATTATATTGTTATTTCATTATTATACTTGTGGGCAATCGTGCTCACTCTTGCGTAATAATAACATTGCATTTAAGAACGAAAGATCAGACGAGCCTTCCACTAGTAAAGGCTAGGGCAAGATTAACAAATGAAGAAGACTTGTTGTTATTAATTGTATTCAGACTTTATGTTGTTTAAGACTTATTATTTGTTTATGTTTCCGCACATATGTTTAAGGTTAGTATGACCTGAGAATATATTTATTATTTAGATGTACCCCATAAAGGGAGGATTTATTTCTATCTATTGCATGGTTTGCATTTATTATGGATAGATAGATTTATGATGTTGTATCGTGAACACCAAATCATATGGGAATGGAAGTACCCGGATTTGGGGGTGTCACATAAGATGCATAAAAATTTACTTTACAAGTATATCATCAAAGATCAACTTTCAAATTTCATACATAGCTCATATGCATTTCATATATATACATCAACATTCTCCTAGCATAATATAGCTCAACTAATAGTTATAGAATTTATATATCAAATAGGAACTGAAAGACTTGCCTGATTCGTAGTTTATCAACTACGACTTAACATCTTAAAGCTTATCTGCACTGTTTGTATTCCTACACAGTTATATAATCATGGATTCATATCCATTAGTCATACATTTCATACGTTCTTAATATAACAATAAATATTACATCATTTCCTAACTAAGTTTGAAAAACCTTCATTTCACTTTCTCATCATACTCTTAGAATAGCTAGGCATGTATAAGTATACCTTAACCAACCATACTTGATATCAAATAGGTTGTGATCTATTTTCAAGTTTACATTCACACTACTTAGCTCCATAAGGATTTATTTCAATCAATAAGGTTTAACAACTTTCTTTAACAAGATTCGATGTTATAAGCTTTTAAACCATATATTGGTACTAGTAAGCCTCTAATAGCATGCTCACATGTGTCTATCTCATTTATATAGACATAGCATAGTTCATACTTTTAAAACATGCTTAAATAACTTATGTCATGCTTGACTAGTTGAGTGCACATATCATTCATGTTTTAATACTTAGTTTATAAAAGATAATGGAGTTTGTCTTTGAAATCATTTTATCATGAATGATGTAGTATAGCACATATAAGACAACTTCTAAAACTATTATCATAAGTAACTAAGTCATGATAACATCTTCTCAAGTTCAGAACCTACCTCATGTAGCATTCATGCACCTTAGTTCTATTATATCAAGTTTCTCTTGAAAACTTCTCTAACACAAGGTCTAACAAGTTTTATCATGAACAAGACACTATAAACACCATATCATGCTCATTTATATTTGAACTCAATCATGTATATAACCCACTAAGTTCAGAAATTATAGAACATAAGTTTCCACAAGGTTTGTTTTTTCAAAATCTTTAAGTTTCTTTTCAAAACACATACTAAGTCATGCCAATGCTTTCTATTATGAGCAAGAAAATTTTATATGTCATGTATACTATCATGCATTTTCATGTTAAATCACTTAGAATAACATATTCTATCGTCGGGAGCACTATACTTGCGTATGTGCTCGCTCGACGCCCTCCGGTGGCCTTCGATTACATAATAGTCACAAAGATGACTATTTTGACCCTTCCTAATGACCTCCAATTGAAAAACTTAAAGAACAAAAGTTGTAGGCCTATTCGTTCTCTTTCCGAATCATCTTGAATATACTCAATCGGAGTTCGTATGAAAAAGTTATGCCCATTTTAGTAAAATATATTGTGACGCCCCCAAAATAGGTATACATCACCCATTTTGGGTCGCCAGAAAATACACTACTGACAACTTCATTTATCCAACTGTCGTACAAAATACGACGACACATATACTGTGAGTTTCAATACAAATATTGTAACGTATTTAATACAACAATATCCATACTCAAATTATTACAATGCCATCTAAAGTAAAGCAGCAAATATTTCAAGTCCCCCAAAGGAACACGAGAAGATTTCTGTCCTCCTCATTCTAATGGAGTGCATTTTTGACACTTCCAAATTTGAGTTCGCCTCATCCTATTATTGTTCACCAAAATTAAATATTAAATGATGTATAAAATATGTTGTACACATTTTAAGTTCTCAGTACAATTATTATGTCATACCGTTTCATAATTTGATTAGGCTTGTGACTAATTCGTATCACCACTTTATACCCATGTTCTCTTTGCTAGTCCCAGCTACACTTTTATTACCTGAAAGGGGTGGTGAAGTAAAATGGTGAGCACAAATAGCCCAGTAAAGAATATCATGACTTAAGATAATTAAATTATCAAAAGAATTCAGATATTTAGAACATATGATAGAAGATAAAAGTTTTCAACCATAATAGCAGCGGAATCAACAATCCATTAGAAGAATCAAGTAGAACATAATGTCTACTATCTCCTCTAGATTAAAAGTCCATCGTTAATATTTCATTCCTGTAATACTCATCAATAGTTCTTTGTTATACCCAAGACAAAGAGAACTCTCATCACCTGTCTTCACCTGAACCACCACAGATTATAATTAAATTCACAATTCATATTTATAATCAGGTAAATCAACAGTCCATACAACTATAAAATAAATAACGCTGAGACTCAACTCAATAGTATCACGACCACGAATAATCCATGCACTACGGGCCAATGATATTCGTGTTTTCAACAATGGTCATGATTATACCGAATAATCCCTGGTCATAATAATGCCAATCAACGGTCCATCTATGCACAACTGGCCAAAGATGACTTTTACCACATCATTTGTAACATTACGGTCATGATTATGCCGAATAATTCATGGTCATAATCATACCAAGTCCATCTTTGCACTACAGGCCAAATATGACTTTCAACACAATATAAGCATGAGAATGATGACAATGATATATAATGAATAAACATAAATAATCATAATAATAAAATAACATAGATCTTAGTGATTTTCAACTTAATTATCTAGAGTCCAAATTGATAACATAATAATAGATGAATCACAAACTATTAATGATAATCTAATCCTTTCAGGACTTTTCACCATTTAATGATAAACTGAATAAACGAATAATTATATCTTACCATAATATGGAATATGAAAGAAAATGATATTCCTTTTACCATAAAAATGATACCCTCTTACCACAAAAATGATATCCCTTACCTTATCATGTGACTTGATTCTGCTTTCTGTGAAATTGATCAACTTAAACAATGCTTGCATTCCTTATCTACACTTGGAGTAACATTACACTCAATAGAAATACTCACAATATTATACTCACAATATTGTAGTAAAAGAATTCTATATTTTTAGTGTAGTGATGGTGTGTCCTTAGTTACTCACCCGAGCAACCTATTTATACTGAAAATTTAGTAAACAACTAGCACATTCGCTTTGACAAAATAACCAAATGAAGTATATAATAATGGCATTAGTGGAATTTATGGTGCCACTGAGAAAATTAAACCAACTTATACACGTTTTAACAAAATTTGTTTAATAATAGAGTTGTGATCCATACTACTTTAGAAAAGTAGAGTGTCGGCAAGTCTTGTCAAACTTACTTTTGTAAAAAGAAAATAATTGAACAAACATGTGCTTATCTTTAATCAACACCTTTATTCATCAATTATTTATACATTTTCAATCTTTTAATAATTATTCACAATTATTAACAAAGACTCACAATACTGCCAACTGGTCATATCATATCAAATAATATGAGTCACTGTGCAATAACTACGGTGACCATTATTGAATGAAATACATAGCGACTTCTTACGTAAGAATCAAATCAATACCTTACTATAAACAATTTAAATTCTATTAAAAGTAGGGATCAACACTAGATCATATTTATCTAAAATAACATATAAACCAACTAATAATTCATTTAAGTTATCTTTATTTATCGCATAAAATTATTATTCATATTCCAAAACTTTAGAAGTGAATAAAATTTGAGAAATCTAAAACCTCATATATGACAATCCACTATTCTGGTATTATCACCATTTTTACTTTAACAAAAATATTATTTTTGTTTTTATCATAACTCATTCGTTACTTGTGCGTTTACATCCCGACACCTCATGAGCTTACTAACACTTCTAAAATCTTTAAAATAGTATTCTGAATTTTTCAAACAATTTTCACATTTTTCAGATTATCCAACCATTTTCTATAATTACTTCTATTTATAAAAACTATCATTTACTAGCTTTAAAATAGAAATACCCACTCCATATACATGTATATCTTTAAAACATCATCAATATTAATATTATATTATTATAATATTTTTTTAGCAAAATTCATAATTTTTCACAATTAATAGAATTTTCTATGAATTTCCTCTATTTTTAAACTAACTATAAATAGCTTAAAAAATACAATAAATATTTTTGTTATTCAATAATTTATCAAACCTGTCCGAAAATTATAAAATACTATTATAAGTTTTTTCACCAAGTTTCATAATTTTTCATCATTCATAGAATATTCTATGAATTTCTTCTATTTTTAAACTAACTATAAATAGTTTTAAAAAAACAATAATTATTTCTGCTTTTCAATAATTCATCAAAAATTTACAGAAATTCTAAGATGATATTATAAGCATTCTGCAAAAATATTTCAGCCCAAATAATTTTTCTGATAATTTAATTGTAAATACCAATATTCAGAAACTTCAATAATTCATATTAATTAGCACTTTTATCAGAAAATTACAGATTTTATGATCTTTTCATGTAAAATTTAATTTTTTACAACTTTGTAGAAGAAAGTTTTCCCAAATTTTGACTCTAACATAGAGAGATATTCTTACCAAAAAATTCTGTTTGAAGATTTCCGAACCAGCCACCTCACAAAATTCATAACAAATCATACGTTAATCTTTAACGGTTCAAAATTTGTAGACATATACTCAACTTATATATGTATAACATATCCAAATATTACAATGATCCAACGGTCGGATTAAAAATTATAACTCACGTAATAGAGCTTAATAAAACTGATTTTTAGGACTATAAGTCCTTCGGACCAGTTTCACTCAAACTGTTACAACGAAAAATTCACAAAGAATTTTTGGGTGATTCAAATTTTTGCGTTTAGCTTACTTCCAAGGATTTCTTTTGATATATGGCTCATGTCCTAACTCATTATACACAAAGAGTTATGAATTTTACAAAATCAAGTAATGGACTAATTGTTCTGAAAATTTAGATTTTCCATTCTTATTTTGATTTATTGATTTCTTTCCTTTGATTCATATTTTTGTAAGTTTAATCTATCACATACAAACATAAATACACCAACATCATAAACTTAACTTCTATCATGAAAATCAAAGGATTAATCAAGGTTTTATTCATTACCTCTAAAG
This sequence comes from Panax notoginseng, assembly GCA_016801055.1. NCBI lineage: Eukaryota > Viridiplantae > Streptophyta > Magnoliopsida > Apiales > Araliaceae > Panax > Panax notoginseng. The sequence goes on along the minus strand of CM029013.1, from coordinate 229,286,854 downwards.
ATTTTTCTTCCTTCTCCTTCTTCTTTTTCTTCCTCTATTTCTCCCATATCTCTTTTTTCTTTCTGCTGATTTTGGGCTACGGGAGGGAGTGTGAGAATGATGAGAAATAATCATTTCTTTCCCTCTCTCCTCTTTATCTTCTTTCCCTTTTCTTTTTCCTTCCTTCTTTCCCCCATTTTCTTTCTTCCTTTCCTCTTTTTCTTCCTTTCTTTTCTTTCTTTTCCCCACATGTTCCCCCCCATAATTTCCCACTCACATTTCAGCTCTTAATTAGCCGCCTCCCCCTTCTAGAAGATTTAATCCCCCTCTTTATTTGCTCATTTATCCGATTAATGCTTGTTTGATAATTTATCAATTTAACATTTTATAATTTTAGAATAATAATCATAAATTAAATTAGATTTTTTTTATAAAAGTCGGGGTTTTACACATGTTTTGTCAGATTTTTTTCAACATCTGCACATTAGACCATCCCCCTCCCCCCGGTCGGGGAGGGGGTTTTGCCTTAAAAATAGCCCGCTGGTCCGGGCCTAGCTGCTGTAACTCGAAATTTCCTTCCCTGTTATGAACCATTATGCCAAAATTTCTTTCTAACCTTCATAATTTGAGTTATACATATCCAAATTAGTTCATTTTCGATTCTATGGGTTTGTAACTCATAAAACTACAACATACCAAATACCCATCAACTAACATAAACATTAACTAACCCAAATATGAATTTATAACTCATATTCATACTAATTGTTCATGTTTTGACAATTTAGCGAATTCGTTCACTATGAATTCGTTTTTTAACCAAATTGGTTTGTTTAACTTCCGTTGTTTTCGCATATGACTATATTAACAGTACCTAACATCAATTCATGGATTATAACAACCCTTAGCGATCAATTTTGTGACTCAAAAGCTACTTTTTCTGACGCTCCCAAAATTAGGTATACATCACCCATCTTGGGTCGTCAGATACAAAGTACAGAATACAAATACAACTTACTAATACAACTGTCGTGTACAATACGACAAAACATAAACTGCGAGTTTGAATACAAATATTATCTTCTAGAGAGTATTCATACTCAAAAGGAGTCCTCATTACATTTATTAACACACTATTACATAGAATAGTGAGGACTACTAACTAATACTATCATTCGAACCATCACTCCATTCCCCGACTTGCCCCAGCTACGTTCTCATTTCTTGAAGAGAACAGTAAAAGAAAGGGTGAGCTCAACTAGCCCAATAAGAAATATTATGACTAAGATAATGCAGAATAAATTATCATTAGCCTTCAACAATGTTAAACTGATAAAATATAATAGACATCAAGTTTAACTGCAGCGGAACAAGCAATCCATTAAAAGAGTCAAGTAGAAAATAAACTCTACTATCTTTTATGATTTAAAAGGTTTTTCAACACTGTTATCGCTGGGACTCAGCTTAATAAAATAATCCACATCATCGAATCACCCCTGCACTACGGCCAAGGATATTCGTGTATTCATTAATGGTCATGATCATGCCAACAACTGTCCATGAATGCACTACGGGCCAATGATGACTTTTACCACATCATTTGTAACATTACGGTCATGCTTATACCGAATAATCTCTGGTCATAATCATACCAAGTCCATCTATGCACTACAGGCCACAGATGACTTTTAACATTTTATAAACATGAGGATGATGACAATGATATAATAATTCAATAAAACAAGTTCAAGAATTAATTTATCCAAGAATTAACAACGTCCAAATTGTCAACATGATACTGCTTTGTAGAGTAAAATTCAAGAATACTTATAAGAATATTTTCATAAAAAGATACTGGATGAACCGCAATTATCAAGGATATTCCACTAATTTCATGGAGTATAGAAGTCAAAACTTAACCAACTGAGTATAATAAAGAATGGAATAACAAAAGAAATCACCCGGCATGCGATAGACCGCACAGACAGGTTATTCCAACAGAATAATAAATAATAGAACCAGGTCCGGCGTAAACGCACAGACAGGATATTCCGACAGAATAATAAATAATGGAACCAGGTCCGGTGTAAAACACACAGACAGGATGTTCCAACAGAATAATAACAAGACGGAACCAGGTCCGGTGTAAAACACACAGACAGGATGTTCCAACAGAATAATAATAAAAACGGAACCAGGTCCGGTGTAAAACACACAGACAGGATGTTCCAACAGAATAATAGAAGAATGTCACCAAGTATAGGGTAGACCGCGTATACAGGTTATTCCAACAGAATAATAAGAAATGGAATAACAACAATTCTCTTCATGAATAAGAAAGAATAACACCCCTTACCGTTTTAAAGAAGAGCTGAAATAAGGAAGTAGTTAAGTAGCAGAATACTCTTCTTCTCTCTTTCTATAGTTTCTCTCTCTAGAGTTCAGTGAATTCGTAAGAAATAATGAAGAAATGAGCTGCTATTTATAGAAAAATAGAATGCATAGTAACTAATCCATGAACGGTCCAGATTGATTACTTTAATCTGACGGTCCATATTTAAAGAAAAATCTTTTAAATAAAATATAATATATTCTATTTATAGAATAACTTTAATAAAGTATTCTGTTTTATATAAAAAGATGTTTCTGTTTTATTACGTTAATAATACGAATAAAACAAAACGTCATTATCGCTAAATAATTCATATTATTAACTGACAATAATTGAATCAAACTGAGTGACTTCTCACATAAGCATTAATAATCAATAACGTGTGCTACTATGCAACTACACGTATTACTGTACTTTTACTACTGAGTAGTTCAACAGTAACAATGGTAAAACTTCCGCCGTAATTTTTAATAAAATATTTTTGTCGTTTTCTCAATCCGACAATAATTTCGTTGTGGGGTCCACCAATGATTGTGTCGTTGTACGAATATTCCCTGTTAAAACGAATATTCCCCGACCAATCGAATATTATATAACAACTTGCGTACTTTGCAAAATTTATAAATATTACCCACAACTATAATATTATATCAAATTAACTCCATAATATTCAAAAATGATATTTATAGAAAATTCATCTTTATTTATAAAAGTTGGGGTCTTACACTTTTTCTAAGAACTTTGTATAACTTATTTAAGAACATAGTTTAAGAATTATACCTCTTGAAGCTAAATTAAAAATCCATGAATCTTAACTTCTGATTTCTCCCAACTTCTCAAACACTCACTCACTAAAGTTCTCAAAATTTCAAATGGGAAGAATGAAGAAGGGGGTCTCTATTTATAGAAGAGCCATGGACTAAGTTTGGGTTTTGCTCCATGAATCAAACCAAAGAAAGAAAGAAGAAGCTATTGGGTATAGAGGAGTTGGTCACAAACTTCCTCTTCCTCCATCACTCCCTTCATCATTTGGAAGCTATGAGTTTGAGAAGAAGAAGCAAGCTAGACTAGGCTAATGGCCTATTCACGTGATGGAGGAGATGACACTCATAAAATGGGACAAAAGCTATAACTCAGCATTCCATATTATTATTAGCATACTTAGGTTTATTTGATATTTGTCCACAAATGAGCATACATATACACCCACTCATACATTACACATAGAATTATATAATCCATGTACATTAGTTTATTTCAAATAATATTTTAATTGGGCTAATTATAAAATAGTTGGATATTCTCAACCCATCATTTTCCAAAAAATTTATCATCTCAAATATACCCAATTATCATAATGATAATTAATATCAATTACTTATTAACTCCTCATTTATTTTTCCATTAAATCTCCCTTTGTTGTAACTCCCCTAGTTATGTGAACTTAGTAATTAATAGTCCACAAGCTTATAATAATATAATCTCACAAAATGACATTATTCTTAACTTTACATCTTATAATATGGTAATGGAAGTGGTCCATTGCACCATGTTATATTTTATTATCTCACTTGTACATAATGCTAACATACAAGCCTTTATACATATATATTCAAATGCTTCCTATATTATATAGTTACCATTGAAGTGTTCTACTTCGTTTCATATCATATAGATGTAGCTACTATATAATATAAAATCATTGCACATACAAATTAATTCCTTCAATTATTCATTCATTAAATTATTTCATAAATGCTTATTCATTCACTTTGCGACATTAGGCATATCTCACAAGCTCGCTTATCCTTATTCTCATTACTTATTCATTTACCACCACCTTACTATTTTAATATGTTCAATTTACATCGAACTATTATATCACAAGGTTCACATATATAAATATATCGTGAATGGAGATATCAAAATATTCTTTATAACATTCGCGATAATTTAATAACTCAAGTTATTTAGTAAATTAAAATAACTTAGTTTTCTTTTAACTTTAACCCTCTTGAAAATACATTACTATAATCAAAATTATGTATTTCGCCATAACATAACATAAGATGTTTTTATTATATATGTTTGCTCTAAATATAGGAACTAATCATAATAAAACGATCTACTCATTTTCTCAAGATATTACTCTGAATATAATATCTATGTATTATTAAAATATTTACATGCACGACACACATACACACTATATATAGAAAATAAGTTTATGTCTTATTATGATAAATTATTTTCATCAACTTATATAGCAAATATATTTTAATATATTTACCATATTACTTACTCACACATATTACCTCGTACAAAGCTATATAAGGTAATATAAAAATATATTCCCCCTTTTATTAAAATAATCAAATGCTAGAATTTATTTTAATATCCTTTAGTAAAAATATACTATAATTATTTCTCTTTCCTTTCTATAGATTGTCTCAACACAATTTCTTTAATCTATACATTTAACCATATCTAAATATTAATTAATAAATCTCTAACCAATATTTATCTAAAGATATATCGATTTCCTTCTCTCGTCAATAATGTACATATATACCAGTTTAAACCTAGCACACATCGAGTCTTTAATAGTATTCAATATAGTACACTGAGTGGTTTCCCACAAACAACCAACAAATTAGTTTCTGTCTCGTCTACCCCGTTTTCACAGTGAGTTAGATCAGTTACTAATTCGTATATACCTCCGCTCTCTGAAGGAATCGTTTAACTCATCTCCTATACATCCACCATTAAAGGGTACGGTTGCACTGCCTTAGACTTGATACTTACTCGTATATATACTCAAGAAATTGGTGATTATCAAAGATATTTAAGTCACCAACTTACTATGATAAAATAATTTCAAATAAATTATTTACTATCGATAGATAGATTTCTATCCATCTTCTTTACTTCAAATAACTCGCCTCTTCAATAAACAACAAATATATAATAATAATATGTTTATTAAACACAGAAATCATTTATTGCATAGTTTATATTATCTCATGCAACACCATTCCATATACCTCACAACATATACATATATTCTTATTCGAACCCTTCTCATGCCTTAAGAATTTTATTTACTAAATTCATATTTTAATAATTTCTAATAATTTGGGTTCCTACATCCTCTCCCCCTTATAAGGATTCCGTCCTCGGAATCACCGAAACCTCCTCTACTCGGTGCTATTCCGAATATTACATATTTTTTTGAATAATTTTATCCATTCTCTTTTCGAAAGTTTTATTATAACTTGCTCACTTGCATTCTACCATATTCTCTTTTCTAAGGAACATTCTACATACTACATTCATCCTTCAGAAGAATAACAATCTTCCACGATTTTTCAATAATTGAGAAGTAGTATGAATAATTCAGATTCCAAATTATGTTGAGGGGTCACAAGACCGTGAACTCTTTTCTAGGTTTACAAATGCTTCAACAAAATCCTTCACACTGCAAACCAGAGTATTTATCAATCACAAAGACTGAAAACACCTTCACACATACACTAGGTGTTCAACCTATTGTACCACTACGTTGGGCTGCAACATAGTATTTTGTAACGGCTATATGTGTTACGTTCGGAACCATTGTCCCCGAAAACATGTCCCCTTATAGGGTTGTTCACCCCAGCTTTTTAACATCTGAATCTGCACAAGAGAAATCTAGTTTGGCATAAATACTCAAGAATGCTTGAATTTCATAAATATTTTTCAATAGCCGTCTAGCCGAATCAAATAGCTTAGACTTTCAAAAACTCAAACATCAATTGAAATAATTTAGTTAACTTAATTGACCTTCTTCATAATTTAAAAGAAAACCAAAAATTCTTTTATGACGTCATGATACCGTACCAAATTAATAGTACGCTGAGGATTCCGCCATTATGTGATTTTGTCATATTACATCATACCATAGTGGGCTGACGATCTTTTGATCACAACCAACACTAGATTCGACTGCATTAATGACTCCATCGTTTACCATTTTCAACACCATATCAAATGATGCACATGATTAGAAATGCATTTTGAAAATTTTCAAATCATTTTTGTCTTAGCCGAAACAATTAGCATAGACATAAGAATAACGGTATTATTTTTAAACATCATTGGTTCAATCACATGATCCAATATTTTTTAAGAAAACAGAAGTGTAAACATCAGCACGAAGTCAATAAATTTTGAAAATCCAGCAGAGCTAGAAGATTTAGAAAATCCATATTTCTCCATCAACTTTAATCTTTACTCCATTGCTTCATTCTATCAATCTCTAACACCATCAATGCTTACCATACTAAAATTTCTAACTTCACAACATACATATACGCGATATAGTTCATCAAACTTACCACACTTTAGAAATTCAGGAACTTTCCATAATCATATAAGTTTAAGAACTTATCCTAGTCAGACCATAGGCGTCCATTCGCTGAGGGGTTCAAAAACATACCATATGATTATGAGTCACGAACTTACAATATGTATGAGTTTTAAGAACTCGCGCCTAATCTTAATATTCTTTACCTTAATCTTAATAGTCTTTATCTATCAAATATAATATGAGAAAAGAATCACCTTCTCACCATAAGCACATAGATATCGCGACACCGACATTCCATTGATTATCATTGTGAGGAACCGAGCGTGAGCACAAATCCTCTGCCCACACAAAGGTTTGTACAACTCAGCTCTCACATGAGTCCTCAACTGAAATCCCACTTAACTATATCTTACACTTAACTTTCTCTTTGCTCGATACGAATTCTACGTATCTCATCAGACACAACTCCTCATGAGTCCATATCGTACCATTTCATAGTACATTCTCTTATAGCATCAAGCTATACACATTTAGTCATTACAGACTATTTATCACTTCATAGCTCAATCCGATCATGTCGTGATCATCGATTTACCTTAGGGTTCTTTCCCTATTATCAACAAAACTCCATCCGAGTTCATTCCTATTATCTTTGTCATCTTTATCTCATAGACACCATCTTAACATTTTTAGTACCGGAGTTAGGAAACTCCTGAATTCTCATTCTCTTAGATACTTCAAGATTCTCCTTTGAATCTTCACATATATATTTTAATCTTTATCTTTCTCTCTCTCTCTCAGGTTATAGCTTAAGGTACACTTACCTAAAGTTTATAACCTACAGCTTTGATACCAACCTGTGACGCCCCCAAATCCGGGTCCCTTCGAACCTCGGATCTGGTCCGCCACGATACTACTATCGTCAAACTATTTATATATATTATTCATAACTTAATGAATATAACTTTGCTTATTATAATTTAGAGTATAAATTCTCTCTATTTCCAAGATCTGTATAATGACCCCAAACTTTTATAAGTTTCTAATCTTGATCATTTACCATTTCTGACTTACATCATATTCAATGTTATAAAAATATGCGGAATAATTTAAACTTTTCAATCTCTTAAATAAAATCTTTTGTTGATTTCATAACTTTGAACCAATTACAATTCTTGAATCAACTATATAATATGATTCAGTCTATTGAAATTACTGTATAAGATTTTACATCTTGATTCGATATCCTCTATGTATTAACTAATACATCCTTACAATACAACAAGTATTAAACATCGTAAGTATATATCAAGTACACTCCAAGAACCTAAACATAGTTCAAGTAATAATCTAAATAGCATCCTTCGTTGCGAAACTATCTACTTTGTCAACCAAGAAACACGAAATCTTTACCGTGAGTCCTTAACCTGTAAAAGTTGTTATTTGCAAGGGTGAGCTCAACAGCCCAGCAATTCTAACAATTTTTATGCAGCACATAACATATAATAACATATTCAGTTCATGCATTCATAATCAATTAATATTAACTACGCATGTTACTTCACACATAAGGTGCATAGAAATTTACTTCATAAGCATATCATCAAAGATCAACTTTCAAATTTTATACATAGCTCATATGCATTTCATATATATACATCAAGATTCTCCTAGTATAATATAGCTCAACTAATAGTTATAGAATTCATATATCAAATAGAAACTGAAAGACTTGCCTGATTCGTAGTTTATCAACTACGACTTAACTGCTTAAAGCTTATCTGCACTGTGTGTATTCCTACACAGTTATATAATCATGGATTCATATCCATTAGTCATACATTTCATACGTTCTTAATATAATAATAAATATTACATCATTTCCTAACTAGGTTTGAAAAACCTTCATTTTACTTTCTCATCATACTCTTTGAATAGCTAGACATATATAAGTATACCTTAACCATCCATACTTGACATCAAATAGGTTGTGATCTATTTTCAAGTTCACATTCAAACTACTTAGCTCCATAATGATTTATTTCTGTCAATAAGGTTTAACAACTTTCTTTAACAAGATTCGATGTTATAAGCTTTTAAACCATATATTGGTACTAATAAGCCTCTAATAGCATGCTTACATGTGTCTATCTCATTTACATAGACATAGCATAGTTCATACTTTTAAAACATGCTTAAATAACTTATGTCATGCTTGACTACTTGAGTGCACATATCATTCATGTTTTCATACTTAGTTTATAAAAGATAATGAAGTTTGTCTTTAAAATCATTTTATCATGAATGATGTAGTATAGCACATATAAGACAACTTCTAAAACTCTTATCATAAGTAACTAAGTCATGATAACATCTTTTCAAGTTCAGAACCTACCTCATGTAGCATTCATGCACCTTAGTTCTATTATATCAAGTTTCTCTTGAAAACTTCTCTAACACAAGGTCTAACAAGTTTGATCATGAACAAGACACTATAAACACCATATCATGCTCATTTATATTTGAACTCAATCATGTATATAACCCACTAAGTTCAGAACTTATAGAACATAAGTTTCCACAAGGTTTGTTTTTTCAAAATCTTTAAGTTTCTTTTCAAAACACATACTAAGTCATGCCAATGTTTTCTATTATGAGCAAGGAAATTTTTATACTATCATGCATTTTTATGTTAAATCACTTAGAATAATATATTCCATTGTCGGGAACACTATACTTGCGTATGTGCTCGCTCGACGCCCTCCGATGGCCTTTGATTACGTAACAGTCACAAAGATGACTATTTTGACCCTTCTTAATGACCTCAAATTGAAACACTTAAAGAACAAAAGTTGTAGGCCTATTCGTTCTCTTTCCGGATCATCTTGAATCTCTATAATCGGAGTTTATATGAAAACGTTATGCCCATTTTAGTAAAGCATGTTCTGTCAGATTTTTTTCAACATCTGCACATTAGACCACCCCCCGCCGGGGCGGGGGTTTTGCCTTAAAAATAGCCCACTGGGGTAGGCCTAGCTGCTGTAACTCAAAATTTCCTTCCCTGTTATGAACCATTATGCCAAAATTTCTTTCTAACCTTCATAATTTGAGTTATACATGTCAAATTAATTCATTTTCGATTCTATGGGTTTGTAACTCATAAAACTACAACATACCAAATACTCATCAACTAACATAAATATTAACTAACCCAAATATGAATTTACAACTCATGTACATACTAATTGTTCATGTTTTGACAATTTAGCGAATTCGTTCACTATGAATTCGTTTCTCAACCAAATTGGTTTGTTAACTTCCATTATTTTCGCATATGACTATATTAACAGTACCTAGCATCAATTCATGGATTATAACAACCCTTAGCCATCAATTTTGTGACTCAAAAGCTATTTTTTTTAAGAACTTTGTAAAACTTGAATTTAAGAACATAGTTTAAGAATTATACCTCTTGAAGCTAAATTAAAAATCCATGAATCTTGACTTCTGATTTCTCCTAACTTCTCAAACACTCACTCACTATAGTTCTCAAAATTTCAAATGGGAAGAATGAAGAAGGGGGTCTCTATTTATAGAAGAGCCATGGACTAAGTTTGGGTTTTGCTCCGTGAATCAAACCAAAGAAAGAAAGAAGAAGCTATTGGGTATAGAGGAGTTGGTCACCAACTTCCTCTTCCTCCATCACTCCCTTCATCATTTGGAAGCTATAAGTTTGAGAAGAAGAAGCAAGCTAGACTAGGCCAATGGCCTATTCACGTGATGGAGGAGATGACACACAAAAAATGGGACAAAAGCTATAACTCAGCATTCCATATTATTATTAGCATACTTAGGTTTATTTGATATTTGTCCACAAATGAGCATACATATTCACCCACTCATACATTACACATAGAATTATATAATCCATGTACATTGGTTTATTTCAAATAATATTTTAATTGGGCTAATTATAAAATAGTTGGATATTCTCAACCCATCATTTTTCATAAAATTTATCATCTTAAATATACCCAATTATCATAATGATAATTAATATCAATTATTTATTAACTCCTCATTTATTTTCCCATTAAATCTCCCTTTGTTGTAACTCCCCTAGTTATGCCACACAAGACATAATTATGTGAACTTAGTAATTAATAGTCCACAAGCTTATAATAATATAATCTCACAAAATTACATTATTCTTAACTTTACATCTTATAATAGGGTCATGGAAGTGGTCCATTGCACCATGTTATATTTTATGATCTCACTTGTACATAATGCTAACATACAAGCCTTTATACATATATATTCAAATACTTCCTATATTATATAGTTACCATTGAAGTGTTCTACTTCATTTCATATCATATAGATGTAGCTACTATATAATATAAAATCATTGCACATACAAATTAATTCCTTCAATTATTCATTCATTAAATTATTTGATGAATGCTTATTCCTTCACTTTGCCACACTAAGCATATCTCATAAGCTCGCTTATCCTTATTCTCATTACTTATTCATTTACCACCACCTTACTATTTATAATATGTTCAATTTACATTGAACTATTATATCACAAGATTCACATATATAAATATATCGTGAATGGAGATATCAAAATATTCTTTATAACATTCACGATAATATAATAACTCAAGTTATTTAGTAAATTAAAATAATAGTTTTCTTTTAACTTTAACCTTCTTGGAAATACATTGCTATATCAAAATTATGTATTTCGCCATAACATAGCATAAGATATTTTTATCATATATGTTTGCTCTAAATATAGGAACTAATCATAATAAAACGATCTACTCATTTTCTCAAGATATTACTCTGAATATAATATCTATGTATTATTAAAATATTTACATGCACGACACATGTACATACTATATATAGAAAATAAGTTTATGTCTTATTATGATAAATTGTTTCCATCAACTTATATAGCAAATATATTTTAATAAATTTACCATATTACTTACTCACACATATTACCTCGTACAAAGCTATATAAGGTAATATCAAAATAATATTCCCCCTTTTATTAAAATAATCAAATGCTAGAATTTATTTTAATATCCTTTAGTAAAAATATACTATAATTATTTCTCTTTCCTTTCTATAGATTGTCTCAACACAATTTCTTTAATCTATACATTTAACCATATCTAAATATTAATCAATAAATCTATAACTAATATTTATCTAAAGATATATCGATTTCCTTCTCTCGTTAACAATGTACATAAATACCAGTCTAAATCTAGCACACATCGAGTCTTTAATAGTGTTCAATATAGCACACTGAGTGGTTTCCCACAAACAACCAATAAATTAGTTTATGTCTCGTCTACCCTGTTTTCACAGTGAGTTAGATCGGTTACTAATTCGTATATACCTCCGCTCTCTGAAGAAATCGTTTAGCTAAGCTCCTATACATCCACCATTAAAGGGTACGGTTGCACTGCCTTAGACTTGATACTTACTCGTACATATACTCAAGAAATTGGTGATTATCAAAGATATTTAATGTCACCAACTTACTATGATAAAATAATTTCAAATAAATTATTTACTATTGATAGATAGATTTCTATCCATCTTCTTTACTTCAAATAACTCGCATCTTCAATAAACAACAAATATATAATAATAATATGTTTATTAAACATAGAAATCACTTATTGCAGAGTTTATATTATCTCATGCAACACCATTCTATATACCTCACAACATATACATATATTCTTATTCGAACCCTTCTCATGCCTTAAGAATTTTATTTACTAAATTCTTATTTTAATAATTTCAAAAAATTCGGGTTGTTACAGGCCCCCTGATCGGAGGATCAGGACGGTTGTCCTTCTCGCCCGTGTTCAGGAACAACCCTGATTATTACAGTGTATGTAAATCTTTTTTTAGATTTTGTAAATTGTTGTCCTAATTCTACCACATTTTGGCTAGAATCAAGAGAATCACTTGTTGGGTCAATTGTTAATATATAATGATATATTTTGCCATTTTATATGTTGACTTTATTGTTGCGAGTTACGTGAATAACTATAGTTGATAATATTTTAACCATATACTACCTTCATTCTATAATAATAGTCGTTTTAGTTTCATGAACATGAATTAAGAAACTCATTTAATACAATCATTTAAGAATTAAAATTTGTATGAAATTCTATCACTACCTATAAGACCTAACTTTTATGAATAAAGATTTAATTTTCTCTAAATATTATTGTGAATAATAAGGTGTGGATTTGATAAAATATTATAGTTGTGGGTAATATTTATAAATTTTGTAAAGTAAGCATGTTGTCATAAAATATTCGTTTGGTCGGGAAATATTCATTTTATCAGAGAATATTCGTACGACGGCACAATCAATGGTAGACCCCACAACGGAGTTACTGTCGGAGTTAGAAAATGACAGAAATAATTTTTTATAAAAATAACGGCAAAATTTTTACCGTTAACTGTTAAAATACCTGGTGATAAAAGTAAAGTAATACGTGTGGTTGCATAGTAGCACACGGTATTGTACAATATCTTTGATTATTGATGCTTATATGAGAAGTCACTCAGTTTTACTCAATTATTACAATAATAATTGTTGCATAGTATCTCACATTATTGATTCAATTATTGTCACAGTATCATCTGCATAATATTTTATATTATTAAATCAATAATTGAGATGATAAAGTTATTCATATTATTATTTGTATTATTGACAATGTCTAGAAAGTTCTGTCGAGGAAAGGAGTTTGGACACCTAATTGCGCGCCAATAAGGAGAAGTCCTTATCGGAAAGCCCCCTCTTTCCTGGGAATGATCTGGTTGTTAATATTGTGAGTTATAATATTAATGATAAAAAAATATTATTAAAAATGTGTTTAGTGAAGCTAAGTGAATTGAGATAAATAGAGGGATTTTTTATGAAGTATTTGTTATAAATTTAGCTTATTATATGGACCTTCACTTACTCATTTTTTAAAATCGTCGATAAAAAGTTATCTCAGTTTTGTTATATATATATATATATATATATATATATATATATAAGTTTTATTTTTTATATAAAATAGAATATATTTTATTGTATTGCATAGTACTGCATAGTGTTTGCATAGTGCTACATAGTACAACATAGTAAATCAAAAAAAAATCAGCCGAACTAATTCGGCGCCCGTGAATGTTTACTGCACGTCCATGATTTTATTTTCTAAATAGTATTCTACCATTCTCCTATAAATAGGATGCTTAGTTTAGAAATAAAAATCACACCAGAATCCAAGAATTCTTCTACTATAATATTGAGTTTATTTCTTTTGAGTTTAAGGATACTTTGAGTGTAGAAAATATTGAAAGTTTTCTTCAAGAATATCCTCGCTATACCATTCAGAAGTACTCTACTTTTTAAGGTAAAGGATATTATTTTTGTTCAATATTCGTTAGAAATAATATTTTCTTCCATAATCTGTAGTATGTAAGTAATATTATTTCATTTCATATTCCTAATTCTACACTTATTTTGATAAGTATTGCTTCTATACTCCTTGAAATTAATATAATATTCTTGAAATTTGCGCTTCATCGAGTATCTTTTCACAAAAATATTTTTCTGAACATTCTTGTTGAGTTTTAATCTTTTCATGTTGGAGTACTATTTATAGGATACTATTCACAAAATACTATTTACGGGGTACTATTCATAAAGTACTATTCAGGGGATACTATTCACGACAAAAATTGATTTCTTTTCTGTCCAAATTATTTTTACATGAATATTATTCTTGAATTTTACTCCACAAAGCAGTTATCATGTTGATAATTTGGACATTCTTGAACTCTGGATAAATTTAATTATAAATCTTTAAAATTTATCCTTGATCTCACTTAATTGAATTCTTATATTATTGTCATCATCCTCATGCTTATATTGTGATGAAAGTCATCTTTGGCCCGTAGTGCATAAATAGATTGTTGATTGGTATGATTATGACCAGGAATTATGTATCGATATAATCATGACCTTTAATGTTACAAATGATGTGGTAAAAGTCCTCATTGGTCCGTAGTGCATTGATGGACAGTTGTTAGCATTATCATGACCATTGATGATAATAACGAATATCTTTGGCCCGTAGTGCATGGAAAATTTATGGATGTGATACTAACGAATATCTTTGGCCCGTAGTGCATGGATAATTTGGTGATGTGGATTATTGAGCTGTGTTACAACGATAAAATATTGATGATGAACTTTTAATTCATAGAAGATAGTAGATATCATGCTCTTTTTGACTCTTCTAATGAATTGTTATTTTCGCTGCAGTTGTTGATCTAAAACTTGTTGTCTATTGTATTCTATCAGTTTTTATACTGTTGAAGGCTAATGATAATTTATTTTACATTATATTAGTTATAATAATCTTTACTGGGCTAGTTGAGCTCACCATTTTCTTTCATTGTTCTCTTCAGGAAATAAGAATATAGTTGGGACTAGTAGGGGAATGGAGTGATGGTCCAAGATGGTGGCTATAGTAGTCTTCACTATTTTATGAAATAGTGATAATAATTATAATGAGGACTCCATTTGAGTTTGGATATTATCTACGAAATAATATTCGTGTTAAAACTCTCAGCTATGTTTTGTCGTATTTTATAAATGAGGTTTGTATTTAAATTTTGTACCATGTATTTGGCGACTCAGAATGGGTTGTGTATACCTATTTTGGGGGCGTCATAGTTGGTATCAAAGCTTAGGGATATGATCCCTGGCTGAGATTTGAGGCTATAACTAGGAGGTATGAGACGGGTAAATCCTTCGCTAGTATGACCTACCTAAGCTTAATTGTTATTTAATTGGTCGGTCAGAATATAGGGATAATATGCGGCATGTCAATTAACCCCTGTTTTGTGGCAGTGTTTGAAAATGATATCTGAAAATGTTGAGATAAGTAATGGAGCACATAAGACCGTTGAGTCACCATCGATCAATAACCAGGATAATGTGCATTAGAAAGGCAATAATCCTCATGTAAACAACAACACCGACCAAATGACGAACGACGAGATATTTAGAAGCTTTTTGCAATTCATGTAACATCAAGCGAGAGAGATTTCTGTTCAAAATGCAGGTAGAAACACTGGCAAATCACGGCTGGTCACCGCTAAGCAATTCTAGGAGCTGGGACCATCAGAGATTTTGGGAAAGCCAGAATCACTTAAGGCAGAGACGTGGATTATGCATATCACCAAGATATTTGATGTCTTGGGATGCTCCGAGGAGAAAAAGGTTCCCTTTACCACCTTCATGTTGCGAGGAGAGGCAGATTACTGGTGGAAATCTGTAAAACGTACTCAACCTTCCGCACTAAAGATGTCTTGAGAGAAGTTCCAAGATTTGTTCAACGACAAGTACTTTCCTGAAAGTATTCGTCACATTAAAGAGGTAGAATTCATCAAGCTGGAGCAAAATAATAGGATCGTATCGCAATACGAGGCTAAGTTTGCTAAGTCCAGCTGGGATGGAGACACCAAAGGCTGTCCCGGTCAAGTCAAAGCCGCTAGTTCAAGGGAGAGCGTTTATCGTGACCTCCCAAAAAGCGAGTAACCCGAATGAAGTTATCATGGGTAAGCTAATCATAAACTCTTGTGAAGTATATACCTTATTTGATATCGGTTCTACCTATTCTTTTATTTCACCTACTTGCTCTCAACGTTTAAATTTGACTCTAGAGAAATTAGAATTTGACTTATGTGTTGAAACTCTGTTGGGAGAAACATTCATTACATCCACTGTTTATAAATCTTGTTTGATTCAAATCGGCACTCTCACGTTACCTATCGATCTTATCTCTTTAAAAATACTTGCATTTGATGTGATTTTAGGGATTGATTGGTTAACTACTTATCATGCTAAAATTGATTATTTTCATAAAGTTATTAGCTTTCATATTCCTAACTAACCTATTATGAAAATTCAAGCAACCAAATCACTAAAGTCAATCATTGTCATATCAAGCCATAAAGACATTCGTTTATTCAAAAATGGATGTCAAGCCTTCTTAGCCCATGTCACAGATTTAAACAAAAAACGTCAGATTTGAATGATATTTCTATTGTTAATAAATTTCCTGACGTATTTCTTTAAGAACTTATTCCTGGCCTACCCCCAAAGCGTGAAATTAAGTTTCGTATTGACCTTGAACCCGGTACAAAACCCATTTCCAAGACCCCATATCGAATAGCTCTTATTGAACTTCCGGAGTTAAAAACCCAACTGTAGAAATTGTTAGACATCGATTTCATTCGTCCTAGTACGTCTCCTTGGGGTGCTCCTGTTCTATTCGTAAAGAAGAAAGATGGGAGTATGCGGCTTTGCATTGATTATCAGGAGTTGAATCATGTCACCGTAAAAAATAGGTACCATTGCCTCTCATTGATGTCCTGTTTGACCAGTTGCAAGGTGCCAAATTCTTTTCAAAGATCGATCTTAGTTTCGGATATCATCAGTTAAAGATTAAAACTGATGACATTCTAAAGACTGTTTTCAAAACTCGTTACAGACATTACGAATTCCTAGTCATGTCTTTTCGATTGACTAATACTCCTGTTACCTTCATAGATATGATGAACCGAGTATTTAAGGAATATTTAGATCATTTTGTGGTTATCTTTATTTATGACATCGTCATATACTCCAAAAGTCGTGAAGATCATGAGCAATACTTGAGGCTGATACTTCAAAAGCTTCGTGAAAATAAGCTATATGCCAAGTTGAAGAAATACGAGTTCTGGCTTGAGGAAGTAGCATTCCTTGGGCACATGATATCAAATCACGGAATATCTGTTGACCCAACGAAGATTGAAGCAATAGAAAGCTAGGAACAACCTAAGTCAGTGACCAAAGTACGTAGATTTCTGGGCTTTGCTGGTTATTATCGAAGATTCGTGGAAGGATTTTCTCGAATCGCTACTCCATTAACTCAGCAGACTCGAAAAGATACAAAATTTGGTTGGAGCGAGGAATGTGACAAGAGTTTTCAAGAACTCAAGAGGAGACTCATTTCAGCACCTGTTCTGACAATATCATCTGGTTTAGAGGGATTTATCATCTACAGCGATATTTCAGGCAGAGGGTTAGAATGTGTTCTCATCCAACATGAGAAAGTCATAGCCTATGCATCACGACAACTCAAAGAATATGAGAGGAATTATCCTACTCATGATCTAGAGTTGGCAGCTGTCGTTTTCGCGCTTAAAATCTGGAGACATTACCTGTATGGGGAGAAAGTGGAGATCTATACAGATCATAAAAGCCTCAGTATTTCTTCACCCAAAAGAAAATCAACATGCGGCAACGATGTTGGCTCAAGCTGTTGAAAGATTACGATCATACCATTCAATACCATCCTGAAAAAGTGAACGTGGTAGCTGACACATTGAGTAGAAGATCATATGCGGGTAAGAGTGCGATATTGTCAACGCAAAGGCCCATTTTGTATGACTTAAAAAGGATGGAGATAGAGTTAAAAACTCTAGGGACCCACGTGATGATGTCAAATATACGAGTAGAACCAAATTTAATTGATAAAGTTAAAGATGCTCAAGCTACAGACCTGGAGCTAATGCATATGAGGAAGAAAGTATAAGAATGTGATATTCCGGAAGCAAGAATCGATGAAGAAGGAATACTTTGAGTCAAGTCCAGACTTTGTGTTCCTAACGACTTTGTTTTTAAGTATAAAATCATGATGGAGGCACACAACACACCATTTGCAATCCATCCCGGAATTAACAAAATGTATCGTGATCTTCGACATATATTTTCGTGGAGCAATATGAAAAGAGAGGTCACAGAGTTTATCTTAAGGTGTTTATCTTGTCAACGAGTCAAGGCGTAGCATCAAGTACCAAAAGGTCCATTACAACCACTTAAAATCCCAGAATGGAAGTGAGAGCACATTACCATGGATTTTGTTACTGGTCTTCCTAAGGTTTCTCAAGGCATAGATGCAATTTGGGTCATTGTCGATAGATTAACCAAGTTTGCTCATTTCTTACCTATACGAGAAACTTATTCACTTGAACGTCTTGCTCGTATATACATAAATGAGATTATAAGACTGCATGGTATGCCAGTATCCATAGTTTTTGATCGAGACCCAAGATTCACTTCATGGTTTTGGGTCAGTTTGCAGAAAGCTATGGGCACGAATTTACGATTAAGTTCGGCATATCATCCTCAGACGGACGGACAGTCAGAGAGGACTATTCAAACTCTTGAAGATCTATTAAGACTCTGTGTCCTAGACTTCAAAGGAAGTTGGGACAAGTTCTTGCCATTAGTGGAATTCTCCTACAAAAATAGTTATCAAGCAAGTATAGACATGCCTCCATTCGAGATGTTGCATAGACGCAAATGTCGTTCTCCAATATGCTGGGACGAGGTGGGTAAAGCAATGTTGTTGGGACTAGAATTGGTACGCATGACAACGAAAAATATTCAAATAATCCGGCAACGTATAAAAACCTCACAAGATCGATAAAAGAGTTATATTGATCTTCATCGAAGGTACGTGGAATTCAATGTTGGAGATCATGTGTTGTTACGTGTTGCTCCATGGAAAGGAGTTACGAGATTTGAAAAGAGAGGAAAGCTCAATCCTCGATTCATTGGCCCATTTGAAATCCTCGATTTAGTAGGAACTATGGCCTATAGACTCGCCTTACCACCAAGTATGTCTTGTGTTCATAACGTTTTTCACATATCTATGTGCGTAAATATGTGGAAAACCCAAACCACATTATTGAATTAGAACCAGACGAGATAACGGAAGATTTAACGATGAAGAGGTACCTGTTAAAATCTTAGATAAGAAGGAACATATTCTACGCACAAAGATTATACCTCAAGTTAAAGTTTTGTGGAGAAACCACGATATTGAGGAAATGTCTTGGGAGTTAGAATCTGAAATGAAAATAAGGTATCCTCACCTCTTCGACATACCACGTACGTACACCAATTTCAAGGACGAAATTTCATAAGAATGGAAGGTTTTAAGACCCCAATTTTTATGAATAAAGATTGAATTTTCTCTAAATATCATTATGAATAATAAGGTGTGGATTTTATATAATATTATAGTTGTGGGTAATATTTATAAATTTTGTACAGTAAGCAAGTTGTCATAAAATATTCGTTTGGTCGGGAAATATTCGTTTTATCAGAGAATATTCGTACGCCGTCACAATCATTGGTGGACCCCACAACGAAATTACTGTCGGAGTTAGAAAACGACAAAAATAACTTTTATAAAAATAATGGCAAAACTTTTACCGTTAATTGCTGAAATACCCGATGATAAATGTACAGTAATACGAGTGGTTGCATAGTAGCATACAGTATTGTACAGTATCTTTGATTATTGATGCTTACGTGAGAAGTCATTCAGTTTTACTCAGTTATTGCAACAATAATTGTTGCATAGTATCTCACATTATTGATTCAATTATTGTCACAATATCATATGCACAATATTTTCTATTATTAAATCAATAATTGAGACGACAAAGTTATTCATATTATTATTTGTATTATTGACATTTCTAGAAAGTTCTGTCGAGGAAAGGGGTTTGGTCACCTAATTGCGCGCCAATAAGGAGAAGTCCTTATCGGAAAGCCCCCTCTTTCTTGGGAATGATCTAGTTATTAATATTGTGAGTTATAATATTAATGATGAAAAAAATATTATTAAAAATGTGTTTAGTGAAGCTAAGTGAATTGAGATAAATAGAGGAATTTTTTATGAAGTATTTGTTATAAATTTAGTTTTTTATAGACCCCCACTTACCCATTTTTTAAAATCGTCGATAGAAAGTTATCTCAGTTTTGATATATATATATATATATATATATATATATATATATATATATCTGTGTGTGTGTGTGTGTGACGCCCCCAAAATTAGGTATACATCACCCATCTTGGGTCGTCAGATACATAGTACAGAATACAAATATAACTTACTAATACAACTGTCGTGTACAATACGACAAAACATAAACTGTGAGTTTGAATACAAATATTATCTTCTAGAGAGTATTCATACTCAAAAGGAGTCCTCATTACATTTATTAACACACCATTACATAGAATAGTGAGGCCTACTAACTAATACTATCATTTGGACCATCACTCCATTCCCCGACTTGCCTCAGCTACGTTCTCATTTCCTGAAGAGAACAGTGACAGAAAGGGTGAGCTCAACTAGCCCAGTAAGAAATATTATGACTAAGATAATGCAGAATAAATTATCATTAGCCTTCAACAATGTTAAACTGATAAAATATAATAGACATCAAGTTTAACTGCAGCGGAACAAGCAATGCATTAAAAGAGTCAAGTAGAAAATAAACTCTACTATCTTTTATGATTTAAAAGATTTTCCAACACTGTGATCGCTGAGACTCAGCTTAATAAAATAATCCACATCATCGAATCACCCCTGCACTACGGCCAAGGATATTCGTATATTCATTAATGGTCATGATCATGCCAACAACTGTCCATCAATGCACTACGGGCCAATGAGGACTTTTACCACATCATTTGTAACATTACGGTCATGATTATACCGAATAATCCCTGGTCATAATCATACCAAGTCCATCTATGCACTACAGGCCACAGATGACTTTCAACATTTTATAAACATGAGGATGATAACAATGATATAAGAATTCAATAAAACAAGTTCAAGAATTAATTTATCCAAGAATTAACAACGTCCAAATTGTCAACATGATACTGCTTTGTGGAGTAAAATTCAAGAATACTTAGAAGAATATTTTCATGAAAAGATACTGGATGAACCGCAATTATCAATGATATTTCACTAATTTCATGGAGTATAGAAGTCAAAACTTAACCAATTGAGTATAATAAAGAATGGAATAACAAAAGAAATTACCATGCATGCGATAGACCGCACAGACAGGTTATTCCAACAGAATAATAAATAATAGAACCAGGTCCGGCGTAAACGCACAGACAGGATATTCTGACAGAATAATAAATAATGGAACCAGGTCCGGTGTAAAACACACAGACAGGATATTCCAACAGAATAATAACAAGACGGAACCAGGTCCGGTGTAAAACACACAGACAGGATGTTCCAACAGAATAATAATAAAAACGGAACCAGGTCCGGTGTAAAATACACAGACAGGATGTTCCAACAGAATAATAATAAAAACGGAACCAGGTCCGGTGTAAAACACACAGACAGGATGTTCCAACAGAATAATAGAAGAATGTCACCAAGTATAGGGTAGACCGCGTATACAGGTTATTCCAACAGAATAATAAGAAATGGAATAACAACAGTTCTCTTCATGAATAAGAAAGAATAACACCCCTTACCGTTTTAAAGACGAGCTGAAATAAGGAAGTAGTTAAGTAGCAGAATACTCTTCTTCTCTCTCTCTATAGTTTCTCTCTCTAGAGTTCAGTGAATTCGTAAGAAATAATGAAGGAATGAGCTGCTATTTATAGAAAAATAGAATGCATAGTAACTAATCCATGAACGGTCCAGATTGATTACTTTAATCTGACGGTCCATATTTAAAGAAAAATCTTTTAAATAAAATATAATATATTCTATTTATAGAATAACTTTAATAAAGTATTCTGTTTTATATAAAAAGATGTTTCTGTTTTATTACGTTAATAATACAAATAAAACAAAACGTCATTATCGCTAAATAATTCATATTATTAACTGACAATAATTGAATCAAACTGAGTGACTTCTCACATAAGCATTAATAATCAATACCGTATGCTACTATGCAACCACACGTATTACTGTACTTTTACTACCGAGTAGTTCAACAGTAACAATGGTAAAATTTCTGCCGTTATTTTTAATAAAATATTTTTGTCGTTTTCTCAATCCGACAATAATTTCGTTGTGGGGTCCACCAATGATTGTGTCGTTGTACGAATATTCCCTGTTAAAACGAATATTTCCCGACCAATCGAATATTATATAACAACTTGCGTACTTTGTAAAATTTATAAATATTACCCACAACTATAACATTATATCAAATTAACTCCATAATATTCAAAAATGATATTTATAGAAAATTCATCTTTATTTATAAAAGTTGGGGTCTTACAACCTCCCCTTCTTATGAAATTTCGCCCTCGAAATTAGGGTACGTACTTGGTATGTCGAAGAGGTAAGGATACCTTGATTTCATTTCAGATTCTAACTCCCAAGTCATTTCCTCAACATCGTGGTTTCTCCACAAAACTTTGACTTAAGGTATAACCTTGGAGCGTAGAATATGTTCCTTCTTATCCAAGATTTGAACAGGAACTTCTTCATACGTCAAATCTTCCGCTATTTCGTCCGGTTCTAACTCAATAATGTGGTTCGGGTCTTCCACATATTTGCGTAACATGGATATGTGAAAAACGTTATGAACACGAGACATACTTGGCGGTAAAGCGAGTCTATAAGCCACAGTTCCTACTCGATCGAGGATTAAAAATGGACCGATGAATCGAGGATTGAGCTTTCCTCTCTTTCCAAATCTCGTAACTCCTTTCCATGGAGCAACACGTAAGAACACATGATCTCCTACATCAAATTCCACGTCCTTTCGATGAAGATCAGCATAACTCTTTTGTCGATCTTGTGAGGTTTTTATACGTTGTCGGATCGTTTGAATCTTTTCTGTAGTCATACGTACCAACTCCGGTCCCAACAACGTTGCTTCACCCACCTCATCCCAGCATACTGGAGAACGACATTTTCTTCCATACAATGCTTCGAATGGAGCCATGCCAATACTTGCTTGATAACTGTTGTTGTAGGAAAACTCCACCAATGGTAAGAACTTGTCCCAACTTCCCTTGAAGTCAAAGACACAGAGTCTTAATAGATCTTCAAGAGTTTGAATAGTCCTCTCTGATTGTCCGTCCGTCTGAGGATGATATGCTGAACTAAATCGTAACTCCGTGCCCATAGCTTTTTGTAAACTAACCCAAAATCGTGAAGTGAATCTTGGGTCTCGATCAGAAACTATGGATACTGGCATACCATGCAGTCTTACAATCTCGTTTATGTACATACGAGCAAGACGTTCAAGTGTATAAGTTTCTCGTATCGGTAAGAAATGAGCAGACTTGGTCAATCTATCAACAATGACCCAAATCGCATCAATACCTTGAGAAACCCTAGGAAGACCGGTAACGAAATCCATGGTAATGTGCTCCCACTTCCATTCTGGAATTTCAAGTGGTTGCAATGGACCTTTTGGTACTTGATGCTCCGCTTTGACTCGTTGACAAGTTAGACACCTTGAGATAAACAACGCTATCTCTCTCTTCATATTGCTCCACCAAAATGTATGACGAAGATCATGATACATTTTGGTACTTCCAGGATGGATTGCAAACGGTGTGTTGTGCGCCTCCATCATGATTTCATACTTTAAATCAGGGTTGTTAGGAACACAAAGTCTGGAGTTGACTCGAAGTATTCCTTCTTCATCGATTCTTGCTTCCGGCATAGCACCTTCTTGCACTTTCTTCCTCATACGCATCAGCTCCAGGTCTGTAGCTTGAGCAGCTTTAACTTTATCGATTAAAGTCGGTTCTACTCGTATATTCGCCATCATCACATGGGTCCCTGGAGTCTTTAACTCTATCTCCATCCTTTGCAAATCACACAAAATGGGTCTTTGTGTTGACAATATCGCACTCGTACTTGCATATGATCTTCTACTCAATGCGTCAGCTACCACGTTCGCTTTTCCAGGATGGTATTGAATGGTATGATCATAATCTTTCAACAGTTCAAGCCAACGTCGTTGTCGCATGTTGAGTTCCTTTTGAGTGAAGAAATATTTGAGGCTTTTATGATCCGTAAAGATCTCCACCTTCTCCCCATACAAGTAATGCCTCCAAATTTTAAGTGCAAAGACAACAGCTGCCAACTCTAGATCATGAGTAGGATAATTCCTCTCATATTCCTTGAGTTGTCTTGATGCATAGGCTATGACTTTTCCATGTTGCATGAGAACGCATCCCAACCCTTTGCTCGAAGCATCACTGTAGATGACAAATCCCTCCGAGCCAGATGGTATTGTTAGAACAGGTGCTGAAATGAGTCTCCTCTTGAGTTCTTGAAAACTCTGCTCACATTCTTCGCTCCAACCAAACTTTGTATCTTTCCGAGTCAGCTGAGTTAATGGAGTAGCGATTCGAGAAAATCCTTCCACGAATCTCCGATAATAACCAGCTAAACCAAGAAAGCTACGTACTTCGGTCACTGATTTAGGTTGCTCCCAGCTTTGAATAGCTTCAATCTTTGCCGGGTCAACAGATATTCCACGACTTGATACTACGTGCCCAAGGAATGCTACCTCTTCCAGCCAGAACTCGCATTTCTTCAACTTGGCATAAAGTTTGTATTCACGAAGCTTTTGGAGTACCAGCCTCAAGTGTTGCTCATGATCTTCACGGCTTTTGGAATAAACAAGGATGTCATCGATAAAGACGACCACAAAGTGATCCAAATATTCCTTAAATACCCTGTTCATCATATCCATGAAGGCAGCAGGAGCATTAGTCAATCCAAAAGACATAACTAAGAATTCATAATGCCCATACCGAGTTCTGAAGGCAGTCTTTGGAATATCCTCAGTTCTAACCTTCAGCTGATGATATCCAGAACGAAGATCGATCTTTGAAAAGAATTGTGCTCCTTGCAACTGGTCAAACAGGTCATCAATACGTGGCAATGGGTACCTATTTTTGATGGTGACATGATTCAACTCCCGATAATCAATACAAAGTCGCATACTCCCATCTTTCTTCTTCACGAACAGAACAGGAGCACCCCAAGGAGAAGTACTAGGACGAATAAAACCAATGTCTAACAATTCCTGCAGTTGGGTCTTTAACTCCTGAAGTTCAATAGGAGCCATTCGATATGGGGCTTTGGAAATGGGTTTTGTACCGGGTTCAAGGTCGATACAAAATTCAATTTCACGCTCTGGGGGTAGGCCAGGAAGTTCTTCGGGAAATACGTCAGGAAATTTATTAACAACAGAAATATCATTCAAAGCTGACGTATTTTTGTTTAGATCTGTGACATGAGCTAAGAAAGCTTGACATCCGTTTTTCAATAAACGAATAGCTTTATGGCTTGAGATGACAGCGATTGATTTTAATGGTTTGGTTGCTTGAATTCGCATAATAGGTCGATTAGGAATATGAAAGCTAACAACCTTACGAAAACAATCAATTTTTGCATGATGAGTAGTTAACCAATCAATCCCTAGAATCACGTCAAATGCAAGTATTTTTAATGAAATAAGATCGACAGGTAATGTGTGGGTACCAACTTGAACCAAACAAGACTTATAAACCGTGGATGTAATGAAGGTTTCTCCCAATGGAGTTTCAACAGCTAAGTCAAAGTCTAATTTCTCCGGAATCAAATTTAATCGATGAGCGCAAGTAGGAGAAATAAAAGAATGGGTAGAACCGGTATCAAATAAAGTATAGACTTCGTTAGAGTTTATGATAAGCTTACCCGTGATGACCTCATTCGGGTTCCTTGCTTTCTGGGAGTTCACAACAAACGCTCTCCCTTGCACAACCGGTTTTGACTTTTCTGGGACGGCCTTTGGTGCCTCCATCCTAGCTGAATTTGTCTTCGGTAAACGACAAAATCGGGCTAAATGACCTTCTCTTCCACAATTATAACATGCTTTGGACGGCATCGCGCAGTTTGGACTGATGTGCCCCTCCCCTCCGCATTTGAAACATATGATAGGTGGTCGTTCTCCTTCCTTAACGACAGGTGCTGGTGCTGACGTCTTTCCATCATTGTTGAATCTCCTCTTCTTGAAATGCCCATTCTTATTGTTTTGGCCCTGATTACCACCGAAGTGGTTACCATTTCTGGCCTGTTGATTCCCTCCACGCTTGTTGTCACCGCTTCGATGACTGCTCTCACTGGTATTATCATTTTGCCGGCTGCTCTCTTTTGGTTGCGTTGTCTCGTTATCGCGCTCCACCAACTGAGCCCTATTTACAACATCTGAATACAAACACAGTTTATGAGAAACAAGATGTTGACGTATCTCCGGCTTCAAACCTCTTAAAAACATCCGCGTCATTCTTTCTTCATTATCCACCAGGTGGGACGCAAACCGGGATAACTCCGCAAATTTTGCCTCGTACTGCGACACGGTCATATTATTCTGCTCCAATTTGATGAACTCCACCTCCTTCATGTGACGAATACTCTCGGGAAAGTATTTGTCATTAAACAGCTCTTGGAACTTCTCCCAAGATATCTTCAGTGCGGCAGGTTGAGTACGCTTTATCGATTCCCACCAGTAATCTGCCTCTCCTCGCAACATAAAGGCGGCAAAGGGAACCTTTTGCTCCTCGGAGCAACCCAAGACATCAAATATCTTGGTGATCTGCTTTATTCATGTTTCAGCTACAAGTGGTTTGGGTTCTCCCTTAAACTCCGGTGGTCCCAGCTCCTTAAACTGTTTAGCGGTGACCGCCAGAGAGTTTCCAGTATTTCCACCTACGTTGTGGACAGGAGCCGCTTTCACCTGTTGTTGCATGAATTGCATAAAGCCTCTGAACATTTGGTCAGTGTTGTTGTTTGCATGAGGATTGTCACCTTCCTGATGCACATTATCCTGATTATTGATATGTGGTGAATCAACAGTCGCCTGTGCTCCATTGCTATTCTCAACATTCTCAGATGCCATTTTCAGATACTGCCACAAAATAAAAATTAATTGATATGTCATATTTTATCCTTATATTATGACCGACCAATTAAATATCATGCAAATAAACTTAGGTAGGTCATACTAGCGAAGGAATTCCCCGTCTCTCCCCTCCTAGTTCTATTCTCACATCTTAGCCAGGGATCATATCCCTAAGCACTGATACCAACTGTGACGCCCCCAAAATTAGGTATACATCACCCATCTTGGGTCGTCAGATACATAGTACAGAATACAAATACAACTTACTAATACAACTGTCGTGTACAATACGACAAAACATAAACTGTGAGTTTGAATACAAATATTATCTTCTAGAGAGTATTCATACTCAAAAGGAGTCCTCATTACATTTATTAACACACCATTACATAGAATAGTGAGGACTACTAACTAATACTATCATTCGGACCATCACTCCGTTCCCCGACTTGCCCCAGCTACGTTCTCATTTCCTGAAGAGAACAGTGAAAGAAAGGGTGAGCTCAACTAGCCAGTAAGAAATATTATGACTAAGATAATGCAGAATAAATTATCATTAGCCTTCAACAATGTTAAACTGATAAAATATAATAGACATCAAGTTTAACTGCAGCGGAACAAGCAATCCATTAAAAGAGTCAAGTAGAAAATAAACTCTACTATCTTTTATGATTTAAAAGATTTTCCAACACTGTGATCGCTGAGACTCAGCTTAATAAAATAATCCACATCATCGAATCACCCCTGCACTACGGCCAAGGATATTCGTATATTCATTAATGGTCATGATCATGCCAACAACTGTCCATCAATGCACTACGGGCCAATGAGGACTTTTACCACATCATTTGTAACATTACGGTCATGATTATACCGAATAATTCCTGGTCATAATCATACCAAGTCCATCTATGCACTACAGGCCACAGATGACTTTCAACATTTTATAAACATGAGGATGATGACAATGATATAAGAATTCAATAAAACAAGTTCAAGAATTAATTTATCCAAGAATTAACAACGTCCAAATTGTCAACATGATACTGCTTTGTGGAGTAAAATTCAAGAATACTTAGAAGAATATTTTCATGAAAAGATACTGGATGAAACCGCAATTATCAAGGATATTTCACTAATTTCATGGAGTATAGAAGTCAAAACTTAACCAACTGAGTATAATAAAGAATGGAATAACAAAAGAAATCACCATGCATGCGATAGACCGCACAGACAGGTTATTCCAACAGAATAATAAATAATGGAACCAGGTCCGGCGTAAACGCACAGACAGGATATTCCGACAGAATAATAAATAATGGAACCAGGTCCGGTGTAAAACACACAGACAGGATATTCCAACAGAATAATAACAAGACGGAACCAGGTCCGGTGTAAAACACACAGACAGGATGTTCCAACAGAATAATAATAAAAACGGAACCAGGTCCGGTGTAAAACACACAGACAGGATGTTCCAACAGAATAATAGAAGAATGTCACCAAGTATAGGGTAGACCGCGTATACAGGTTATTCCAACAGAATAATAAGAAATGGAATAACAACAGTTCTCTTCATGAATAAGAAAGAATAACACCCCTTACCGTTTTAAAGAAGAGCTGAAATAAGGAAGTAGTTAAGTAGCAGAATACTCTTCTTCTCTCTCTCTATAGTTTCTCTCTATAGTTTCTCTCTCTAGAGTTCAGTGAATTCGTAAGAAATAATGAAGGAATGAGCTGCTATTTATAGAAAAATAGAATGCATAGTAACTAATCCATGAACGGTCCGGATTGATTACTTTAATCTGACGGTCCATATTTAAAGAAAAATCTTTTAAATAAAATATAATATATTCTATTTATAGAATAACTTTAATAAAGTATTCTGTTTTATATAAAAAGATGTTTCTGTTTTATTACGTTAATAATACGAATAAAACAAAACGTCATTATCGCTAAATAATTCATATTATTAACTGACAATAATTGAATCAAACTGAGTGACTTCTCACATAAGCATTAATAATCAATACCGTGTGCTACTATGCAACCACACGTATTACTGTACTTTTACTACCGAGTAGTTCAACAGTAACAATGGTAAAATTTCCGCCGTTATTTTTAATAAAATATTTTTGTCGTTTTCTCAATCCGACAATAATTCCGTTGTGGGGTCCACCAATGATTGTGTCGTTGTACGAATATTTCTCGTTAAAACGAATATTCCCCGACCAATCGAATATTATATAACAACTTGCGTACTTTGCAAAATTTTTAAATATTACCCACAACTATAACATTATATCAAATTAACTCCATAATATTCAAAAATGATATTTATAGAAAATTCATCTTTATTTATAAAAGTTGGGGTCTTACAATATATATATATATATATATATATATATATATATATATATATATATATATAAGTTTTTTTATATAAAATAAAATAAATTGTATTTTATTGTATTGCATAGTACTTCATAGTGTTGCATAGTACTGCATAGTGTTTGCATAGCGCTGCATAGTAAATTCGAAAAAAAATTCAGCTGAACGAATTCGATGCCCGTGAATGTTTACTGTGCGTCCGTGATTTTATTTCCTAAATAGTATCTTGTCATTCTCCTATAAATAGGATACATAGTTTAGAAATGAAAATCACACCAGAATCCGAGAATTCTTCTTCTATAATATTGAGCGTATTTCTTTTGAGTTTAAGGATACTTTGAGTGTAAAAAATAGCGAAAGTTTTCTTCAAGAATATATCCGCTATACCATTCAAAAGTACTCTCCTTTTTAAGGTAAGGGATATTATTTTTGTTCAATATTCGTTAGAAATAATATTTTCTTCCATACTATGTAGTATATAAGTAATATTATTTCGTTTCATATTCCTAATTCTACACTTATTTTGATAAGTATTGCTTCTATACTACTTGAAATTAGTAGAATATCCTTGAAATTTACGCTTCATCGAGTATCTTTTCACGGAAATAGTTTTCTGAACATTCTTGTTGAGGTTTAATCTTTTCATATCGGAGTACTATTAACGGGGTACTATTCACAAAGTACTATTCACAGGGTACTATTCACCCGGGATACTATTCACGATAAAAATTAATTTCTTTTCTGTCCAAATTATTTTTACATGAATATTATTCTTGAATTTTACTCCACAAAGCAGTTATCATGTTGACAATTTGGATATTCTTGAACTCTGGATAAATTTAATTATAAATCTTTAAAATTTATCCTTGATCTCACTTAATTGAATTCTTATATCATTGCCATCATCCTCGTGCTTATATTGTGATGAAAGTCATCTTTGGCACGTAGTGCATAGATGGATTGTTGATTGGTATGATTATGACTAGGAATTATGTATCGGTATAATCATGACCTGTAATATTACAAATGATGTGATAAAAGTCCTCATTGGCCTGTAGTGCATTGATGGACAGTTGTTGGCATGATCATGACCATATGTGATAATAGCGAATATCCTTGGCCCGTAGTGCATGGAAAATTCAGAGATGTGATACTAACAAATATTCTTGGTCTGTAGTGCATGGATAATTCGATGATGTGGATTATTGAGTTGTGTTACAGCGATAAAATATTAATGATGAACTTTTAAATCATAGAAGATAGTATATATCATGCTCTACTTGACTATTCTAATGGATTGTTATTTTCGCTGCAGTTGTTGATCTAAAACTTGTTGTCTATTGCATTCTATCAGTTTTTATACTGTTGAAGGCTAAGGATAATTTATTCTACATTATCTTAGTCATAATATTCTTTACTGGGCTAGTTGAGCTCACCTTTTGCTTTCATTGTTCTCTTCAGGAAATGAGAATATAGATGGGACTTGTCGAGGAATTGAGTGATGGTCCAAGATGGTGGCTATAGTAGTACTCATTATTCTATGAAATAGTGTGATAATAATTATAATGAGGACTCCATTTGAGTTTGAATATTGTATACGAGACAATATTCATGTTAAAACTCTAAGCTACGTTTTGTCATATTGTCTAAATGAAGTTTGTATTTAAATTTTGTACCATGTATTTGGTGACTCAGAATGGGTTGTGTATAACTATTTTGGGGGCGTCACACTACCCCTTTATGGAAAATTGAAAACTATTAATACAAGATAGAAAATTTCTTGGGACAATGAGAAAAGTTAGGTGTGATATAGAAAAATAAATAATTTATTCTCCTAGAAAGTTGTAAACGACAAATGAATTAGAACAAATTTTTTCTTCTAAAAGGGCAATTATTATGGAATGGAGGTAGTGCTTAATATAGTGGGTCAATCTTATAATCCCACCTAATCTCATATATTGTTATTATTAGAATTTGAGTCTAAATTAATGTGGGTGTCATTAATTATTTGTAATGATTCCACATATCAATGTGTTCTACTCCATGAGTAGATAAAATTAAGTACTTCGAAGCTCAAATCTATGGAATAATGAACGAGAATATAACTCCCAAAGATCACTCTTGAAAAGGATAATAAATATTTATGGGTAGCCAAGTCCCACATCGGTTAAGAACTGAAGTACTAATTGGTTTATATACATTAAAGTTTCCTTTAAGTTTGAGCCCCAAGGGGTACCCCACTTTTGTGGAAAGGAGAGGACCGAGCCAAGGCTTGGTTCGAACCCACACGCGCGTTGTCGCCGACTGGCTTGACTCGAGCTCTTCGGTCTGGGTCCTTGTATATAATTTTTCGACCAAAATTTATTTAAATTTTGTTTATTTTAATTTAGTTATATTATCAAAATTGTGTCATTTTGATAAATGTTATTTATTATCAAAATTGTGTTGTTTTGGGAAGCGTTATCTGTCGAACGAACGCGTTAATACTGCGTCGTTTTGGGAGGCACTATCTGCTTGAACGGACGTCCCAAAACTACATCATTTTTTTCCTGAACGAACACGCCTTTTTCTACTAAGCTTAAAACTACTTCGTTTTTGTTCTGTTAAGACTAAAATTACATCGTTTCTTGCTCCAAACGGACGCTCCTTTTCTGTTAAGGCCTAAAACTACGTCGTTTTGGCTAAATAGTGCCTTTTCAAGGGGTTGTGTCCTTTCTGATGGGTCACTAATCCCTCCTATAAATAGATAAGGGGGTCCAGCCTTTTCATTTACTCAATTCATTCAAGCATAAAGCATTCTAGTCTTCAAGTCTTCTTCATTTTTCGTAGTTTATTTGAGAGAGAGTTCTGAACATTATAATTTTGGTTCGTTGAGTATAGTATTTGGAGTGCTACTATAGTATGCATTCTCATTTTATCATGGGAGACAAGTGCTGTAAGTCCCCAACTTTTTATAAATAAAATTGAATTTTCTCTATTTATTATTTTGAAATAATAATGGTTGATTTGATTAATGTGGTTAGTTATTGGTAAAATGCACAAATATTTTAAATAAGCAAGTGGTTATAAAATATTCATTTTTATCGGGGAATATTCGTTTGGTCGTAGAATATTCTTCCTGTCGGGGAATATTCGTACGATGGCGCAGCCTTTTGTGGGCCCCATAACGGAAAGCGATTGCATGAGGAAAACGACAAGTATGAGTTTTTATAAATAACGACGTAATTGTTACCATTAACACTGTTGGAATATCCGGTGGTTAAAACACAGTAATACGCGGTGTTGCATAGTAGCACACGGTATTGCACCAATTATTGATTCTTACGTAAGAAGGCACTACTCAATAATTGTTACAGTAATTACTGTTCAATATTTTATTTTATTGATTCAATAATTGTTACGTTGATATTTTATATTATTGTTGTTTCAATAATTGTCACTACACAATATTTTCTATTATCAGATCAATAATTCATATTATTTTAATAATATTATTAGATAACATTATTGGCAATGTCTAGAAAGTTCTGTCTAAGAAGAGGTTTGGTCATCTAATTGTGCGCCAGTAAGGAGAAATCCTTATTGAAAAGCCTCCTCTTTCCTGGGAACAGCCTGGTTTACAGTATTGTGATTCTGTAATATTATTTGTGAATAATTAATTATTAATTTATATGATAAGAAAAATATTTATTTATGTGGATATAAATGGAGGAATTTTTAGAAAAGTGACAATTGTTGAAAATTGATATTTTATCTTTTCTAATAAAATAATTCATTTAAATATATTATTATATAACGATAATATAATAATGGTGATATTTTTACAATGAATGTGTGATATATGAATAAATGAGGAGGAAGAGTATTTTTGTTGTAATAAATGATAAAAACATGTTAAACATGTCGGTGAGCCCCATTTTTGATTGAAATTTGATTATAGCCTGTAAAATCGTCCGTATGTGGATTTTGGTCAATTTCTGCTTGGAATTTGGAAAAACTTAAACTTACAAAGTTGTAGAGAATTGAATTTTCTATGAAATAGATATAAGATTTGAATTTCTCTGATAAAAGGGCTATTTATTATGAATTATTGAAGTTCCTGAATAATTAATTTTTGAAGTTTTAAATTTTTTTTTAAAGAAAAACATTTTAATTATGGTGGTGGGCCCCACTTGATGTTGCAAAATTCTGAAATCAGATGTCTAAGGTGTGCATAGGATTTTTTATTAAAAATAATAATATTTTATTAAATTTTCTGGTTTGGTGTTCTAAGCATTTTCCTATAAATAGGGTGCTTAGGTTAGAATTGAAAATCACACCAGAAACTGAAGTTTTTTCTCTCTATATTATCGAGCGTATTTTGTGAGTATTTAGATACATTGAGAGTTGCTATTCAGTGCAAGTTTCTTTCAGCTTTACATCCTATATTCCAGTCAAAAATACTGTTCTTTTGAGGTAAGGGATGTTATTTTCTTCATAAATGATATTATTTTTTTCAATATCATTATGCCAAAATATTGATATGAATTTTATTGTAGAGTTTCTACATTTTTGTGTCAGGGTTACTATTCATATATACGGCACTATTCACGTATACGGCACTATTCACGAATACGACACTATTCACTGAAAAATAAAATTTTCTCCTTTTTGTCCAAGATGTCTATTATGGTTACTAACTTTGATTGTATCCCTGTTTTGATCTTTATTTTTGAATTTTGTTTCACAATTGGTTATTATGGAGTATTATTGAACTTGGATAAACTGTAATACGAATCCCTAATATTTGCCCTTTTATCTCACTAAATTCATTTTTTTAAAGATATTTTTCATCATCCTCAGTCCTAAATGATGATATTACTAAATATCTTTGGCCTGTAGTGCAAAGATGAATGATTAACTGATGAATATCTTTGGCCTGTAGTGCAAAGATGAACAGGTGTTGAGATGAACATGACCAACTGGTGATACAAATGAATATCTTTGGTCTGTAGTGCAAAGATAAATATTTGATTCAAGATGTATATTGATTGATGTTACAGGGATAAAATATTGATGATATACTTTTAAATCTTAGAAGATAGTAGAATTCATTCTTTACTTGACTCTTCTAATGGATTGATGTTTTCGCTGCAGTTGTTGATCTAAAACTTGTTGTCTATTATATTCTATCAGATTTTTCTCTGTTGAAGACTAATGATAAATTGTTGTATATTATCTTAGTCATAATATTCTTTACTGGGCTAGCTCACCCTTTTCCTTTTTGTTCTATTTTTCTTCTCAGGAGGTGAGAACATAGCAGAAACTAGTCGGGGTATGGAGTGATAGTTCATGATAGTTGTTTTAGTAGTCCTCACTATTTTGTAAAATAGTGTATCAATAATTGTAATGAGGACTCCTTTTGAGTTTGTATACTGTCTATTAGACAATATTTGTATTCAAACTCACAGTATATGTGTTGTCGTATTTTGCACAACAATTATTTTACTGAAGTTGTATTTATTTCTGTACCATGTATTTGGAGACTCAGAATGAGTGATGTATACCTATTTTGGGCATGTCACAAGTGGTATCAACTCTGAGCACCGTACGGAGGGCGTAATTTTCTTAAGGACATAGTACCAAGTACTAACATTAACAAATCTTCTTCTGTAGTTTGGTTTAATTGAGATAAGTTGATATATATATATATATATATATATATATATATATATATATATATATATACAAGAAATATAGCTATCAATTCTGTTACTATATTCGGTTCTTCTTCTACACCAATCATTCCAAATGCAACTGTGAACCATAGTGACAAACCGTACAGAATTCAAAAGGTGGCAACAAAAGATGTTTTATCTTACAACTCTCAACTTGGCGAGGTTTCTTCACGAAGATCCCCCTGTACTCAAAGAAGATGAAACAGACAAGCAAGTTGTTGCTGCAATAGATTGGACAACACATTATACAATGTGTATAGTTCTCTCAAAACAACAAGAAAACTATGGGATTCCATGGATAAAAAAATATAAACCAGAACATGTTGGGACGAAGAAGTTCGTAGTTGGTAGGTTTTTGGACTACAGATGGTGGATTTCAAGACTGTCATCAACCAAGTCCAAGAATTGCAAGTAATCCTGCATGAAATACATGTAGAAGGTATGTCTTTAAGTGAATCTTTCCAAGTTGCTGCAATTATTAAAAAACTACCACTAATTTGGAAAGATTTTAAGAATTATCTCAAGTATAAACGTAAAGAGATGAAACTTGAAGACTTAATCGTAAGACTAAGGATAGAAGATGACAATCATGATTTTGAGAAGAAAACAGGAAGGGCCTTTGTGGAATATAAAGCCAACGTGGTGGAACAAGGTCCGAAGTCTAAAAAGAGGAAGTACTCCGACAATGGGCCTCGACAAGGAACAAATAAGAAGTTTCAAGGCAAATGCTATATTTGTGACAAGCTCAGACATAGGGCAAAGGATTGTCATAAACGTAAAGACCAGAACAAGAAGTCTGCACAAACCAATGTAACGAAAGTGGATGGTCTTCTTCAACATGTTTTAGAAATAAATTAACCTTTCAGTAGTTGTTTGTGAAGTAAACATGATTGAGAATCCCAGGGAATGGTGGGTAGATACTATAGCAACCCGCCATGTGTGTTCAGATAAGAAGATGTTCTCTACATATCAAGAAATTGAGAATGGACAACAATTGTACATGGAAAATTCTTCTTCATCCAAGATTGCTGGACAAGGAAAGGTGGTTCTGAAGATGACATCTGGCAAGGAACTCACTCTCAACAACGTGCTCCATGTGCCAGGTATTAGGAAGAATTTAGTGTCAGGATCCCTTCTTATTCAAAAGGGATTTAAATTGGTTTTTGTATCGAACAAATTTGTCCTAACTAAAAATGGGATGTATGTGGGGAAGGGATATATGAGCAATGAGCTCTTTAAAATGAATGTAATGAAAATTGTACCTTCTAATATTAATAAAATTATATATTCTGCTTATATGATTGAGTCATATAATTTATGGCATGGTAGATTAGGATATATTAATTATAATACTATACGTAGATTAATTAATATAGAATGTTTGCCAAAATGTGAGATTAACTCTAATCATAAATGTGAAATTTGCATTGAGGTAAAACTTCAAAAATCTTCTTTTAAATCAATTGAAAGAAGTACATAACCTCTTGAATTGATACATACTGATATCTGTGATTTAAAGTATATACAAACAAGAGGAGGTAAAAACAATACTTTCTTACTTTTATAGATGATTGTACAAAATATTTTTATGTTTACTTATTGAGAAGTAAAGATGAGGCTTTGGAAATGTTTATACATTACAAAAATGAGGTTGAGAACCAACTTGATAAAAAGATCAAGATAGTTAGAAGTGATAGATGTGGGGAATATGAATTTTCTTTTTTTAAAATTTTTTCACAATATGGTATAATATGTGACCCCCAAAATAGGTTCACACAACCCATTTTGAGTCTCCAAATACATACTACATAATTCAAATACAAACTTTCCTATTACAACTCTTAAGCTATCGTACAAAATACGACAACACACATATACTGTGAGTTTCAATACAAATATTGTAACGTATATAATACGACAATATCCACACTCAAATTAATACCTCATTACAATTATTGACACATTATTTTACAGAATAGTGAGGACTACAATCTCGGATCATTACTCCACTCCCCGACTAGTACTCCCAGCGATACTCTTATTTCCTGAGAAGAACAATGGAACAAAAAGGAAAGGGTGAGCTCAACTAGCCCATTAAAGAATATTATGACTAAGATAATGAAGAATAAATTATTCTTAGTCCTCAACAGTGAAAAATCTAATAGAATATAATAGACAACAAGTTTTAGATAAACAACTATAGCGAAAATAACAATCCATTAGAAGAGTCAAGTAAAGCATGATGTCTACTATTTTCTATGATTTAAAAGTTCATCATCAATATTTTATCCATGTAACACCAATCAATAATTATTTTAAATCAATAATTTATCTTTGTAACACGGGCCAGAGATATTCATTTGTATCACCATTTGTCATGATCATGCCAAACACCTGTCCATAATTTCACTACGCCCAAAGAGAATTTTCATCACAAACCTTTATCTGTAACATTAAATGTCATGATTATACCGATACATAGTTCCTGGTCATAATCATACCAATCAACAGTTCATCTTTGCACTACGGGCCAAAGATAACACTTCACCATAATTCAAGTATGAGGATGATGACAATGATATAAAGAATAAATACAAGTGAGATCAAGGATAAATATAGGAGATTTATAATTCAATTTATCTAGAGTTCAAGAATTTCCAAATTATAAACATGGTGATCAAAACGTGGATTCAAATTCAAGAATAAGATTCATATATCAAAGATAATTTGGACAGAAAAAGAAATTAATTTCTTTGTGAATAGTACTTCAGCATGAATAGTACCCTGGATGAATAGTACCCCAACATGAAAAGATTAAAATTTAATAAGAAAGTTCAAATCAATATTCTAGCGAAATGATATTAGATGAAGTGCAAACCTCAAGAAATTTTTAATAATTTCAGGAATTATAGAAGCAACACTTACCATAGTAAGTTTAGATTTAGGAATATGAAATAAAATAATATCACTTACATAATATGGAGTATAAAAAAATATACGAAACTACAAATAAATTTTCACCCGTTGTGCAATAATCCGCGTAGACAGATCATTTCCATAACTAAATAAAGGATGAATCCGAAGGGTTATTGTGACGCCCCCAAAATAGGTATACATCACCCATTATGAGTCGCCAAAAACTTGGTACAAAAAGCAAACTACAACTTCAATAATACAATTGTCGTGCAAAATACGACAACACATACTGTGAGTTTAAATACAAATATTATCTTCTAGACAATATCCACACTCAAGTAAGTCCTCATTACAATTATTGAAACACAATTTTACAAAATAGTGAGGACTGCTAACACAACTGACTGAAAACATCACTCCACACCCCGACTAGTTCCCGCTATATTCTCGCCTCTTGAGAAAAATGGAACAAAAAAAAAGGTGAGCTCAACTAGCCCAGTAAAGAATATTATGACTAAGATAATATACAACAAATTATCATTAGTATTCAACAGGGAAAAATCTGATAGAATATAATCGACAACAAGTTTTAGATCAACAACTGTAGCAGAAACAACAAACCATTAGAAGAGTCAAGTAGAGAAAGAATTCTACTATCTTCTAGGATTTAAAAGTCCATCATCAATATTCTATCCCTGTAACATCAATCAATATATATCTTGAATCAAATATTCATCTTTGCACTACAGGTCAAAGATATTCATTTGTAACACCAGTCGGTCATGTTCATCTCAACACCTGTTCATCTTTGCACTACAGGCCAAAGATATTCATCAGGTAATCATACATCTTTGCAATACAGGCCAAAGATATTCTGTAATATCATCATTTAGGACTGATGATGATGAAAAATATCTTAAAGAAAATGAATCCAGTGAGACAGAAGGACAAATAGTAGGGATTCATATAACAGTTTATCCAAGATCAATAATACTTCATAATAATCAATTGTGAAGCAAAATTTAAAAATAAAGATCAAAACATGGATACAATCAAAGATAGTAACCATAATAGACATCTTGGACAAAAAGAGAAAATTTTATTTTTCGGTGAATAGTGCCGTATTCGTGAATAGTGCCGTATACGTAAATAGTAACTCCGACACAAAAAGTTTCAAATTTGATAAAAAGCTCATATCAATATTTCAGCATAATGATATTGAAGAAAATAATATCATTTAAGAAGGAAATAATATCCCTTACCTCAAAATAACCGTACTTCTGACTGAATATCGTATATGAGGCTGAATGAAACTTGTGCTGAATAGCAACTCTCAAAGTATCTAAATACTCACAAAATACACTCAATAATCGAGAGAGAGAAAGAGAGAAAACTTATGAATTCTGATGTGATTTTCAATTCTAACTTAGCCCTCTATTTATAGGAAAATGTTAGCACGTCGAATCAGACTTAACCTGCAACCTGATGGCTTAACCTGCTACTATTCCCACCCACCACATTTGAATAAAAATTTCAGCACATTTCTTCACCAACC
The DNA here is from genome assembly GCA_016801055.1 of Panax notoginseng. Classification (NCBI taxonomy): domain Eukaryota; kingdom Viridiplantae; phylum Streptophyta; class Magnoliopsida; order Apiales; family Araliaceae; genus Panax; species Panax notoginseng. Next base: position 229,246,687 of record CM029013.1, on the reverse strand, counting down.
AAGAGTGGGGCCCACCAATTTTGGAATTTTCCACCAAAATGAATAACTCCGAAAATTCAATAATTTCTGAACCAGTCATCTCGTAAAATTCATAACAAATCATACGTTCATTTTTAACAGTTCAAAATTTGTGGACATATACTCAACGTATATATGTATAACATATCCAAATATTACCACGATCTAACGGTCGGATTAAAAATTATAACCCTCGCAAAATATCTCAAAAATCCTAATTTTTAATACCTCCATTCCGACAAAAATACTGATAAAAACCTCAACATTAACTCCTTCATTTTTAACCACAAAAATATATCCCTCATTTATATCCACATAAAATAAATATTTTCTTATCATATGAATCAATAATTAATTATTCACAAAAAATATTACAGAATCACATTTATGACAACCAGGCCGTTCTCAGGAAAGAGGGGGCTTTCTAATAAGGATTTCTCCTTACCAGCGCGCAATTAGATGACCAAACCTCTCTTTAGACAGAACTTTCTAGACATTGCCAATAATGCTATCTAATAATATTAATTAAATAATATGAATTTTTGATCTGATAATGGAAAATACTGTGCAGCAACAATTATTGAAACAACAATAATATAAAATATCAACGCAGCAATTATTGAATCAATAAAATAAAATATTGAACAGTAACTACTGTAACAATTATTGAGTAGTGCCTTCCTTCGTAAGAATCAATAATTCTAAATACTGTGCAATCCGTGTGTTACTGTGCAACCACGCGTATTACTGTATTTTAACCACCGGGTATTCCAACAGTGTTAACGGTAACAACTACGCCTTTATTTATAAAAACTATTTTTTTTGTCGTTATCTTCATCCAATCGTTTTCCGTTATGGGGCCCACAAATAGCTGCGCCGTCGTACGAATATTCCCCGACAGAAAGAATATTCCACGACGACACGAATATTCACCGACCAAAAATGAATATTTTATAACCACTTGCTTATTTGAAATATTTGCGCATTTTACCCATAACTAACCATATTAATCAAATCAACCCTTTCTATTTCAAAATAATAAATAGAGGAAATTTAATTTCATTTATTAATAAGTTGGGGTCTTACAACCTCCCCTCCTTTTGAAATTTCGTCCTCGAAATTGACGTACGTACCTGATGTTTCGAAAAGGTGAGGATACCTCGCTTTCATTACTGATTCTAACTCCCAAGTAATTTCTTCAATAGCATGGTTTCTCCACAAAACCTTAACTTGTGGTATAACCTTCGTGCATAGGACATGTTCTTTCCTATCCAATATCTTAACAGGTACCTCCTCGTACGTTAAATCTTCGGCTATCTCTTCTGGTTCTAATGCAATAATATGATTCGGGTCGTCCACATATTTACGTAACATTGATACGTGAAAAATGTTATGAACACGCGACATACTTAGCGTTAAGGCGAGTCTATAGGCCACAGTTCCTACTCGATCGAGGATTTTAAATAAATCGAAGGCTTGAGCTTTCTTCTCTTCATCGACTCTTACTTCTAGAATAACACATTCTTGCACCTTCTTCTTTATATTCATCAGCTCCAGGTCTGTAGCTTGAGCGGCTTTAACATTATCGATTAAAGTCAATTTTACTCGTATATCATCACATGGGTACCTAGAGTCTTCAACTCTATCTCTATCATTTATAAATTATACAAAATAGGTCTTTGTGTTCAACAATATCGCACTTATACTTGCGTACAATCTTCTACTCAACGCGTCAGCTACCACGTTCGCTTTTTCAGGATGGTATGGTCAGAACAGGTTCCGAATGAGTCGCCTCTTGAGCTATTGGAAAATCTTCTCGCATTCCTCGCTCCATACGAATTTTGTATCTTTTTGAGTCAGCTAAGTTAACGGAGTAGCGATTCGAGAAAATCCTTCCACGAATCTCCGATAGTAACCAGTTAAGCCCAGAAAGCTACGTACTTTGGTCACCGACTTCGGTTGCTCTCAATTGTGATTCATATCCCAATCTTGGATAGCACGTCACAATGGCACCTATTGTTTTACCACCACACAAATATAGAGTCCCTTACGGAGAGTCTGGCTTTGGTGCATTCCACAAAGGAAGTCACCAGATAGAGGCTCGGGTACCAACTTCTATAGTTGGGTTTCTAACTCCTGAAATTCAATAGGAGCTATTCAATATGAGATTTTAGAAATTGGTTTTGTATCGGGTTAAAGATCAATACAAAAATTCAATATCACGCTCTGGGTTAGGCCAGGAAATTCTTCAGAAAATACGTCAGGAAATTCACTAACAACAGAAATATTATTCAAATCTGACGTATTTTTGTTCAAGTCCATGACATGGGGTAAGAAAGCTTGACATCCGTTTTTCAATAAACGAATGGCTTTATGGCTTGGTATGACAGCGATTGATTTTAGTGGTTTGGTTGCTTGAATTCGCATAACAGGTTGGTTAGGAATATGAAAACTAACAACCTTACGAAAACAATCAATTTTGGCATGATGAGTAGTTAACCAATCAATTCCTAAAATCACATCAAAAGTAAGTATCTTTAAAAAGATAAGGTCAATAGGTAATGTGATTGTACCAACTTGGATTAAGCAAGATTTATAAACTGTAGATGTAATGAAAGTTTCTCCTAACGGAGTCTCCACAGATAGGTCAAAGTCTAATTTCTCCGGAGTCAAGTTTAAACGTTGAGCACAAGCAGGAGAGATAAAAGAATGGGTAGAATCGGTATCTAGTAAGGTATAAACTTCGCAAGAATTTATAATTAACTAACCCGTTATACCTTCGTTCGGGTTTCTCGCGTTTTGGGCAGTCACGACAAACGCTCTTCCAGAAACCGCCGACTTTATTTTGTCCGTATCCGCCTTTGGTGTCATCGTCCCAGCTGGATTTGGTTTCGCTATAGTACAATCTCGAGCGATATGTCCTTCCTTTCCACAATTATAACATACCTTGAACTGTTGTGGGCAGTTTGGACTTATATGTCCCTCCTCTCCGCATCTGTAACATCTAACTGGCGGTCGTTCTCCTCCCCTAGAATTTGTTCCTGGTGCTGGTGCTGCTGTCGACGTCTTCATGTTATCGTTAAATCTTCTCTTCTTGAAATTTCCACTTGACTCACCTTTCCTATTATCATGGCCACGATGACCACCCAAGTGGTTACCACTTTTGTCTGTATTTTTCCCTCGTCACTGGTTCTCATCGCTCCGATGACTGCTGTCACCAGTATGACCCTGGTTGTGGTCCCTCGGTTAAACATACTCATTGTCTCGCTCTAATAATTGAGCCCTGTTTACAACATCTGAATATAAAGAAAATTTATGAGAGATAAGATATTGCCGAATCTCGGGTTTTAAACCTCTCAAAAACATCCTTGTCATTCGTTCCTCATTCTCGACCAAATGAGGTGCAAACCTGGATAACTCTGTAAACTTCGCCTCGTACTAAGACACCGTCATGTTGTTTTGTTCCAATTTAATAAACTCTACCTCCTTCATATGACGAATACTTTCAGGTAAGTACTTGTCATTAAACAGTTTTTAAAACGTTTCCCAGGACATGTTGAGTGCGTCAGGCTGGGTACGCTTCACAGACTCCCACCAGTAGTCTGCCTCACCGCGGAATATAAAGGTGGCGAATGGAACCTTTTGTTCCTCCGTGTACCCCAAGACATCGAATATCTTGGTAATTTGCTTGACCCACGTTTCTGCCATGATCGGATTCGACTTTCCCTTAAATTCTGGTGGTCCCAATTCTTTGAACTGCTTGGCTGTGACAAACCTCGCGTTGTTATCATTTCCACCCGTATTCTGCACACGAGTCTCCCTCGTCTGATTTTGTATGAACTGTAAAAATCTCCTAAACATTTCATCATTCATCGTTTGCTCGGTAACGTTGTTTACAGGAGGAATATTGCCTTCTTGTTGCACGTTCCCCTGGGTGGTAATTAAATGTGTCTCCACAGTCTCATTCACTCCATTGTTAACGTTCTCTGCTGCCATTCTCAAATACTGCCACAAAACAAGGGTTAATTGACATGTCACATATTATCCCTATACTCTGACCGACAAAATAAACACCAAATAAACTTAGTCAGGTCATACTAGCGAAAGAATTCTCCGTCTCTCCCCTCCTAGTTCTTGTCTCACATCTCAGCCAGGGATCATATCCCTAAGCTCTGATATCAACTGTGATGCCCCCAAAATAGGTATACATCACCCATTATGAGTCGCCAAAAACTTGGTACAAAAAGCAAACTACAACTTCAATAATACAATTATCGTGCAAAATACGACAACACATACTGTGAGTTTAAATACAAATATTATCTTCTAGACAATATCCACACTCAAGTAAGTCCTCATTACAATTATTGAAACACTATTTTATAAAATAGTGAGGACTGCTAACACAACTGACTGGAAATATCACTCCACACCCCGACTAGTTCCCGTTATATTCTCGCCTCCTGAGAAAAATAGAACAAAAAGGAAAAGGGTGAGCTCAACTAGCCCAGTAAAGAATATTATGACTAAGATAATATACAACAAATTATCATAGTATTCAACAGGGAAAAATCTGATAGAATATAATCGACAACAAGTTTTAGATCAACAACTGTAGCGGAAATAACAAACCATTAGAAGAGTCAAGTAGAGAAAGAATTCTACTATCTTATAGGATTTAAAAGTCCATCATCAATATTTTATCCCTGTAATATCAATCAATATACATCTTGAATCAAATATTCATCTTTGCACTACAGGCCAAAGATATTCATTTGTAACACCAGTCGGTCATGTTCATCTCAACACATGTTCATCTTTGCACTACAGGCCAAAGATATTCATCAGGTAATCATACATCTTTGCACTACAGGCCAAAGATATTCAATAATATCATCATTTAGGACTGAGGATGATGAAAAATATCTTAAAGAAAACGAATCCAGTGAGACAGAAGGACAAATAGTAGGGATTCGTATAACGGTTTATCCAAGATCAATAATACTTCATAATAATCAATTGTGAAGCAGAATTTAAAAATAAAGATCAAAACATGGATACAATCAAAGATAGTAACCATAATAGACATCTTGGATAAAAAAGGGAAAATTTTATTTTTCGGTGAATAGTGACGTATATGTGAATAGTGCCGTATACGTGAATAGTAACCCTGACACAAAAAGTTCTAAATTTGATAAAAAACTCATATCAATATTTCAGCATAATGATATTGAAGAAAATAATATCATTTAAGAAGGAAATAATATCTCTTACCTCAAAATAACCGTAATTCTGATTGAATATCAGATATGATGCTGAATGAAACTTGTGCTGAATAGCAACTCTCAAAGTATCTAAATACTCACAAAATACACTCAATAATCTAGAGAGAGAAAGAGAGAAAACTTATGAATTCTGGTGTAATTTTTAATTCTAACTTAGCCCTCTATTTATAGGAAAATGTTAGCACGCCGAAGCAGACTTTACCTGCAACCTGATGGCTTTACCTGCTAATATTCCCACCCACCACATTTGAATAAAAATTTCAGCACATTTCTTCACCAACCAAGAGTGGGGCCCACCAATTCTGGAATTTTCCACCAAAATGATTAACTCCGAAAATTCAATAATTTCTGAACCAGTCATCTCGTAAAATTCATAACAAATCATAAGTTCATTTTTAACGGTTCAAAATTTGTGGACATATACTCAACTTATATATGTATAACATATTCAAATATTACCACGATCCAACGGTCGGATTAAAAATTATAACCCTCGCAAAATATCTCAAAAACCCTAATTTTTAATACCTCCTTTCCGATAAAAATACTGATAAAAACCTCAACATTAACTCCTTCATTTTTAACCACAAAAATATATCCCTCATTTATATCCACATTAAATAAATATTTCCTTATCATATGAATCAATAATTAATTATTCACAAATTATATTACAGAATCACATTTATGACAACCAGGCCGTTCCCAAGAAAGAGGGGGCTTTCCAATAAGGATTTTTCCTTACTAACGCGCAATTAGATGACCAAACCTCTCCTTAGACAGAACTTTCTAGACATTGCCAATAATGCTATCTAATAATATTATTTAAATAATATGAATTATTGATCTGATAATAGAAAATACTGTGCAGCAACAATTATTGAAACAACAATAATATAAAATATCAACACAGCAATTATTGAATCAATAAAATAAAATATTGAACAGTAACTACTGTAACAATTATTGAGTAGTGCCTTCCTTCGTAAGAATCAATAATTCTAAAATACTGTGCAATCCGTGTGATACTGTGCAACCACGCGTATTACTGTATTTTAACCACCGGGTATTCCAACAGTGTTAACGGTAACAACTACGCCTTTATTTATAAAAACTATTTTTTTTTGTCGTTATCTTCATCCAATCGTTTTCCGTTATGGGGCCCACAAATAGCTGCGCCGTCGTACGAATATTCCCCGACAGAAAGAATATTCCACGACGACACGAATATTCACCTACCAAAAATGAATATTTTATAATCACTTGCTTATTTGAAATATTTGCGCATTTTACCCATAACTAACCACATTAATCAAATCAACCCTTTCTATTTCAAAATAATAAATAGAAAAAATTTAATTTCATTTATTAATAAGTTGGGGTCTTACAGTTATTCACCAGACATGCGATAATCCGCGTAGATAGGTTATTCCCACATATTAATAAGGAATAAAATGATAATCCTTATGAATATAAAATAATATCATGTACGAATATGAATGCAAATAATATTACATACGAGTATGCAATAAATGATATTCCTTACGAGTATTGAAAAAAAATAACATCTCTTACCTTAATAAAAGACTAGATACTGCAATAGTGTAGTTGTAGAACTTTGTGTTGTTGGTGTGTGTTTGCTTCTTGAATACTCTTCTTCTCTCTTATTCTCTCTCTAACTTTCTCTTGTGAGTTTCTTTTCTTAGTGAATTGGTGAGAAAGAAGGATGAAATGAGCTTCTATTTATACAAGAATTCTAGCTTGGCCCTTATAATGTGAAGAGGCAAGTGGCTTGACGCCTAGTAATGTGAAGAGGCAAGTGGTTTGACGCCTGTAATGTGAAAAGGCAAGTGATTTAATGCCTGTAATGTGAAAAGACAAGTGGTTTGATGTTTGATAAAGGCAAGTACTATTGGCGAAAGTGACTCTTAGATGATGACTTATGGGTCCCATAGAATAAGCCAAACTTACAAAATACCACATATTACCATTATTTCCTTCGAGTGTCGAAAACTTCTTAATATTGGTTATGCTACGCATCACATAATTAATCAATGTTTTTTAATCCTTCAATAATTATTCACTATTGATATTATAGACTCACAATACTGACAACCAGATCGTTTCAAAGAAAGAGGGGGCTTTCCGATAAAGATTTCTCCTTATTGGCATGCAATTATATAACCTAACCCCTTTCCTCGACAGAACATATAGACATTGTCAATAGTGCTAAATAATAATATCCTTTCAAATAATATGAGTTACTATGCCATGACAATTATTAATTTAATGATGTGGAATACTATGCAGTTGTTATTGTAACAATTATTGAATCAATAATATGAAATACTATGCAAGTATCACTGTAATAATTATTGAGTCAATAATTTGTAAAACTATGCAATTACTATTGTAGCAATTATTGAACCAATAATCATAAATACTGTACAATACCGCGTGCTATTGTGGAGTACCGCGTGTTAATGTACCTTTATCACTAGGTATTACAACAGTTAACGGTAAAAGTTTTGCCGTTATTTTATAAAAATATTATTTTTATCGCTTTCTATCTTACAATTATTCTATTGTGGGGCCCACTAATGATTGTGCCGTCGTACAAATATTTTCCAACAAAAAGAATATTCCCCGACAAAATGAATATTTTTCGAAAACTGTTTACTTTGTATAATTTGCACATATCACCCATAACTATAACATTTATAAAATCCACACCTTACTATTTAGAATAATATATAAAGAAAAACAAATCGTATTCATAAAAAGTTGGGGTCTTACATTATACACCAAACAAATGAACCTTATTCACCACAACAAAATGGTGTTGTAGAAAGAAAAAATAGAAGTTTGAAACAAAATGATGAATACATTATTATTAAGTTTTGGACTGCCTCAAAATTTGTCGGGGAAAACAATTCTTTCAGAAAATTATATTCTCAACCGAATATCTCAAAAGAAGACTAATGCTTCACCCTATTAATTATGGAAAGGACATAAGTCGTCTTATAAATACTTAAAAGTGTGGGGTGTTTAGCAAAAGTAATGGTTCCTCCATCAAAAAAGGTGAAGATATGACCAAAAATAATAGATTGTATATTCATTTGTTATGCTAATAATAGTAGTGCATATAGACTTTTGGTTAATAAATCAAAAATAGAGGAATTACATGAAAATAGTATTATTGAGTCAAAAGATGCTGATTCTTTGAAATAGTGTTTCCTAATAAAAAAGAACAAGAACGAAGTTCTAATGAACAAGAAACAAGTTCAAACAAAAGAACTTATGACACTGTTAGTGATAGTGATCATGGATTAGAAGATATTGATGAGTCTAGACATAGTAAACGTGCTAGAATATCAAAATCTTATGGTCCATATTTTCTAACTTATTTTTTAGAAAATGATCCTCAAACTTATAGAGAAGCAGTGTTGAGTCCTGAAGCTCCATATTGGAAAGAGGCTATAAATAGTGAAGTATAATCCATTCTGCACAATCATACGTGGGAATTAATAGATCTTCCACCTTACTCTAAACCTCTTAGATACAAGTGGATATTCAAGAAGAAAATGAAAATAGATAGATCTATAGATAAATATAAAGCAAGACTTGTAATCAAAGGATACATGCAAAAGGAGGGTTTGAATTATTTTGATACTTATTCTCCTGTGACAAAAATATCCTCAATCAGGATGTTAATAGACATTGTAGCTATATATAATTTAGAGATAAATCAAATGGATGTGAAAATAACTTTCTTAAATGGAGATTTAGAAGAAGAAATCTGCATGGAACAACCAGAAGGGTTTATTGTTCTAGGACAAGAAAAGAAAGTCTACTGACTTGTGAAGTCTCTTTATGAATTCAAACAAGCACCTAAACAATGACATGAAAAATTTGACAATGCAATGTTGTCACATGGTTTCAAGATAAATTAGTGTGACAAATGTTTGTATGTCAAGGACACTGAGAAAAGGTATGTCATTATTTTTCTTTATGTAAATGATATGCTTTTTATGGGTAGTAATAATAAAATCATTAAAACTACCAAAAGAATGTTAAATAATATGTTTGACATGAAAGATATGGGTGTTGCTGATGTAATAGTAGGAATTAAAATTTCTAAAACATCGGATGGATTAGTATTATCACAATCACACTATATTGAGAAAACACTCAAAAAATTCAATCAATATGATTGCAATTCAGTGGGAACACCGGTAGATATAAATTTAAATTTGTCTAAAAATAAAGGAGAGAACATATCACAACCTGAGTATGCACAAATAATTGGAAGCCTTATGTACGTATTGAATTGTACATGTCCTGACATAGCATATGCTGTCAATAAATTGAGTAGATTTGCAAGTAATCCAGGACAAGATCACTGGAAAGCGATTATAAGAGTTTTAAGGTATTTAAAATACACTCAAAACTTTGGATTGCACTACTCAAGATATCCAGTAGTACTCGAAGGATACTGTGATGCGAACTGGATGTTGGATACAAAAGACTCTAAATCCAAAAGTGGTTTTATGTTTACACAAGGTGGAGGAGTAGTATCATGGAAATCTTCTAAATAAACATGCATTGTTGTTGGGATTTTGGGACATCAAAGCAACGCACAGCAGAATATAAATTGAACAAAAACAAAATAATTTCCGAAACCCAAAACATGATCCATACGAAACAGACATTAATTCAGTGTTTAAGAGATTATACCGATTATGAAAAGCTTCGAATCTCCAACGCAATCCGAAGGAACTACGTCTCTACGGTATCTACACGAACGTTTTGCACGTCGTCATACGAACTGCAGTCAAGGGAGTTGCGGTACTAGCCACCAAAGGAACATGATTTTTGAAACTATTTCTCTCTAATCTCTCTCTAAGAGCGGCTAAGGTTTTGGTTGATGATAATTGTGACGCCCCCAAAATAGGTATACATCACCCATTCTGAGTCGCCAAATACATGGTACAGAAACAAATACAACTTCAGTATTATAATTGTCGTGCAAAATACGATAAAACATATACTGTGAGTTTGAATACAAATATTATCTAAGACAGTATACAAACTCAAAAGGAATCCTCATTACAATTATTGATACACTATTTTACAAAATAGTGAGGACTACTAAAACAACTATCTTGAATCATCACTCCATACCCCGGCTAGTTCCTGCTAAATTCTCTCCTCTGAGAAGAACAATGGAACAAAAAGGAAAATGGTGAGCTCAACTAGCCCAGTAAAGAATATTATGACTAAGATAATATACAACAAATTATCATTAGTCTTCAACAGGGAAAAATCTGATAAAATATAATAGACAACAAGTTTTAGATCAACAACTACAACGGAAATAGCAATCTATTAGAAGAGTCAAGTAGAGAATGAATTCTACTACCTTCTAAGATTTAAAAGTCCATTATCAATATTTTATCGATGTAACATTAATCAATATACATCTTGAATCAAATATTCATTTTTACACTACATACCAAAGATATTCATTTGTATCACCAGTTGGTCATGTTCATCTCAACACTTGTTCATCTTTGCACTATGGGCCAAAGATATTCATCAGTTAATCATTCATCTTCGCACTACAGGCCAAAGATATTTAGTAATATCATCATTTATGACTGAGGAAGATGAAAAATTTCTTAAAGAAAACGAATCCAGTGAGATAAAAGAACAAATGTTAGGGATTCGTATTACAGTTTATCCAAGTTCAATAATACTCCATAATAACCAATTGTGAAGTAGAATTCAAAAATAAAGATCAAAATATGGATACAATCAAATATAGTACCCATAATAAACATCTTGGACAAAAAGGAAAAAAATTTATTTTTCGACGAATAGTGTCGTATTCGTGAATAGTGCCGTATACGTGAATAGTAATCCCGACACAAAAAGATAAAAATTCCACAATAAAATCTATACCAATATTTCGATATAATGATATTGAAAGAATAACATCATTATGAAGAAAAAAATATTCCTTACCTCAAAATAACACTACTTCTGATCGAAATATCGGACGTAAAGCCGAAGGAAACTTGTACTGAATAGTAACTCTCAAAGTATCAAAATACTCACAAAAATATGCTCGATAATATAGAGAGAAAAACTTATGAATTCTGGTGTGATTTTTAATTCTAACCTAAGCACCTATTTATAGAAAAATGCATAGAACGCCAAAGCACACTAAATTAATAAAATATTAATATATACAACAAATGTCATGCACACTCCATGACCAAGACCAGGCCTCCACTTTTGAAAAAAAATCTTAGCCCATTTTTTCACCAAAAACAAAAAGTGGGTCCCACCCATAATTTTAATAAAATATTTATTTTTGAAACTTCAATAATTCATAATAAATAGCTCTTTTATCAGAAAAATTCGAATCTCATGCCATTTCCATTGAAAGTTCAATTCTCTACAACTTTGTAAGTCTAAGTTTTTCCAAATTCCAAACGAAAAATGCCCGAAATCCACATACGGACGATTTTTAATACCTCCATTCCGATAAAATACTGATAAAATACCCCAGCATTAATTCCTTCATTTATAACCACATAAAATAAATAAATCCATCATTTATATCCACATAAAATAAATATTTCCTTGTCATATAAATCAATAATTAATTATTCACAAATAATATTACAGAATCACAATTATGACAACCAGGTCGTTTCCAGAAAAGAGGAGGCTTTCCGATAAGGATTTCTCCTTACTGACGCGCAATTAGGTGACCAAACCTCTTTCCTAGACAGAACTTTCTTAGACATTGCCAATAATGCTATTTAATAATATTATTCAAATAATATAAATTATTGATCTGATAATGGAGATACTGTGAAATGACAATTATTGAAACAACAATAATATAAAATATCAACGCAGCAATTATTGAATCTATAAAATAAAATATTGAACAGTAATTACTATAACAATTATTGAGTAGTGCCTTCTTACGTAAGAATTAATAATTCAAAAATACTGTGCAAAACCGTGTGCTACTATTCAACCACGCATATTACTGTATTTTAACCACCGGGTATTCTAACAGTGTTAACAGTAACAACTACGCTGTTATTTGTAAAAACTCAAATTTGTCATTTTCTTCATCCAATCGTTTTCTGTTATGGGGCCCACAAATGGCTGCGCCGTCGTACGAATATTCCCCGACAGCAAGAATATTCCATGACCAAACGAATATTCCCTGACAAAAATGAATATTTTATAACCACTTGCTTATTTTGTAAAATTTACACATTTCACCCATAACCAAAGTATTATATCAAATTAACACTTTCTTATTTCAAGATAATGAATAGAAGAAATTTAATTTTATTCATTAAAAAGTTGGGGTCTTACAATAATACCTAAAATGGCTGTTACATATCATATATATAGTGGTTAAAAGAAATTAATCAAAAACCTAATTTAATAAAATCCGAATTTATATATATATATATATATATATATATATATATATATATATATATATATATATATATTAAGTCAGTCTTAATTAATATACCTATATATAAATTATAATATTAATTTAAATTCGTAATTTAAATACTATCAATCATATTGACATATTAAAATCTTTACAATTTAAATTAATTCTCTTTTAATTATGTTCTATGTTTGTGACCCTATAGGTTATTATTACGTTAGCAATAATTTTAAAGTCATATTATAAAATTATAAACAGTGAGCGACATCTAATAATGCAACACTGCTACCCAAGTAATAATAATATCGATGATTCAATGCAACCTTTTCGTGACCAATGTTTCAATGTAATTTAATCTTTTTAACTTTAATATCCTAGATTAAACTCGAGTCATGGAATGTGTCATAATCTTCATAATTTAATCTGAGTTTTTCTTGATCAATGAGTAGACTATATGAAACTAATCACTATTTGAGCATGACCATGCATTTCATAGTCCTACTCAATCAAGAGGCCTATAGATATCACCCCTAATACATAGGAGGGTTAAATTCCATCTAGATCACTCATATTCCTCGCACGATTCATGATGTACCCAATAATCACCTTTATAGTCCATCCTATTAAAGGTGACCTTTGATGATATCAAAGTACATAAATTCTTGTGTAGTAATATAGTGATTTCAGGTCAGAGGATCATTACATCATTGTTACTATGAGAATCACTAATGACACTTCGCATAATGCTCCACATAGAATTCCCATGGTGGGTCTGTCTAGTACATCATTCTCTAACACGTACCTATGCATTGACTTAATATCTCATATATTTATGACCAATGAGATTTGGTCATCAATCAATCAACATACTAGTCTCAATGCATCATTGTTGTCCCATTAACAATGATACTCGACTAGGGACATTTAAGAATAATGATACTAATTGAAATTATATAATCTCATTTTCAAGTCAAACACTTGAAACTGTATGATTTGTATCACTATTCTAAGGAATTTTATTATATTAACATTTATATAACGCAGTAAATAAAACCATAATAAAATCATTCATTTATTCAATCAAATATAATATCAAAATGTTAAGCAATTATATCAAATAATTGGTCTCTAAGGCATAAACTCTAACAATTGCTCGATCAACGATGGAATCTGAGTTCATTGCATTGGATAAGGTTGGAGAAGAAGCTGAGTGACTTCGTCACTTTTTAGAAGATATTCATATGTGGCCTAAACCTGTGCCGCCTATTTGTATCCATTGTGATAGTCAATTAGCAATTGGAAGGGCACAAAGTCATACGTATAATGGTAAGTCTAGATATATTCTTCGTAGACACAATACCATAAAATAATTGCTCTCTAATAACATTATGTCCATTGAGTACATAAATTCTAAAGAAAATATAGCGGATCCGTTGACTAAAGGTTTGAATAGAGAGCAAGTAAAAATAACTTCGAGGAGAATGAGTTTAAAGCCTATAAACAAGAATCGTCATTATGGAAACCCAACTTAGTTGACTGAAGATCCCAAGATCTAGGTTCAAAGGGACAACTAAAGTGTGAACGATTCAACCAAATCACTATGAAGAAATTAATTTCTTCTGCTCATTCCTATGATACGAGATAGTGATACCTGCAACGGTTACAAGATAAGCTATGCTTTTAATGATTCTTAAATCTTGATAACAAGTAGGGTATGACAGGATACTTTTATTAAGAATCGCCTTTGTGAGTGTGAATTGGGTCATTTCTATGAGAATGATAAGACTATACTTTTCTAAAGCACTCATAAATACGGGATTGTTCGGGGCTGAAATGAATAAAATCATGAGAACCAAATAATGTTTGAAATGATTATGTGTGAATTACTATTGTCTTGATTTACACAAACGGTTGGACAGTTCAAGACATCACATTCACTGGACAACCAGTAAACCCGATAGTCTTTCACAAGGGAAGGTTCAAAACCAAAAGTCTCCTCTCTCAATACAGATGATTTACAATTTTGTCTCTCTCTCTCTCTCTCAAAGTCTGCATAACATTTGCATAAGGATGACAGTCAATTTCATTCATGTGGGGGATTATTAGAATTTGAGGCTAAATTAATGTGGGTGTCATTAATTATTTGTAATGGTTCCACATATCAATGTGTTCTACTCCATGAGTATATTAAATTAAGTATTTAGAAGCTCAAATACGTGGAGTAACGAATGAGAAATTAACTCCCAAAGATCACTCTTGGAAATGATAATAAATATTTGTGAGAAGCCAAGTCCCACATCGGTTAAGAATTAAAGTATTAATTGGTTTATATACATTAAAGTTGCTCTTGGGTTTGGGCCCCAAAGGGCCACCCCACTTTTGTAGAAGGGAGAGGACTTAGCCAAGGGTTGGTTCGAACCCACACGCGTGCCGCCGCTGACTGATCGACTGGCCTGGCTCGTGGGTCGGGGTCCTTGTTTATAATTTTTTAGACAAAATTTAAATAAATATTGTTTATTTTAATTTATTTCTATTATCAAAACTGTGTTGTTTTGGGAAGCGTTATCTGCTTAAACGAACGCCCAAAACCACGTCGTTTTTACCTGAATGAACGCGTATTTTTCTACTAAGCTTAAAACTACATCGTTTTTATTCTGTTAAGACTAAAACTACGTCGTTTCTTACTCCGAACGGACGCGCCCTTTCTGTTAAGGCTTAAAACTACGTCATTTTGGCTAAATAATGTCTTTTCAAGGGGTTTTATCCCTTTTTATGGATCACTAATCCCTCCTATAAATAAATAGGGGGTGCAACCTTTTCATTCACTCAATTCATTCAAGCATAAAACATTCTAGTCTTCAAGTCTTCTTTATTTTTCATAGTTTATTTGAGAGAGAGTTCTGAGCATTATATTTTTGGTTCGTTGAGTATACTATTTGGAGTGCTACTATAATATACGTTGTTATTGTATCTTAGAAGTCAAGAGCTATCAACTCTAAGCACCGTACGAAGGACAGACTATCAAATTCGAATGAATAGACTATATATATATATATAGAGAGAGAGAGAGAGAAATGATCCATAGCAAGTATTTGCTATGGAGAAAAATTGAATAAATAGCATTATAACCGTTCATTCCAATAATCAAGGGTGCAAATTAAAAAAAGAAATTGTCCGTCCGCCAGTTCGTCTAGCGGAAGGTGAGCACAAAATTTGAAGACTCATTTGGCCTCGTCATATCCGCTAGTTGAAGTAGCGGATCTCCATCTAATCTTCCATGTGACTGCCTGTTCCTCCCTTCCCTGCGACTGCCTGCGATTTAGGTGCTACCTCCGATAGTTCCCTTCCCTGCGACTGCCTCCGATAGTTCTGCTGCTGCGATTTAGGTTCGACTGTTGAAGGCGTGTTCCCTCCCTGCGACTGCGATCCTTCTCTGTGTTTTTATCTGAGTTTGTTGGGTGTTGTCATAAAGATGGAGTCTTGGAGATAATGATAGAGACATACTGCTTTATAATTAAGCCTTGTTCTTTAATTCTTTGTTGGTCCACATCAATCAGTTGTTTTGTGGTCAGGCACGACTGTTAGCTTTTTTTTTTTTTTTTTTCTGTTTTTGTTTGATTGAACTAATATTTTGGTCTTAGGCTACACCTTACTGCTATAATCAAGTAATAGGAATTCCCAAAGTAATAATCAAGACAATCTTACGCTATTGTTTGATAAGCACAATCACAATTCATTGCGTAACGGATTATGTAGCATTGCCTTCTTGAGATTATAATTATTTTTTCTCATTATTGACTTTCATGTTGCAGTCATGTCTGTTGTGAGTGGTCTGCAGAGTAAAATACCAGGGTTTGACACAAGTGGGTAACTTTATTCTCTCCTAATTTAGTTATGCATTTCTATTGAATTGTAGGCTGATGTTTCATTGGGTGAACCATTGATTTTACATCATTTCATTTTGCCACCAGTGTTTTATCCATATGTCTCTGAATCAGTTACTGGAGGAACTCCCGCTGCCAATGAGGGTGTGAGGAAAGTGGTAAGACAATTTCATACTTTTTATTTCTGCTAAAATTAACCTGAAGAAATTATTTTGTTCTTCTTTTCCTAAATTTCATTAATATGGCTTTCCTTTTTATTTAGCTTCAACTTGAAAGGAAGAGATTACAAAATCGTGGTGCTGGTCAGTGACAATGTTAGCAACTTTTTATTGTAGGATAGCCAGGAAAAGCTCTGCTAGTTGATATAGAATTGCATCTGTGACACTGCTTGCATTGCAAGGTGTGGCATAATGGCCTTCTTTTTAAGGAACAGTTTCTGTTGAAACTCGTGTATGTAACATATTTTTCTTGGCACATTGTAAACGGTTTTCTTATAATTAATTTTGATTACCAGAAATCATGGAATTATTCATGTTATTATTAGTTTTATCATTTTTAATTTTTGTATTGTGTTTGCAAGCTTTGGCTTATGTTGCAACATGGAACTCTGCTGTAGTTTTATGTGATGATTTAACTGAGGCGATCACAGCGCATAGCCAGAAGAGAAAACCTGTTTTTGTCAAGCTCTGATAGGGCATGTCCACTTGGCACTCGTCCACACATATATATATATATATATATATATATATATATATATATATATATATATATATATATATCCCTTCAGCAGGCCCCGAGCTGAGCTGAGGATAATACTAAAATGCATTTAAATGTGTCATTGTCTACAGTGATGGGGGAACCTCAAAAAACTGTTGAAATGATTTATTGTGAAATGGAGATGTTAAATGCCCTGCACTTTTGACTGGATGTACTCCAATGCAAGGTTAAAGAAAAGTTGTGTAATTTTATTCATTCTGTAATTTTATTTCGAAATCATATTGGATTGTAATCTCCGTTTCTGAACTTGGTGCGTTTTGACTGTTGGATTATATTACCATGATTGTTTACCATGTTTTATTATATTGCCATGATTGTTGAGTCAACATATATTACCACGAGTCATGGTGCGTTGACTGTTTTATTATATTGTCATGATTGTTGAGTCATGTTGGCTGGCAACCAATACATCCGCTTGGCTTATACATCCGCTTCGGTGTAGGTGGGGGGATTGTAATTTTTTTTATAATCCGCTAGTTCGAGTAGCGGAAGGGTCTGTTCATTTTTTCCCCAGTACGCTAGTTCGTCTGGCGGACGGATAATTTCCTTTTTAATCTCCACCCTTAATTATTATAATGAACGGACGGTTATGATGCTATTTGCCCAATTTTTTTCCGTAACAAATACTTACTATGGATCATTTTCCATATATATATATAGTCTGTTCATTCTGTTTTATAATCTGTCCATTCAATTTTCCTAACAGATATATGTCTGGCTCTACATAAAAAGACTTGTTGAATATTGGCTTTTCCTTGGTAGCCTGTTCACTATTTCGATTGTTTCTTGGATGACCAAATTATGAGTCCCATGTTTCAATTCAACGTGTGTAGAAAAAATCGATAATCAACTTATTATGTTGTATCCAATAAAAATAAATATTAATTGAAAAAAAGAGATACCATAGAGGTTATCTAACTTATTATATTGTATCTAATAAAAATAATTATTAAGTGAAAAAAAGAGATACCATAAAGGGTATCTAATTAATATACTCCCGTAGAGATAACAAGTCAATCTTTAGGAGTTTTTTAGATAAATTTTACCGTGAAGATATAAAGAACATACAAAAACATTTGATCATATGAATTTTATATAATTTAGTAATGTCTATCAACAATTTTATATTAATGAAAATTTAATAAATCTAAGCTGCCTATAACTATACTTATTTTATAAGGTTATAGTAACGGTGTTACACAAGTTCAAATTACTCCCTTCTTCTCAAAAAGATGACTAAAAGTAGGTCTGACAACGGAACGGGTATACCCTCCTCATACCTATCTCGCCAATAACTAACTATCCTCCGAACTCGACCTGACCTCGAAAACAATACTCCATACTCGCCGTGTTTACTTGATTACTCCATTATTTACCAAATTAATTTTTTTATATTACTTTGTACAACTATTGTTGATTCAAAATCAAACAACATGCAATATTTCTATTATTAGCAATATATTATATTATTAATGTTATGAATTTATAATGAAATAACCTAAACAAGTACATAATTATATATAAGGAATAAATGCCATACACAACCTGTAAGCTTTTTTTTTTCTTTTTTTGGTACACAGTATATTAAAATTACATAGTTTTGACGTATTTATTTTTTAAAAAAACATGGTTCCAATCTCACGTCCGCACAAGGGCCTCTCTCCTCCCAAATTGCGCATAAGGGTTTCGCTCCTCCCAAATCAAAAATCGCCACTGCTCTCGACGTCTCCGAGCTCATTCTCGTCGCCCGCCGCAATTTCAGCTCCTTCGGCAGCCACGATTACATATATAGAGAGAGTCTTAAAGTTAACGTGAGTGAGAGATGGACCAGGCATTACGTTGAGCATCTGGGTGTATTCGAAGCTCCGGTGTCAATACGTCGATGTTGCCCTCCTCATCGGCTCAGCTCAAGAAGCCTGTCGATCGAAGTCCACCGACCATTCCCTTCAAGTAAGTGGTTTTTAGCTGTCCACCGAAGTCCACCGCTGGTTTTAATTCCAGTAAGTGTTTTTTAGCTTCTTTAAATATTTTTTTTTAGTTTTTCAGGTTTGGGCCATACAGATTTAATTAAATTCTTTGAAGTTAATATTGGATTAACTTTATTAGAAAATTAGTTTTTACAATTGTTGGGCCATGATACTTTATGCCTTTGGGCCCGGACCAACTGGACCCATTCCTTGGGTTATATTTATTATGTCTTAAATGTATTGGGCCTCTGATTTGGGCTGATCCACTAGACAGATAATATCTACATATCAACTTTGACCGGTAATGATTACAAAGATAACAGTTGACTGTTATCTCTGCCATGCATTAATGTGGATGGGATCTAATCGGCCGGCGGTGGTAAACAGGGATGGGATAGAGCAGGTGAACTGCTAGTATTCGGCTGAGATGATCGTGAGTGGGGGACTGTGTCAGACAGTAGTGGGTGGCACGGGAAACTGGACTTCAGAGTGTATATGAGCAAGGATCACAAATTATGGAAAGGGTAACTAATAATTTTATCTCTCTCAATACACTAGATATTTTATCCTCCATTGTTAACCTTGTGATCGCCTGTACTGACTCTCACGCCTGAGCTATCCCCCGACGGTCGAAGCCGTCAAGCTTTTGGTGTTGACTGTGTTTATTGTGCAGGATCAGAACGTCTTACGTGACTGGGATGTGGCAGTAGATCTTGGCGTTAACATTGGCGCTAGAAGGAGGGTTGTGTTCTAGTGTCTTTGAAGTTTTCAATCACAAACTATAACTGTTCTACGTCGGAATCCATGGTGAAGAGTAGAGCAGATACTTCGGAAGGACAGCCGATGGCTGTAAGTTTGTCTACACCACGAGTATCTGTCAAGGATCGGCTGGGTCCTACGAACAGTGCTCATGCCAGTACTGATTCCAAACGTGCATCTGAAGGTTCTCGTTCGAGAGCCATCGGTAATGTTAAGAGAAGGCTGGTTTTCACTACTGAGAAAGAACCCGATCATGGTCGGAAACGGGTAGAAGGCACACCGCCTAGAACCCGACACCGGGATGATCAGGATGATAAGGCCTTCAAATTAGCCAAAATGGCGGATGAAGCAGATCAGGCTATGGAGGTACTTTTGAAACAAAGACAAGAGATAGCCGAACAGATGCTTCGGATGACAAAGCTGAAGAATGCAGCGTCTAGCTACGTTCAGTCCGAAGAGCACGGGCACAGGAGGGGAAAAGAGCATGCCTATTCAGGTCGTGAATCTCGAGGCCAACCTCGGGAACGAAGGAGATCCAGAAGCCTTACTCCTCAGAGATCGAGGAGGGCACCCCACCCTATCGGTTATAAGGAGCAGGGTCGAAGCCAATAAAGAGGCAGATCTAGAGAATACATGCCCGAGGATACAAAGATGGCACCTCGCCTTGAGTATTCTCGCCATAGTGACATAACCCCGCGACGAAGCAGATCCAGGGGTCGTACACCAGAGAGTCCACTGAGGGTACACCGTCCTGTGGTCACCCGACGACAGAAAAGTCCCTCGAAGATTGGGGGTTCAAATAATAAGGGCCAATCTACTCAGAAGAAGAGAGAGTCGCCAGAAAAAGAAATCTCGTCTCAGCCAGAAGGAGTGGAGTATCTGGTCAAAGAGTTGAAGGAGCTTCAGAAATAGCTTGCCGAAGTCCAACAAGTAAAGGATACTTCGGGAAAGAAGGCATCTCCTTTTTTCGCCGAGATTCTCAAAGAAAAAGTTGACCCCACCAAGAAGTTACCCCACATGGAAAGTTATGATGGATCTAGAGATCCATATGACCACAGTCAGGCGTTTGACAGACTAATAGATTATTATAACTTTAGCGATGCTGCTAGGTGTCATACCTTTGTTACAACGCTCCGTAAAGACGCCAGGCAGTGGATGGGGACCTTGCCTTCGAATTCAGTCTCATCCTGGGCAAATTTATGCAGTAAGTTCCATGCTCACTTCGGGAGCAACAAGAAAAGGGGGAAACCAACAAGCTCATTGGCTCAGGTTTGACAATTTTTGAATGAGTCTTTGAGCCAATATGTGAAACAATTCTGGGAAGCAGTCGGCCAAGTAACCGACCTAAATGATCTTCAAGCCGTTGGATTGTTCCAGAACGGTTTGGATTTGGTGAAGTCAGAGAAATTGGTGAAAAAGCTGATGTTTCACCACCTGGAAAGTCTTGCTGAAGCCTTCGATAAGGCAGAGGGCTACATAGTGATAGAGGAGGCCATGAATAGTCTTAAAAAGTCCTTCTTCGTACCGGCTCAAGGAGACAAATCTGGACAGAACTGATGGAGGTCAGAAGAAAACTGAAGGGAATAGTGACCGCTATGATGGAGGGTCGAAGAAGTATAACGACAACTGGAGACAAGGAGGAGGTCGTTCGTTCGCTCTGACCCAGAAGGTGAATAGGACGTATACTCAACTGAATACTGATAGGGCTATTATCCTTGATCAAATCAAAAATTAACCCATTTATGAACCACCTCGAGACAACCATATGCCCGGAACATGTAATTCTCGCAAGTATTGTGACTATCATCAAGCTTTGGGTCACGATACGAACGACTGTGCTAGTCTGAAGGACTTCATTGAGAGGAAGGTTCAAGGGGTGCCCTGGTTCAATATGTTGCAGCGAGAATAACTCAACAAGCTCAGCAGAGGGAAAGAGAACCTGTTCAGGTTGCTCCGTCAGCTCAGCCTGTAGTGACAGCTCCTGGACAACCAATAAGGCATGTGGTCGATGTCATCACTGGGGGGACTTCTGACAAACTGGTTGGAATGAAGCGTCGAGGATACCTAGATTCGGTCATGTCAGTGGCGGGTACACTCCCGAAGACTGATAGACCTTATCCAGGCACGGTAATTTCCTTTACTGACGATGATTACCCTTTAAAAGCCATCGAACCCCATGAAAGAGCGTTGGTAATAACTGCACAAGTGGGTTCGATTGACATGAAGAGGATGATGATTGATAATGGATCTTCTATGGATATTCTCTATGCCCATGCTTATCAAAGGATGCATCTGGATGGGCAGAAGATGGAGGTTGGGCAGGAAGCTCCCTTATATGGCTTCAGCAACGATCCAGTCAGAGTGGCAGGGACTATTGAGCTATCGGTTATCTTCGGCACAACTCCCCATCAGGTAGAAATAACTTGTAAATTTTATACTGTGCATGTAGATTCTGCCTATAATGTTATTCTAGGGAGGCCTACTTTGACTGCTCTACAAGATGTGACCTCTATTCCTCACTTCAAATCAAATTTCCTACAGCCCATGGAGTTGGAGAGGTCGTCGGTGATTTGGATTTGGCCAGACGATGCTATAGAAATGCAGTGATCACTTCGGGGGTAGGGGTGTTGAAGCAAAAATAGACGATGGTGATAGAGATCGAGCCCTTCACTGAAAGCAGTTCAGAACCATTGGTCATGCCAGTGGGAGAGATAGAGGAATTCAAGCTTATTCTGGGCAAGAAGGACAAAACTGTAAAGATAGGTTCGGGTCTGCCAGAACCCCTCCGGACGAACCTTATGAAACTCCTAAGATGTTATGTAGATATCTTCGCATGGGAGCCTAAAGACATGTCAGGGGTTAGTCAGAAGGTTGCTGAACATCGGTTGGAGGTGGACCCGACAAAGAAGCCAGTTTGGCAGAAGAGGCGGATTTTTGCACCAGAACGCCAACGAATCATTGATGAGGAGGAATAAATCATTAAGGTGATTGAGTAATGATATTAGTTAAGAATTATGATTTAATTATTGAGGTGAATAAAGTTATACTTTGTACAAATAAGAAATGATCTTATATGAGATGCGATTATGATGTTAGTATTTGTATCGACGAGTATTTGATTTTGGAAAATTATTTGTTAGAGTTATTTTTTTTGTGACAATTTTTATTATAGTTGAATTGAGGATTTGATTTGAGTTAGGTTTTGATTTATGTTAAGCTTGTGGATAATTTGAGGTTTGAGTATTGATGGCATATTATGATAATGTGAAAATTATCAAGTATAGAGGATTTCTTGTAATTCAAGTTGTTGATATTCGAGGTAATTAGATTAATCATTTGGAGTTAATGATCAATTTTGTGGCTATTTTTCTAGTAAGATATTAGAGTTATGTTCTATGAAGTTTTTTTGTGATAGTATGGGGAGACATTAAAATTTATTGGATTAAGATTTGCTACAAGGGATGATTGATTTATTATATGATTAGATATTAAGTGATGAAATTCAATTGATTTTGAGAGATCTTAAATAGTTGTAGTTTGCTTATTCAGATTGTAGAATATGTGAATTAGAGGTTGATATGGTGATAAAGAGATCTTAGTAATATATTCTTTGGTGTAATAATATTTAAGAACTAGCTAGTTCGAATTGAGGTTTGAATATTTTGAAGCTTTTAAGGATTTAGGAAAAGTTGATATAATTTGTAGAGTTGTTTGGTTTATCCGATATCCTTGGAGTTTTGTATGATTTTATGTAAATTAAATAAAAATAATTTGTTAAATCTTTGTCATGTGTGGAACATAAACGTTTTATGAATTAAAAATAATTTTAAATATTTTGGGTATTCGAATCGTATTTGGATAAAGAGAAATTTTGTGATTTTGAATTATGTTCCGAAGAGTACGTTTACAAGAATTAAACTCAAAGATATTAGAGACGACCCGCACCAACAGTGGATCATGTGATCTAATTTGATGCAACGCGAAGAACCATACCAAGGCTTCGCACAGTAGCTGACGAATCTTTTACAAATACATTGATAATTATGTGGACCGATGACTTATCCACGTTGA
This sequence comes from Panax notoginseng, assembly GCA_016801055.1. NCBI lineage: Eukaryota > Viridiplantae > Streptophyta > Magnoliopsida > Apiales > Araliaceae > Panax > Panax notoginseng. The sequence goes on along the minus strand of CM029013.1, from coordinate 229,222,431 downwards.
TCGTAATAAATGGTGGCGCTACGTCGTAACTATATTTTTTTTGTAGCTTATTTGAATTTCAAGGACAGAATTATTTTTAAGGGGTGAAAAATGTAATAACCCATTTTTTTAATAATTAAATATTAATTACTTTTATTTAATACAATTGTATTTAAATTGGAAAAGGTAAGTGATTTTTTCTCCTCTTTTCTTCCTTGTTTTGTTTGGAAAATTAAATTCTTTTAGTAGATAATTAAATAACTAATTAAATTAAAATTGAGAAAGATAATTCCTTTTGTTAAAGTCTTGTGGTAAAATCATTCAGAGCGAGAAGCTATTTGGGAGATGGAGGAGTCTATTTGAGTGGAGTGTCCGCCTCTCTTTGAAAATTCCAGGGTGGGGGGTCATATGACCCCCCTGGTTCTGCCCATGGTTGGCACCATATGGTTTGGTTTAATATATTCATGCTTACTGATTCTTGCTAAGAAATTAGTGATGATTTTTGTAATCTATATGATGTTGAAAGAGGGATTGTAGATTTACACCTTAATATATTGGCATGTGATTATGAGTTATCGACTTGATTCGACTGTATAAGTTGTGTATAGAATAGACATATATATATGCACCACGTGTGACCTAATTGAGAACTTAAGCTTTAAATCCTTGTTATGGTTAATTCACATAGACATGTGTAGGATTATCACCTAGCTTGGACGTTCCTTTCTGTTCTATTCCCTTTCGGGTGGATCTAGAGAGGATATGTTTGTACATACCTCGGAAGAGGTGTATGAGCACTTGTGTGTTCTTGGTCGACAAACTGTCATGACCACTAAGACCAAAGAGAGAAGGGTAGGAAGTTTGATGAAGCATAGCGCACTAGGTGTTTGATAAAATGCCAGTGTGGGGGTGAAGTTATGACCTTAGCTTGTAGCACCTTTGGTACCATTCGTTATCCATTTACTTGCTTTGATAATTAGATATAACTAGATTAATGACACTTTTGTTATTCTGCTGTTCAAATAAGACTTAAGCGATACAAAGTCGATGTTTGGTAAATATTAGTGATAGTTCCTCATGGGTACGACACTTTCCTTATCACTGTATTGCTTGTTAGACCGCGTATACTTACGTGTGTTTAGTGATCGGTTTTACGACCAACAAGTTTGTGGCACCGTTGTCGAGGAACTATTATTCTAATATTGTCCAATATTGATTTCAATCAATTTAGTCTTAATTTGAACGTATATATATTTCTTTTATTTGTTTGATCTTCCTTTTTATTTTTTTTAGCTTACATGTTATGGACGATCATTGTTATCAATGGCCTTTTGAGAGGACGACACAACCAAGATCGGAAGAAGGACTTGAGCGATTGTAAGATCAAATTTCAGATCTCTTAAGGTTTTCTGACAATCTTGAGTGTCAGTCCACTCAGACTGCCTACTGTCAGGAACGAGCTGACGTAGAATCTACTTACTATTATCCAGACTGTCAAGGTTATCCAAACTCTTGGGACTACAGTTAAGAGCAGTATCATGATCCAAATTAATTTGAATATCAGTTTCCATCGTAGTATAAGGTGACATCTCAAACCAATGAGAGCTTTTCTGTATACTCAACACGAGAAGAAGAGAAAAGGCTTGAAGTGCTCCCCACCAACTTTATAGAGAGAAATGAGGTTTGAATGGAGAACCAAGATTCCTCATTGAAGAGCCTCGAAAGTTAATTGGGACAACTCGTCAATGCCATCGCAAATCCTCCGCAAGGCAATCTATCGGTCATAATTAATCTCAACGATGAAGAAGTAGAGCCATTGCACGGTGGATACACAAGGAGAAGGCGATGAGTCTCACAAAGTTGTTGAGGGAGATGTCAAAGTGCCAATTAACCAACCTGTGGAGTCTGAAGAAGAAGAAGCAAGGATATAGAGTGGTTGTATTGTCAAGACTAATGAAAAGTTAGAAACCACGCTCACAGTTGTGGAAACCCTAGAGGGCCCACTAGCGCACAAAGAACGCTTTCAGATTGATGAAAAAGGCGAATTAGTGGATAATTCTAGCGATGAAAGATTTTTTGTGCCGATGGGTGAAGAAAAGGGGGATGACCAATCATCCATGTCTACCATAAATTTAAAGGAGTTGATAAATAGGCGGCATGAAATGGTTGTTTTTGCATACGAGCTAGATTGAACGACAACAGAAAAGTCAAGCCGACGACTGTAAATCAAGCGCTTGGTGGGGAGGCAACCCCATCTCAGTATCAAAATTTTCTTTTTCTCTTAAATTATGTCTAGTTTCATTCGTTCTATTTTCCTTAGTTTGATAGCATATGTTTCAGCTTGTTATTTCCATGCTACTTAGTATGTTGCTAATGTTTATATAGTTTATGATATGATGTTTAGTTAATATGTTGTTAAAATGCATATAGTAGTTAGTATGTTGTTATTGCATGTTTTCATAGTTTTGTTTATGTTGTAAAAAGTTTTACTTATCTGGGACTTGGCTTGTGCAGGAACCAAATCAGGAAACTTGCGCTGCAGCGCTGACCTTAGTACTACAATCGGCTCTGCAGCGCTAAGACATGCTAGGCCATACTGCAAACTTGTGTTGCAGCGCCGGCTTCAACGTTGTAAGTCACGCTGCAGCGCCACAATGCTCTATACCACACTGGAAAGTCACGCTGCAGCACCAAGTAATATATTGAGTCTCGCGCTGCAGCGCCAAATTAAAATCTGGACTTTTGGGCAACAACAAAGGCAGGCCCGCGCAGCGGCGCCACCAGCGAAATTTTGGGTCATAAAAAGGGCTTTTCGTTCATTCTTTGCACTTGTCACAATAATTATTTCTCAAGCCTCTCAGCAGTCACAACTTCTCCCCTTCTTTTGACCATTCATTCTCTCTTCTAGCCACGCCCCAGCCTCTTCAATTGGTGCCCTAGCCTCTTTAAAGCGTGCCAGAGACTTAAATCTCCACAAGGTAAGGGACTTGTTATGTCTATTAAAGGGTACTTCTTCCTTTATTGTAGATTATGGGTGATTTTGGCTATTCCTTTAGTTGAGTACAGTGTTTTCTCTGTGGGTCATATTATGTTGTCTAAAAAATAAGAATAGGGCACTCTCTTGTTATCTTTTGGGTGTTGGATTTTTGTTGTATTGGCCAATTGGTAAAGCTAGGGTTTGGTCTTTCCCTGTTCAAAGTAGTGGGTTATTGGTGTTGGATTGTGTTTCCCTTTTGTGCTAGAACTTGCAAGTGTTGTCATGGAATCCAAATACCCCCGTACTAGTATTGGCCCCCCTTCACCGGCACTGATAACTCCTCCTCCAAGATGGGACACTGCCAAATTTATTAGTGAGGAGGCCTGGAAGCGTTACACACAAACATTCGCCAAGCGAAATTTGGTGCCTGAGAGGGGTCTTAGGCCAGATGATAAGAATGATGGTGCTATGATGACAATGATACTGGCAATAAAACGGGTCCACTTCATAAAGCAGCCTGAATCTGCTATTATTTCAATGGTAAGAGAATTTTATGCCAATGCGAGTGCAGATGGCCTTGCGGTAGTGCCTGTTCGGGGTAAACTGAATCCCTTTGACAGCCAGTTCATCAACACTGTATTTGGAACTCCTAATTAGATGGCCACGACTATTTGGAGCCTGGACTACGGAGCTACAACGCCGATGAGATAGTAGCAAAGCTCTGCAAGCCCGGAACCACCTGAAAAACTAATGAATTCCATGGCGAGAAGACTTCTTTCCCCCAACAAGCTCTAAGTCGCTATGGCAAGGCTTGTTACGCCTTTATCTGCTCCAATATCATGCCAACCGATCATCTCACCGATGTCACAAGAGAAAGGGTCGTCCTACTGTCGACGTCGAGATTTTTATTTGTCCCTTTTCGTTACCTTTTTTTGTGTTCTCATTTTAGGTGAGATTTGTTTGAAAAAATAAGTGAAAAAGGTCCGACATGTGTAATGTCGATGATTGGACTATAAGAGTCGCCAGTTGGTTTTTTAACTGGTTGTACCAACACAACCGAGAAAAGGTTTGCACATTAACCCAGTGATGTGACACTGCGAAACGGGTCTGTGAAACCGAGATTCATTTAGGGTCCGGGGACTTGCTTATGCGGAGGGAAGGTGTTAGGCACCCCCTCGACATCCGTGTTGCCACGGTGACCGCCACTTTTTAATAAACTGTTATATAAATGTGTGTGGGTGTGTGGGTCAATGTGCTGTTATTTGGAAGTAGTGCTATGCCTCGTTTGCACCTATATACATAGGGTTTGAATTTATGTAAAAATTCAGTTTTAAATAAGATATAACACTGATGTTTTAAAAGAGATTTTTCAAACCCTATGCTCAATAGTAATTAAGGCCTTTGATACTTCTATTTTATTCAGTATTCGGCTTGATTGACTTTATTTTACAGATGCGAGGCATCTGTATGAAAATAATGTACAAAAAGTGCTGAACTCCTCATGGGTATGAGAACCATATGAGGAAATTCAAACATCACAGATAAATTTACAAGCTGCTTACAGCTGAAAAGGTCCATCACGGGAACCGAATCTAGATCCAGTGGACTGAATCTGTGCTCACATGATTCCTAGGCTCACTTGATGCCGCGATTAATATAAACGCAGTAAGCAGGTATATATATAAAAGCTGTAAATATATATATACATACATGATCACCAACCACGAAGCACCTCCATGGGGGATCATAAATATAAATAAAGCTGTAAAAGCTATCAACCGCCACGGAGGAAACTCCAGGCGGGACAAAATGTACAGAAAGCAGTAAAAACGGTAAACCACCACGAAGTAATCTCCAGGTGGGAGGAAATGTATATATATATATATATATATATATATATATATATATATATATATATATAAAAGCATGTAAACGCACCAGATGTAAAATCCAGGCTCATCGGACAAAGTCCAACAACAACATATATATATATATATATATATATACATACATATATATATATACATATATATATATATATATATATATATATGTATGTATATACAAACTGAAATAAAACCACGGACCGAAGTTCGGGCAAACACACGCAACACGACTCTCAATGTGAAGAAGGGTGTGTGCAAAGATGAAGAGAAAGGCTTTAAAGTGTGTGAGAAGGCTTACAGTGGGCTGCTAAAGAAGACTTCTATTTCTTTAAAGTAGATAAACATTGGCTTCCGCCGGTACAAAAGTAGCTATATCTGAGCTCTCAAGTGTTTAAAATGAGAAAGCACTCAGTTTGGGGTGAGTACAGAGCAAATTGGGCAGGGCCTTCTCGCCGTTTCTCTTGCAAAATGGCCACCCCAAGCCCTCTATTTATAGAGGGTGGAGCCGTAGGTGTACCTGCGGCTGGGCCGCAGGTGTACCAGAGGTTACTCGGGGTGCCTCGGGCTTCGCGGGTCCCGCCGTCTCAAAGTACATGCACGTAGGCAACGTGATATCCGTTCAAACTTTCAGAATTGCAATCTGGACATCCTACTGAGGTATATAGGACCTATTTCAGACCGCTGTTGTCGAGAGTTACACAATGACATGGGATTAGAGGTTATACGAAGTCATGAAGATGGGACGATGCCTTCCGGTCTTTAGCTTCAAATTCTATCCGTTATCCTGCGTAATAGTCACTCGGGATTGGTTTTCCTAGGCTCTTGTGGGACATTGTGTAGAAATGTATGTCTGAAATGTTGAGATGGCGTGATGTGGTGTCATGGTGGCGAGATGACGACTTTACCCTTCACCGAGGTTATCTCCGATTTAGGCTGGTAAAGTAGACGTTGCTCAGAGTTATCACTGAGATTGGACTGATGCAAGTGTTGAAGATCCTCAGTGTCATCTCTGAGGTATGCCTGTCCTCCCGGTGTTATCTCCAGGTTGGTACTGAGTATCTCGTTGTGAGCGCCGAGATTGAAGCTGATTGCATTTGAAACAAACATTTTTGAGGTTATCTCCGGAACTGCATTCCTTGGGGTTATCTCCAAGGTTGGAATCTGCTATTCCCAGTATTGGGACTGAGACTGAACATCTCGAAATTATCTATGAGATAAAGCGATCTTCTCTGGTGTGTGTTCTGGTATTGGAACTGCAGGCCTCGGTGTTATCACCGAGGTTAGAACTGATGCTCTCGGTGTGTGTTTTGGGGTTGAGGCTGTTACTCCCGGTGTGTGTTCTGGGGTTGAAACTGAGATTCTGGTAGTATCCAAACTGGATGTGAGTTATCTTCCAGGGTTATCTCTGAAAGATGAATCTGCCCTTCTGCAATGTCAGTAACAGGCGTACAAAAAATTTTGAGTGTCTACAGATGTCCCTCTTTATCATATTCATGCAATGCGATGCATGGATAGGATAAAGAATCCTAGACACTTGAAATGCAATATGATGTATGATGCATATGTATGGTGTTGTTGCCCAACATGCTGAGGATGATTGCTGGCTCCCTGTAGCTTCTTCTGGGGATTGGCAATGATGACCAGATTGGATGTGTGATCCAAATCTTTGAGGATGTTGACGTTGGGGTTATCACCAAAGTCCTTAATCCTTGATACATACTTGATTCTGAAGAACTTGATTCCGAAGAAGTGCCTCTTATGTGTAAGAGATCTGTGGGGATAAAGCTTTATCTGTTTGAGGATGTGTATAACATATTCCGTCATCAATCCTCCTTGATGACGTTGACCTCTCATGGTTTGTATCGCCAGAGTATGCCAATGTTTTGTTGGGTTACTGCCAACAGCATATGCTGGCAGGGTTGCTTGACCTTCGTTGACGTGTACTTCACCGACGTGTGAATCAACGACTGATACCCTGTTGGGGCATACTGTCAAGGTTGGTTGACCTTCATTGATGTGTACTTCACCGATGTATGAATCAACGGTTGATACCCTGTTGGGGTAGACTGTCAAGGTTGCTTGACCTTCGTTGATGTGTGTTTCAATGGAATATTGCATTGTGACCCCCGCCGGGGATTTGTTTGATCCTTACTGATGTGTGTGTCAGCGGATGATTGCGTTATAACCCCCGCCGGGGATTTGCTGGGGAATATGAGTACCCGAGTATGAAATCCTCGAATAGCTCTAGATGTTTCGATGGGTTTACTTGCCATCGGCTGAAAAAATGTCAAGGCTGCTTGACCTTTAATGATACATACACCAATGGATGACAATGCGTTGTGACCCCCGCCGGGGTTGTTGTATTTTTATATATACAAGGGCATTGTAACCCCCGCCGGGGTTGAACTGGATCATCGCTGATGTGTGTATCAGCGACTGAAATCATCGGACGGCTTCTGACGCTTCATTGGATTTACTTGCCAACGGTTACTGATGCCAAGGCTGCGTGACCTTCGTTGATATGTGTGTGAACGGATGATATATGTATCGCGTTGTGACCCCCGCCGGGGTATACGTGACAAAGTAGGATGACGATCCTGAATGAGAAGAATTGGACCTGCGTGAGGTATTGATGAGCGTAACTTGTATCGTCTGAGATCATTGGCATAGTATACCCTGTGTTTGGGCAAATACCACTGAGTGATGTACAGACCCAAGGTTCAATCTAAGGAGGCCAGGATTGTAAGCTATTCTGCTCAATCGCGTAGCATTTTTATCCCTGATTTGACATTTTCAGCTTGCGAGAACTCCTTTACAACTCGAACTGGACCGAGCCGAAGGGGTGGGACCCACGTAAGGGTGCCGCAGGTACACCTGCTACAGCCGCAGATGGACCTGCGGCCAACCGTGGATATTAAAATCCTGCAGGTTGCTTTCAAAAGTCATTTTTAAGTTGCGCCGCGAAGGAAATCCGAGAGCTCTTCTTCATATCTACTGAGTTCAGTCGTCTTTCTGCAAATTCTGTCACCGTACAAATGTTCTACACTGTCCTTCTAACGTATGCATGTATTCTTTTCCAGTTTTCATCCGTTAGAAAATGACTTATCACATGAAATGCATCTAACCACATAGTAGTGATTATGTATGCTCAAATGACTTGATAAAAAATATTCAACATAGTAAATGTTAGTATTAAACCATGCTGAACATAATGATGTGAAAAAATTTGACTTTTGAGACAGTCAAATTGGCACTTTTTTCTGCTATTTTTATCCTATTTGAGGACACTTGAGCATAAGGTAAAAAGGCAAAGTACTCCTAGCATTGAGGTTAACCTTATGTGTTGATGATTTTGATTTTTTTGATGCAAATAGGATTTATGTGACTGTGTGCAGGTGTGCTACTGAATGGCCACCTAGTCATGCCTATGTGCATGTGGATAGTCCTATTTTCAAAGGGGACTATGGCAAAATTTTTCAAAATATAGGCATTGAGTTGTCATGCATATTTAACTCTACTATAGACGTATGTTAAAATAATGCATGCATGCATGTAGTCATTAAATGCATTTTGAAAAGCTCCATGTCAGAAAATACCACACCCTTTCTAAGGTGATTTGGAGACTTGTTGTCCAGATATTATGGATCTGGATCAGCCGAGTAGTTCCAGCAGGACCACTTCTGGTGTACGGAGGAGGGCTTCTGAAGTGCCTCGACCCCGTTCTGTTAGACAGCCTCGTCGGTTGGTGGATGCGGTGATACGTCCAGTCCAGGTTGATGTACCGAACGTCGAGGACGAGGAGGAGGATGTTTCGATTGCGGACCCCGCTCCTGCTGCACATGTCCCCCGTAGGGACCTCTCGAGTATTCAGGTGGCAAACCCAGAGCTTCTGGGTGATTTAAGCAGACATCCCTCAATGTATTTGCATGCCAACGAGGTATAACATTAGATCTTAATCTTCCTTCTGTCCTATTGATGAGGAGTAAAGGGTTGTGATGTTGATCTGCATTTCATGCATGTTTTTGCCTTTACACAGCCTCGAGGGAACTGATTTAACATTCACTCCATGTACCAGACGCTTCATCCTGACTATAGAGCGATTGTGAATGATTGGGGTTTTGGGGCATTCTTTTCCATCCTTCCCCGCCATTATCCCAAGGGTTACCTCGGGGCTTTGTCTAAGCGCTGGTTTCACCAGACTCAGTCTCTCCATTTACTGGACTGTGAAGTGATGATGACGCCGATGGATTGGAAGTTTATCATAGGTATGGAGTTTGGAGGGGCGCCGGTACCTTGCACGGCTGATATTACCCCGACTACCGTCAGATCCTTGTTAGGAGTTCTGGCGGAGGCGCTCAAGGGCAGGACTGTCCGTGCGGGTCCTTTGAGCGTAGATGTTATGAGTGGGCTATTGAGCGAGCCCATACCAGATGATGTCAGAGTCAGGGATCACATTCTTCGGTGATTGTTCCTGATGATTATTAGGGGCTGCTTCATAGCAGATAACTCCTCTACGGTGTCGTTCGCTTTGATCAGCGCCACTCGACATGTGGACCATATAGGAGAGTATGATTGGGGTTCCTACACCTTTGCCTATTTCCTCAGGGGCATACGTATGCGCTCGTAGGGCTTGACCGAGGCTTCGTTAGGATTTTACCCATTTCTGCTGGTAAGTATTTCTCTTATCATTTACCATGTACCGGTTAAGAGTGTTAACTGACAGCAGATGTTTGCCTTTGTGTTGGCAGTTTTGGGCCTATGAGAGGCTCCCATGTTTACATCCGGTGAGTGTATTAGGGTTGGATACCTACCCACGAGGACGGCGATGGCATCATTCCATACTGGCGGAGGTCCCCGTAGCTGAGGGTTTCACTCATTGTTGCCTACAGTTGGAGTTGTTGACAGCGGATGTCATCACATGGATTCTATATTCTGGGGAGCATTTGGCCGTTGGATTTGAGGATGGGTACCCGACTGGTGTCGAGTACGTGATTTCCACCCGTAGGGTTCCTCTCTTCACAGATGGAGGATGAGAGCTCTATTTAGGAGAGCGTGCTATTAGGAGCACCATAGGAGAGATTCGTATACCGATCTTGCCTCCTGTCAGGCATTATTGGCCTATGTCGCAGTCACCTGTCATTGATATCCCATTGTTGGGTGTTGACGGTTTTGCATTGTCAGAGGGTCCTTGCACTCAGGATGTATTCCAGCATTGGTAGATCCCTCGTACCATTGGAGCCCTGACCCGTGCCACTCAGTTCATAGGGGATATGGTTCCAAGATCCGTGATGATGACAAATTGGCTAGCCTGTGTCCGAGATCTGACTCATGTGACACAGATTGACAATTTGACCCAGCGACTGGACCGGGCACATTTCTTTATCCGGCATTTGGGCAGAGATCCGGCAGAGGCAGATTTGTTTGATCCTTCCAGCTGAGGAGTTGGCCCCTCAACTGACCCATTTGGCTTTGTCGGCGCAGATCCTCCTTTGTATAGGCCTGACATCCCTGTTAATAGATATCTAGTAACGCAGGAGGAGTTACATCAGGTTGACAAGATTGATGATGTAGATATTGACACCATTGTATTCTTCTGATGTGTATTCTCGTTATCTCTTTTGATAGGCCTCTGTTAGCTATTGGGTGGCTATGCCCCATTTTCGCAATATCTTTTGATAGGCCTCTGTTAGTAGTAAGGCGTCTGTGCCCCATTTCCCTGTATTTTTAGTTGTACAGAGATGATGTATTAGATGATGATATACTTAGGAATGTATGTACAATTTTTCCATTCCCTATATCATATTGCCATCTATTTTCTGTTATGCATGTATCATGTTATGCATATGTATGTATGTCCAGAGATATTCAGCATTGACCCCTGGATGGTCTTATGACACGGCCTATACAGATGTCTTCTTCGACAGTTAGCCATATTGATCATATCCCACCATTATTGGTGGTATCTGGTATGCGATCGTGGTATGATAGCATGTCAGCATCAAACAGAGTGACCGTAGATCACTTGTTGCAGCATACTATGACCCTGTTGATGTTTCAGGTTCCCACAGTATTCATGGATGGCATGCTGGAGCACTGGGTCTTGGAGAGGCAGGTTTTTCGATTTGGAACCCAGGAGTTGACTCCTAGTCTGGAGGAGTATGCACGGTTAACGATGCTGCCACTGGACATACCTTGCATGTATATGGATTTGGGGGACATAAGTCGACGGTTCATGACCCTCACTGGATTGAGGCGTAGGGTGGTGCAGGATGAGCTTATATCTGGCCATGTTATATCCTAGCATTTTCTATTTGATAGATTTAGCTCTGAGGATAGTTATAGACGGCATTCCGGGGATTTCACCACACCGGAGGCTCATTAGCTTCTGGCCAGGGTGGATGTACTGCTATTGTGCGTACTATCGTATGTCTACATGCCACTATATATGGACGAGTTGGACATAGGAGTTATCATGGTAGTGAGAGCTCTTAGGGAGGGTCGTACTATCATACCTATGATTATAGCTGAGACATTGAGGTCAGCTATATACTGCTGCACTTATCCTACAGGAGTATTTACGGGCAGTTCGGTCATGCTATACGTGTGGTTTATGTCACACCTGAGACCGATCGACACTTTCAGACGGCATGGGTATTGTTTCACCCATGATATAGCCATGCCATACTCTTTTCAGCCTGCGGAGTGTACAGATGCTATGTCTTGGTCTATGTTCGTGGCGGATATCAGAGATCCGTTTAGTGTATTGCTGTGCTCAGGGCTTAGCTCACCTTACAGCTTTATTACTCATACTCCGGGCATGGATTACATCCCTCTGGCTGGTTTGAGGGGCATGACTACTTACCATCCACTGGCCGTGATGTCGCAGTTTGACCAGTTTCAGGACTTTCAACCTTTTGATGGGGCACTGAGCCAGTGTTTATCGTCTCGCTATCTTTCAGCAGAGGACCGATCCCATGTGTATGCTTGTTGGGATCAGCGTGAGATAGCTTCTTTCTCTCTTAGTCATCCCGGTTGTTCTGCAGAGTATTCCGCATGGATGGAGACAGAGATTGCACCGGCTGAGGTAGTATCCACATTGCTGAGTATTGATTCAGATGGTGTAGAGCCCCTGAAGGACATTCATTCTCACACCGAGGAGGAGCCATCTACTGGGTTGCCAATATCTCCTTTAGATTCTCCCAGTACTAGCACTGTCGTGATTCATCATTCGGCACAGTACTTTGAGCGGAGTCTTCATCTGATGACCTTTGAGAGAGATCAGGCTAGATACCTGATGTTGACAGCTCTTGATGGGAGAGATGCAGCTCTGTTAGAAAGAGACAAGGCATTAGCTCGTAGAGATGCCGTTGTCGTTGAGCGAGATGAGGCCAAATCAGCCATACATGCAGTGATAGTTTAGCGGGATAGCGCCATATCTATCCGGGATGTAGCCGTAACAGATAGTACTACAGTGAGGTCCCTTACTACTGGCATGCTTGCAGAGATGAGCAGTTACATCGATGAGCATATGGTCACCATGCAGATGGCTGCAGATCTGTTAGGTCGTGTGGATATCTTTGTACAGGAGACCACAGCTTTGCCTCCTTCTTCGGAGAGGGATGCCATGTTGGGCTTGTACGTTCCTGCACATACTAGCTTAGCCATTTTGTCATGTACAGTTTACATTGTGTATATCAAATAATATTATATATATCATGGAAATATATTTTTACTCAATTCCCTTTTAGATATGCTCTGATACTTGCTTGATATTTTCCTGCTTCTTCAGGGTTTGTGATCTTGATGTATTTTAAATTCCTCCTTGATGGATGGACATTGAGTTATCTTTGGATAGTTCAGAATGGATCATGGACCTGTGTGTATCCCTACCAGTTTTTCAGTGTCTTGGGACTGGTTTCTGTATGGAAATGTGGAGAGGAGTGTGGCTTTCCTCTCTGAGATTGACCGCACCACAGATGGTCGCCAGTGCTCCTATTTAGGAGGAGCCTAGTTAATTCCATCTCTTATGGATTGGTGTTGCTCTTTGAGGAACAACCGCAGCCTAGATGGTCGTCGAATCTCCTATTTACGAGGAGAGGTTAGGTAATTCCATCCCTTTGGTTTAAAGCCGAATGAAATGTGGTGGATTGAAGTTTGATCCCAGTACCGTTGACAAGTATTTGTGTTGGTAGGGGGTCAGACCGAACCATGAACGGCTGCCTATGTACTCTTGTTGAAGAGGAGATCAGGTCTGCGTAGTTCGAACCTGGTGTAAGAGGTTCAACGCTTTTAATGAAAGGTAGCTGGGTGTATAAGCTTTATTGAAGAAGGGGGTATAAGTGTTTTTGTGGTCTTTTATTTTTATAGAAAAGGGTAGAAATGTTTTTGTTATTTTTTGTTTATTGCGACCGGGCCATATAGAATATGGTTGCCTACATACTCCCATGTATCAAGGAGATCAGGTCGACGTAGTTCATCCCTCAGGGCGAGTTAAAAAGCTCGATCCCATGTGCAGGTCAGACTGCGGGGAAGAGAAAGTTTGATCCTAGGTTGAGGATAAACTGCAAGAGTGAAAAGTTTGATCCCAGGTATGGGTAGCCAAACTGCAAACGCGAGAGGTTCAATCCACAGTGGGATGACCTAAGTTGCATGAGCGCGGAGAAGCCAGGCTGCTGGCTCGAAAAGTATGTTTCCCTGAGGGGCAAAGTGTGGAAAAGAGTTGTATGAAATTAAGGGTTAAAGATCCGGAATGACTGGTGATCTGATTATCCAATACCATGATGTTTGCTTGATGGTAACTTCAGACATAGTACCATTTCACGGTGTCCGAGTTGATGAGTTGTGGAAATTCATCGCCGTCAATTTCTTGCAATCTGAGAGCGCCTCCTGTCAGTACTTCCTTGACAATAAACGGGCCTTCCCAGTTAGGAGCGAATTTTCCCTTAGATTGATCTTGGTTGTCAATGATCTTCTTCAAAACCAAGTCATGTTGTTTAAACTGCCGTAGCTGGACTTTTCTGTTGTAGGATCGGGCGAACCTTTGTTGATATAATTGACCATGGAAGATAGCCGCAGTTCGCCTTTCATCTATTAGAGACAATTGGTGATACCTGTCTTGTACCCATTGATCTTCATCCAACTGAGCGTCCATCAACACTCTAAGGGATTCCATTTCTACTTCTATGGGGAGTATTGCTTCCATCCCATAGGATAATGCGTAGGGGGTTGCCCCAGTTGAAGAGCGCATTGATGTTCTGTAGGCTAACAGAGTAAGAGACAATATGTTAGGACATCCTTTGTGGTTGGCGGACATCTTTTGCATGATCTTCTTGATGTTTTTGTTAGTCGCTTCAACAACACCATTCATCTTTGGATGGTAGATGACGAAGTTAAGATGTTTGATGTGGAATTTACTGCATAATTCCTCTATCATTTTGTTGTTGAGGTTCTTGGCATTGTCTGATACAATCACCTCTGGTTGTCCATATCGACAAATGACATTGTTTCTGATGAAAGCAGTGATGGCTTCTTTGGTAACCCTGGGGAAGGAGGCTGCTTCTACCCACTTGGTAAAGTAGTCGATCATGGTGAAGATGAATCGATGTCCATTACTGGCTTTGGGCTCGATGGGCCCGATCACGTCCATTCCCCACATTGCGAAGGGCCAAGGTAAACTCATATTGTGGAGCTCCCATGGAGGGGCGTGGATAGCATTCCCATGAATTTGGCATTGATAACATCTCTTGACATGGTCATTGCAGTCAGCTTTGAGAGATATCCAGTAATGTCCTATCCTGAGGATCTTCTTAACAAGGAGGGGGCCACTCATGTGTGGGCCATAGACTCCACCATGGATCTCATCCTGAGTCTCTGAGCTTGATCCTTATCTAGGCATCTAAGGAGACCTAGTCCTGCATCTCTTTTATAGAGTGCATCTCCGCTCAGGTAGAATTTCATAGCAAGTCGATGAATTCGCCTTTGTTCAGTAAGGCTCGCCTCAGCGGGTGTAGATCCATCTCATAGATATTCCTTGATATGCTGATACCAATGTTGTTGGATGGGAGGTAGCTCATCCGATACTTCTCCAACATAGTTTCCATAGGCTGGTGCCTAGTGCAGGGCAAATGTGACGCTTGGCATGTGTTCCTTGTCAGGTATGTGAATCAAGGAGGCCAAAGTTGCTAACGCGTCTACGAAGTCATTCCTATTACGAGGAATGTGTAGAAAGAAGATCTCTTCAAACTCTGAAGCCATCTGTAAAACTTGCCGATGGTAAGGCAACAAATGTAGCTCTTCGGTTTGATAGATTTCGGTGGATTGTTTGATTACCAACTCTGAATCCCCAAAGACAGTTAACTGTCTGATGCCCCTTAAACGGGAAAGTTTTAACCCCATGATACAGCCTTCATACTCAGCTGTGTTGTTGATGCTGACAAACTACAATTTGACGTCGACGGGATACTGCTCTCCTGTACCGGATACTAGAACTGCTCCAGGTCCAGAACCTTCTGTATTAAAAGCTCCATCAAAATACATGTTCCATGTTTGGTGTGTATCGTACTGATGGTGTTGCTGAATTGTCATGACCCCTTCATCGGGGAAGTATGTTTCCAAGGGTGTGAAGTCCCCTGAAGGTGCGGCGGCCAGTTGATATGCAATTCCTTGACCTTTAATGGACTTTTGCGTCACGTAAACAATGTCAAATTTTTGTAGGATCAACTACCATCTGGATAGCCGAGAATTCAGTACGGGTTTACTAAACACATACTTGAGAGGATCCACGTGGGATATGAGATGGGTTGTGTGCCCATGGAGGTAATGTTGTAACCTCATGGCAGCCCATGCTAAAGCACTACAACAAAAAGGCTTATCAGCGACCGCACATCTGCGACCGCATATAGTCGCAGATAGGTATCAGCGACTGGCTGCAGTCGCTAATAGTAGTCGCAGAAAATCTTGTCGCTAAAATGACATCAGCGACCAACAATAGCGACCGGATTATTAGCGACCGCAATCAGCGGCCTCAGCTGTCGCTATTTTGACTCATGCTGAGTCATGCGTCAGACGTGATGTGGCACACGTGTCAGCGACTGGTAATAGCAACCGTATACGGTCGCTGAAGTAGAAGCACCTTACTCGGTCGCTAATACTGTATCAGCGACCGCCCGCGGTCGCTGACTTTGTTTTTTTTTTTAAATATTTTTCCTGTTTTATTGATTTCCCAAAAATAACCTGCTTTGTACCTGCTTTTTATCCCAACACACAGCAGTATATATAAGCATCCATCCATCCATGATAACTACTATATGATAAACATCCATCCATACATACAGTCCAAAGAATGAATCTAAATCAACACAACACAATACAATCGTAAACATCCATATAATAGAATCGTAAACCAATACAGTCCAAAGATAAGTAGTTTAAAAGATTACAAGGCTTTAAAAATCTAAAAAACAAGTCTAACAAGGCTTTACAAATCTAACATGCGTGACTGGTCTAGCTCTTCATGGATCATTCAAATTAGTACCCTGTAATTAACAAAAGAATAAAACATATATGTTACATGTGTTGATACTGCTATGACTTGGGGAAAGCTAAATAATAGACAATGTACGTAATGAAACATTAAAAGTACCTGGTCGCCACCCTGATGCTGTGATGCTGCTGCTTCCGCCACTGCCTTTGCCAAGTCATCAGGATTCAGAGAATGCAGATGCCCGCCCAGTATAAGAAGAAGATCACGATTTTGACAGATCGCTCTCACACAGTCAGCAGGAGTATGATAGGCTGGATGACCTGATGACTGTGTAGACTGTGTAGACTGGGTAGCAGAGCTGCCTGTGCCACTGATGGTCGGGTGTCGTCTTTGTCCTTGGCCTTTAACATAATTTTTCTTCACGACGGATGCCCTCTCCCACAATTCTTGATCAATCGCCGGACGCGGGGTGCCTTCAGGATAGCGCTCGTTCATTAAGCCCTTATAAGTGTCCTGTCAGAAGGTCAACAAATAAATAGTTAAAAATAAATACGAAATGCTAAAAAACATGACTATAATATGTTTAAAGTTAACTTATTACCGCTATCTGAACAGCATCAGGCAGACCATCAAGGGTGCCCACATACACATCCAACCAATTGATAGGTTGACCTTGAGACTCAGACTCCTACAGTTCATGTTCTCATATTAATATGTAAACATATGATATTTTAGCTACAAAACATGACTGTAAACATAAAGACAAATTACTAAGCCAATAAGCTTGTTATACATACGTACCCTAGCAGCAATATGTTGCAGCTGAGATATACTGCCGCCCTTGTACGTGCCTTTTGCCTTTTCGCCTTCAGATACACCTGAGGATCTGTTCGAGGTGGCAGTCTTACGTCTCTTGACCAAGCTCTCAGCTCTCCACTGCTCACACATCTGCACCCATATGGGATGTGCGCACCACCAGGGGCAATGCTCATGCATATACTGCTCACCCTGTCCTGGATGGTCAATCTCAGCATTGTGCAGGGCTTTCTGTCGTTCTTTGTTTAGATTATCTTTAGTCCGGACGGTGTACTTCTGCCAGAACAGTGCTTGAATAACTGATGCATGTGCGTCGTCCCATCTATACCGCTTCTGCAAATAAAACAACAATAATAATATTAAAACAACTATAATACCATAATCCAACATTACTAAACTATTAGTTGATTAACTATGTATTATCTATCAGAGTGATTAAATAAATATACCTGAAATTCAGCCCAAACTGCATCCTTATGGGCGAGAGGTGTGCTCGCCCATGTAATCACTGGCGTTGGCCAGTTCTGTAATCATAATTGTGAAATGCACTTCACAATTTTACTATCTTGAAAATCACTACAATATACAATAATTTACATTAAAATATATTTATAACAATGGAAATATTAAACCCTTATATATACACGATGTTTAACTTACGTGCTTTCTGGAGGAGGACAGATCTGTATAAGAATGCGATCATCCGGATTAGCCGGGGCCTTCGGCACATGATTAGGGCCCCGACCCAACCCGCGCTTTCGTGCAACAGGTTCAGAAGACATCTATAAATAAAAAAAATTAGGATGTTAGTATGAAATTATGAATGACAATTAATTGTATGAAATAGTTAACTACGATTACCATAAGTGAAAGGTACATAAACATGACTACAAAATAGTTAACTACAACAACTACAAATGATATAGTTAAGGATATAGAGAACATTCCTATATAGAGAACATAAATGAAAGGTACATAATTATGAAGTAAACGTGAACATGAACATAAACATACATTTTGTACAATTAAAACTAAACATACATTTTAATGAAAATCGTTGTCTGATGAGTCAGAATCATTTTGTACAAGTATCGGAGATTCATAACCATATTCAGATTCTGTGTCAGTGTCAGTCAATAACTCTTTCTCAATATCACTGTCATCCTGTCAATAACTCTTTTTCATAAGCGCGGCCCGATAGACCAAATACAGATAGTCGACCATTTAGTTCAACATTTCCCCCATCATCATGTCTCGATACAATACGGACAAGCCAACTTCCCGTGTGTACTCCATCCAGCTAACATACCATAAGCTGGGAAGTCACTTATAGTCCACATAACCGCTGCCCTAAGGTTGAAATTTTTTTTCGTTGCAACATCCCAAGTCTGTACTCCATCCTCCCACAATACCTTCAACTCGTCTATAAGAGGTCTCAAGTAAACATCTAAGTTCTTTCCAGGACTCTTAGGACCAGGAACCACGAGTGAAAGAAACAAGTATGGCTGTTTCATACACATCCAAGGTGGCAAGTTGTACGGAGTAACAATCACAGGCCAACATGAGTACGGAACAGCTGAGTGGCCAAACGGATTGAAACCATCGGTGGACAATCCAAGCCTCACATTTTTAGGTTCCAATGCAAATCCAGGATGTGCTAAGTTGAAATCTTTCCAAGCCTTCCCATCTGCGGGATGATTTAGTTCTCCATCTTTAGCTGGAGATTTCGCATGCCAACTCATATGTTCAGCTGTTCTTGAAGACATGTACAATCTTTTTAGCCGATGTGTTATTGGAAAATACCTTAGAATCTTAAACGGTATACTTGATTTTTTTGTAGTCACACCCTCTTTATTAGGCCTAAACCGATCATGACTGCAAAACGTGCACCTTGTCATCTGTTCATTTTCCTTATAAAACAACATGCAATCGTTGGGACATGCATCGATCGTTTGGTATCCAAGACCCAACTTCTTCACCATTTTCTTACAAAAGTAATAGTTACCAGGTAATTTCTCACCGTCAGGCAAAATACTCTTAATGGCCTTCAAGAGCGACTCAAAACACTCATGGCTCATGTTGTGATCAGCCTTGATGTTAAGTAATGTCGCCACTGCAGACAATGTAGTGTGTTTGGTGCAACCATGCCACAATAGATTCATAGGGGTAGAATACGAATCATTACATCATGTATGGTCTGCATATGCTGCGTATATCAAGATTACAGAAGAAGGCATACTATTAGTCCCTTAATGTGGGACTATTAGTCCTATTAGTCCCTTATATGGGATATATCTTGCTTTAAGTACGGTTCTAACGTATGTTTCAGTTTCCAAGTGAATGAGATGTTGGACCACCACTGTGAGTTATTTAAATAAAAAAGTTTCAAGCGCTGCGTGTACATTTGATTAGCTACTAAGCTACTAAGCATTTGATTAGCTCGTTGTACTTTATAAATGTTCGCAACTACCCGACCAACA
Organism: Panax notoginseng; assembly: GCA_016801055.1. Lineage (NCBI taxonomy): Eukaryota > Viridiplantae > Streptophyta > Magnoliopsida > Apiales > Araliaceae > Panax > Panax notoginseng. The sequence continues at coordinate 229,202,811 of CM029013.1, read as the reverse complement.
AAATTTTTTTGCCAGAGTCTCCCCTATAATATGGACTAGCCACATGCACGACGACATGCATATATTGTCATTTCTAGGCACCCAAGACACAAACCAAGAGAAATATATAAATAATCATAACATTATCCCTACTTGGCAAGACTTGAAACTTTGTTTTTATTAGGAATTGAAATTTAATGCAGATTACAAGTTGAACTAATAATTGATTATTTTTCATAGCAGTCAGTCAAACACTGCTCTTGCTATTACATGTAACATCACACCTTTATAATTGCTTCAGTTTCTTTTTTCATCATTATATCCCATCTAATTTTTGCTTCTGTATTTAGTTGTCAAGTTACTTATTGCTCATTAGTATTGTCAAGTGACTTATTGCTCATTAAGTTGAAATTCTTAGATTATTATTCTTTGAAGTCAGAAGGGGAAGAAATAAAATAGTTTGTCATTCTTTACTGCTGCTCACTCTTTGTAGTCACAGTTTTAAATATATCTCAGAAATTATGAATCCTACTATATCAATACATAAAATTAACCCACTACATCAATTTAGTTGCAATATATACTATTTTTCTTAAATTATTACCACTATTCAATAAAAAGATTCAACAAAAATCAGATTGATTACGCACCCTACCTATAGTAGTCTGAATTACAAAAGAAAATGAAGGGGTCCCTGCATCACAATGAATAATGCATATAAATATATACATGCATATGTAAAGATGAAGCAAGACCAACACAGACATGGTCACAGTTGATTGCATCTTTCACAATACGCGAGATTTTACTAGTATATCCACGACAATCTATCAAATCCAGCCCCCCTCCTCAATGTCAGTCATCACTGTCCAAGTACTTCTAACATATCATCAAATCAAACACTAGTATTTACAAGCTAACGAACTAGGTTAATACACTTGAACATACCTTTCAAAAGATTTGCAGGTAGCGGTGGCGCCGGCGGCGGCTGAGGTAGTGGTGGGTGGCGGCTTCTCCCTCTTCTTTTCTCCCCCTTCTCCCTCTTCTCCCTCTTTTTTTCTTCTGTTCTGGATCGACAGTGACGAACTGATACTGGTTTATTGAAATACATCCGCGACCGCTATCCGCGATCGCATGCGGTCGCTGATTTTTAATGATGTGGAAGTATTCGCGACCGAATGCGATCGCTGTTACTTATTGCTCGCAAATAAGCAGCGCGCCAACATTTCCAGCCAATTTTTTGGAGGCAAAAATGAGTCTGCGACCGAATAGCGACCGATATCGGTCGCTAATATAAACTAGCGACCAAATTCAAGTGCGGTCGCTAAAGGTGGTCGCCAAAAATCTATCTGCGACCAAAAAATGCGGTCGCTGATAAGATTGGTCGCTGTTAGAGCATTTTCTTGTAGTGAAGCACAACAAGTCTTCTCAATCAGAATGTACTTGTGTTCATTGCTGCTGAATCTTTTACTGAGGTAATAGATAGCTTGTTCTCGGCCTCTATCGTCTTTCTAACCCAGCATGCAGCCCATGGCATTGTCACTTATGGCCAGGTACATGAACAGGGGAACACCATCCCTGGGTGGTACCAAAATAGGAGCTTTGACTAGCTGATCTTTAATGGTAAGGAAGGCCTTCTGGAATTCATCGTTCCATTTCATGGAGGAGTTCTTCCTTAACAACTTGAAGATAGGCTCACAGGTTGCTGTGAGTTGAGAAATGAACCTACTAATGAAGTTGACTCTTCCCAAATATCCCCATATTTTCGTCTTTGTCTGAGGAATGGGCATTTCCGTAATGGCCTGGATTTTTGTGAGAACCAGGTCGATTCCTTTATGGCTGACTAGAAATCCTAGCAACTTGCCTAATTTAACGCCAAAGGCGTACTTGGCCGGATTCAACTTCAAGTTATACTTATGCAACCTATTGAAAAGCTTTTTAAGATGGTCTAAGTGGTCATCCTCCTTTCGGGACTTGACAATGATGTCATCCACGTAGATCTCTATCTCTTTGTGCATTAAGTCGTGGAAAAGAGCCATCATAGCTCTCTGATAGGTAGCTCCGGCATTGATGAGGCCGAATGACAACCGTCTGTAGCAAAAGGTTCCCCAAGGCGTGATGAAAGCTGTTTTCTCACGATCCTCTTTAGGAACCATGATCTGATGGTACCCCGCAAAGCAATCAACGAAGGAGTACATGCCGTATTGAGTAGTATTGTCAATAAGAATATGGATAAAGGGCACGTGAAAGCTATCTTTTAGGCAAGCTTTATTCAAATCTCGATAACCCACGCAAACTCGCACCTTTCCTCCAGGTTTAGGTACGGGAACAATGTTGGATATCCACTCAGGATATGTAGACACCATGATAATGCCATCTTGAAATTGTTTCACAATTTCTTCTTTCACTTTTAAACTCCACTCAGGTTTCAATCGCCTGAGTTTCTGCTTGACTGGCTTGAATCCCTCTTTGATGGGAAGGCGATGAAGAACAATATCAATGGACAAACCCACTATGTCTTCATGAGACCATGTAAACATATCCTGGAATTGGGTTAGTAGTGTAACCATGTCATTCCTCTGGTTTTGGGTAAGGTCTGAACCAATCTGGATTAACTTAGGGCTTTCTAAGGTTCCAAGCTTGAAGGAGGTGGTTTGATCAAGGTTGAGTTTAGGTTTGTCTTCGACCCATTCTTTGATCTCCGGAGGCACCTCAATGTCCTCTTGTGTTTCCAGCAAGTCTGAGTCCAACTTTTCGTCAAAGTTACAATCCTAGTGGAGAAGAGGCATCTTATCAGCAAGTACATGCACGTCTAAGTTCAGAGTCCTAAAACAAAATATGCTTTCACTTAATATATATGAAACAGAAAAGTAAGCAGTTATTATATCTACAGGGTAGAAAGAAGTCCTGCCCATTTTACCCTTGTCGACCAATGCAAGGAGTGCTACTCCAATTGGCAAGAGCAAAGTCTTGGTGGACTGCAGTGATGGAGGGGCTGTCATCGTCCTCCTTCTCCCGAATGATGACCATAACATCTGGGCAATCATCGTCTGGGGTATATCTATTGGTATGTTCATCATAGACAATGATGCATACACCTGACATCATTCTGACGATGTCTTGTTTAATTCTCCGTTCCTCTTCCTCCACTATGGGATCTGGAACAAAGATTTCTTTTGCTTTGAACGACACTGGCTTGGGAAATAGCATAGCCATCACGTTGCATGGCACCTTTACGAGAGGTTGTGCAGACTCAGAGTTTGAAGGCGAAGACAAATGCCACGTGGTTGAAGCTGAAGGAATCCGCTGATGCTTATGAGGATTCCCCTGACTAGAAATGGCAGAATAGCCTAGTCCAGCTGTCCCAGTTTGACTGGACACTTGAATCGGGTGCTTAATACCCTGGTGTCCCAATGACATCATTTCTTGAGTAGCTGCCATCACTTCGGCAGAAATCTTGGGTATGGGAAATGGTGTCCCAATGGCATGATATTGAGGGTTGCTTACTTCCAAAGTGTGGAATTTGACCGGCTCAACATCGGAATTGTAACTGATGAACGGTATGTCACCTAGTTGAGGGCATTTTGATTCAGCGTTGACCGTAACTAGGCTATTGTTGATAATATATTTCAGTTGCTGATGAAGGGTGGAGGGGACTGCCCCAGCTATATGAATCCACGGTCTCCCTAGAAGAAGGTTGTATCCTGTATCTATTTTGAGCATGTGAAAAGATTCGCAGAAGGTATGGGGACCAATCTCAATTGGCAGCTTAATCTCTCCGACTGAATTCCGGCGGGATCCATTAAAAGCTTTGATGATCGTATGGCTACTTCGGATTCGATTGAGATTGACGTTCATCTTCAACAATGTAGTGTACGGACAGATATTTAGAGATGAGCCTCCGTCTATCAAGACTCCAGCTAACATGTATCCGGAGGAAAAGACCGTAATGTGTAACTACTTGCAATGACCGGTCCCTTTGGGCGGTATGCCATCATCAGTGAAGGATATCACATTGTTGTTAAAAATATGATCAACCAGATGTTGAAATTTTTCCACATCCACTAATTTCGGCAAGTAGGCTTCTTCTAAAACCTTCAGTAGAATCTTCTTGTGATCTTCGGAAGTTAAGACTAAGTCTAATATTGAAATTTGATGTGGAGCTTCTCTTAAGCTTAAAACCACCTTGGCTTCATTATGACCCATAGCACGGAGAATGTAACGCCCGAGAAAATCAGATTTTTGGTAGAATTAATTTTTTATTTGATTATGTGAGTTAAATAAATTTAATTGATTATTTATAGGAGCAAGCTAATTTAAGGACGTTATATGACCTAGATATGTCAGAACGTCGTAGTATTTTGGCTACGTGATAGAATTAAAGTGTTTGAATTTCCAAGACGAAAATAAAAGATTTTCGAGAAATTTTTTGAAAAATACTATTCACGTATTTTTGCTCGGGAATTATTTTTAAACTTTCGAAAAATACGTAACGATAGAATATCGAAGGTGAGATGGAATATCCATTAATATTTTAGTTATAGCAAACGCAGTTTTTCGCATGCGGACTTAAAACCTAACGGTTAGGGAAAGTGATTTTCGAGAAGGAAATGAAATGCGTATAATGAATTAAAGTAATAATCGTATAATACGAAGGTATTGTACGATGTAATGAATACAGGTATGATACGAAGTATTATACGAGTATGTATGAAAGATGGTATATCGTATAGTATGAATTAGTATACGAGTTGGAATACGAGATTAATACGTAAATTATAGGTTATAATGCTTTAAGCAAATGGATTGGATTTGTAGGATGTGTTAAGAATTATACAAGCCAAGTTTAGGAATGGTTAAGCCTAATGATAGAAATGGTTAAGGTCCAAAGTGATTTAGGGAACAAGCCTATGTGTTTGTTAAATGAAAGCCCAAAGTATGAGATAAGTTAATTAAGCTAAAAGCCCAAGTAAGAATCCAATGGATTAGGGTGACCCATGGAGCAACCCTTAATTATATGGTTAATCTCGGTGACCAAGGATTTGGTGTGATGACCAAGTTATATGTGTGATGAGCAATTAAAGTACTTGGTGGCTAAGCAAAGGATAAGTTAATTAATGACCAAGTAAAGTGCTTATGCTTGGAACCTAAGTAAAGTGATTATGCTTGGTGGCTAAGTAAATGTGATGAGCAAGCAAGAGATAAGCTAGGTAATTAGCAAGTAAGCTTAATGGCTAAGTAAGGGTGGTGATCAAGTAAGTTTAATGGCCAAGCAAAGAGTGTGGTGGCCAAGTTAACTTAAGAACTAAGTAAGGAATAGTAAGGAGGTGATTAAGGAGGTGGGTGGATTATTGACCCTTATGCCCTCCATTTGAGTTTCCTATAAATAGAAGCTTGGCTAGCTCATTTGATAGTTTACAAAAATTAGCCAACATATATTGAGAGAGAGAAAGAGCTAGAAACAAGTGATCAACCTACTTTGAAGCAAAACATAAGAAGTTTAGCAAGAACGCAAAGAACAAAAAAGGTAATAGTTCGTAATCATTAATCTTAATCTTTTTCGATTTCTTTCTCATAGAGAATCGTAGCTCGGTGGAGCATGATTAGTGAGGAGAAATAAGGATGACTATTAATAATGAAAACATTGATAAGTCATGATCGAATGGAAATCGTAAATGTTTACGTAAGTTCAAACCGTAGAAATTATTGAATGTTAATATGGTTGTTGATGGAAAAATTGAAAACCATCATAGATAAGGTATGTGCATCTTGATTGGTTAGGATGTAGATAATGAATCAATGGAGTGTTCCATTTGATTTAGCTTATAGCACACGAGTAACGAAGTTATGACAAATTTTACGAAAGTAGACGTTAAACGTCGAAAACATAGAAATTTCGGATTAAGGGTCAAAAGTTGCTGTGTGACTTGACAACATTGGTTTCCAATGTTAACACGTGAGATAAGGTAATTAAGAGTTGTGGGTGCAAGAATCGTCGAATTTTGACTTATAATAAAGAAAACGAGTATTGAACGGTCGAAAACGATAAACGAACGCTCAAAATGAACCAGAAGGTGAATTCTGAATTAACGGATTCAAAAATGTGAAATTCTTATATGAACACGTAAAGGATGTAATTTGTGAGTTATAGGCTTTTGAATGGGTCAATTCGGATGTAAAACGAATAAATTAGGAAGCCGGGAGTTTCGTTAGAAAACCAAAATTATTTTGGCCAACTGGTGCACAGGAGTGGCGCCGCAGCGCCAATCTAGCACAAATGATCTGCGCCGCAGCGCCAGATCCGGCCAAGTCCCCTGTTAACTCGTGCTGCAGCACCGAGTTTACACTAGTGATTCCGCGCCGTCAGTATAAAATTGTTGACCAAGTTAGGTTTTCATTCCTTTTGAATGTAGACCAAAAGTAAGACAATGAAGGTACTTAATATACATAATAAGATTGACTTTAAATCACTTATAAAGTGATAACGTTAGAAGATTAAGTATGGTTCAACCATAATTAAACGAAGAACGCAAGGGGGTAATATGTAAACTGTGAATGATGTTCACCTTTGGTACTTCACCAATGATGATCGGGATTGGCTAAATAACGTAAGAACGTTAAGGAGCCGTAACGAAGCATAGAAAGTCGATTTGACTTTATTAATAAAATAAGTATAATTAAGTATACAAGATGAAAGATAGTTAATTGATGATGAATTAATTAACTTAAAGTAGCATCTTCGATGATGACAATAATGCTGAGAGTTACAACTAAAAGTTGTTGAATATTACGTGAACGTGAACGGTATGCAATAAGTGTAACCAATGACGATCGAATTTTGATTAATGACGTAAGAACATTAGTAAGCTGTGAGGAAGGATGATTAATTCAAAATGAGTGGTATTAATGAAGTAAATCCACTTACAACATAGAAGAGAAAGAAGTTGGTAAGAAAGTTGTAAACGGCAAGCCGGAACCAATAGTAAATAATCTAATAAATGATTAGATTGAGAAGAAGGGTAAGATTCATTAGGGACCATGTATGTTCGTTCATGACCTAATGTGGTACGTTATGTGGTTATATGTTGTAGAGACTGTAAAGACTCAAAGGGAAGGTAATTATACTGTAGCAGACGCTTGAAGGCAAGTCATTCTTAACTCTTGCATAACCTTCGTGTTAGACAAGTTTTATGTGATGCATGTTATACAATGCATGAATGGTATTAAGGAATGAGTCGATGCCTATTTTATCCTGGCTAGACAAGTATTGAAGAATAGATTGAATTGCTTACAAGTCTGTTGATATAGAACTGTTAACACTATCCAATGCCAATTATTTGGTACGGATGTAAAGATAAGTTTGTCTATGAAAAACAAAAAGTATTTTCATCGATTATTCGATGGGCACACGAGGTTGCCAAAACTTAAACATAAATACGTTTAACGAAAGAGTGTTGATCAACATAGGGTACTATAGGCTGATCACCTAGACGCACTCGTAAGTAAAGCCAGATGGATGGCCTTAGTGCCGGAAGTCCTTTTCAAGTATGAAAACGGAAAGAGTATGTTCCTGGTCTTTTGACCGGTTCAGAATTCCTAAGCTATTATATATATATATACTTTGGAATTGTTGTTATGACATGAGAAGTACTAGTTAAATGTTTCATAGTGCTTCCACAACAAAAAAATGCTCTAATAGCGACCAAACTTATCAGCGATGGCAGAGACGGTCACAGATAAAATTAGTAGCGACCGACATTAGCGACGAAGCTTACATCTGATCGCTAGATTATGTTAGTGACCGACGCCGGTCACTACTCGGTCGCTAGTTTAATTTTACCTCCAAAAAAAATGGCAGGAAATGTTGGCGCGATTGCTATTTACGACTACTAACAATCAGCGACCGCATGCGGTCGCGAATACTTCCACATCATTAAACATTAGCGACCGTATGCGGTCGCAGATGGCGATCGCTGATCAAACTTAATGTTTCCAATTTTAGTCGTTCGCTCGACACAGGCGAAGAAAAAAAAGAGGGAAGAACCGAATAGAGAGAAGAGGGAGAAGGGGGAGAAGAGAAGAAGGGAAAGAGGGACGCCACTGCTGCCACGTCGCCCCACCGCCCCACTGACGCCAATGCTGCCACGCCGCCCCACCTACCCACAGTCGGTTTCTATTCCAAGGTATGAACTATCAATTTATTTTTATATCTCTAATATATTTAGGGTTTTAATTTGTACTGTTTTAGGGCTATTTGATGATTTTTAGAACATCATTTTTTTCTCTTTCTGGGTTTTGTTGATTTGCTCATTACAGTGATCTTATGCCCCATTACTCTCTAATTTGTACATTAATTTTTGGAGGAATTATTTGATAATTTGTTGATTTGCTCCTTATTTGATATATCACGGTCATGAATTTCTAATTAGCACAGGAATCTCACCAGTATTCATTGCTCCATATTTTTTTACAGTGATTTTTGGTGGAATTATTTAGTAATATTAAATATATTAATTATTTTAAAAAATAAGAATAAGTGTAAATATATTACTTTTCAAAATCTGCAACTGATTTCTGTATTTTACTGCCAACAAAAAACTTTTATTAGGAATACTAAACTAAAAGTAGATGCTCGAAAAAATTGCAACTGCAACAATTACCCGATAAGGACATAATCTCCACTACTGTTAAAATCGAAACATTCGATAACTAGAGGGTTATCCTGCAACAAAGAGAAAATTGGTTGCATTGTATAGCAGATTTTTTTTGTATAACAAAAGTTATCTGGAATGCAAACTATAAAAATACAACTAATTTCTATAAACTGCTCAATTAGATAACTAATTTCTATTGTTTTGGTCTTATTATATTGGGAATTTGTATATTTCTTTTGGTTTGTGTCTTGGGTGCCTAGAAATGACCTTATATACATGCCGTCGTGCATGTGGCTAGTTCATATTATAGGGGAGACTCTGGCGAAATTTTTTTATTGGTTGGGTCGTTCCGAACATTTATACTATTAATGAGCCTATTGGTGATCCACTAGAGCCTATTAAGGGGATGTTGGAGCTGATGGGCTGGGCTTGGGGCCGCGAGGCCACGCCAAGTTTAGCCAAGCCTCACGGGGCCAAGCCATGCTTGGTTGTTAGCATGGTAAGCTATTAGGGGGTTGTTAAGCCAAAATAGGCAGTGCTAGGGAACAGTTAGTGCAACAGAGAAGGTAACTAGACACACTTGGTCAATAAAGAGACTGTTTTGGCTATAACAGATAAACAAGGGTATTTAACACTTATGTATACAAGAATAAAGCTACAAAATGTTATAAAAGCTATAAATTGCTCAACCAAGTTGTGACTATCCCAAAACATAAAAGATTATAGAAAGGGACCGTGAGGGGTATAATCTTAAAACATGTTAGGCGCCTTAGCACACTAGTTGATATGAATGAATCTCTAAGATACTCATATGCTTACAAGTATGCTCAAGTCATATGGTTACAAGTATGCGCTCTCATAAGCTTATAAGTATGCTTAAATGTTAATCATATGCATGCTTACAAGTATGCTCAAGTCATATGGTTACAAGTATGCTCAAGTCATATGTTAATATTTATAATGTTGTCTGTAGTAGGTATCGTAGAATCATGGACCTCTATTCAGACCGTAGTTGGATGGTACGACGAAAGTCAAGTGCCCAGATAGGTGCTACAGCTGAATTTAGAGTTGGTTGCCAGGTATTTTTGGAGTATGCATATAGTCACCCGGAATGTATGAATGGTAAGTCGCAGATACGATGTCCATGTTTGAAGTGTAAGAATGTAAATTATATGGACAGAGACATAGTAAACTATCATTTACTTGTTTCTGGGTTCATGAGAAATTACGAAGAATGCTGGTGGGCACATGGGCAGAGAAGAGATGGTGGCATCACACAAGTACACAATTGGGGCAGTAGTACTTATCGTATGAATGAAAAGGTTCATGATATTGCAGGGCCAGATTTTGATTGGGAGCAAGGCAGAGAGCAACCTATGAATTCTGATGCCAAAGACTTCTTTAAGTTGTTAGACAAGGGTAGCGAGCCATTGTGGCATGGTTGCACCAAACACACTATATTGTCTGCAGTGACGACATTACTTAACATCAAGGCTGATCACAACATGAGCCATGAGTGTTTTGAGTCGCTCTTGAAGGCCATTAAGAGTATGTTGCCAGACGATAAGAAATTACCTGGTAACTATTACTTTTGTACGAAAATAGTGAGGAAGTTGGGTCTTGGATACCAAAAGATCGATGCATGTCCCAACGATTGCATATTATTTTATAAGGAAAATGAACAGATGACAATGTGCACGTTTTGTAGTCATGATCGGTTTAGGCCTAATAAAGAGGGTGTGACTACAAAAAAATCAAGTATACCGTTTAAGATTCTAAGGTATTTTCCAATAACACATCGGCTAAAAAGATTGTACATGTTTTCAAGAACAGCTGAACATATGAGTTGGCATGCGAAATCTCCAGCTAAAGATGGAGAACTAAATCATCCCGTAGATGGGAAGGCTTGGAAAGATTTCAACGTAGCACATCCTGGATTTGCATTGGAACCTAGAAATGTGAGGCTTGGATTGTCCACCGATGGTTTCAATTCGTTTGGCCACTCAGTTGTTCCATACTCATGTTGGCATGTGATTGTTACTCTGTACAACTTGCCTCCTTGGATGTGTATGAAACAACCATACTTGTTTCTTTCACTCATGGTTCCTGGTCCTAAGAGTCCTGGAAAGAACTTAGATGTTTACTTGAGACCTCTTATAGACGAGTTGAAGGTATTGTGGGAGGATGGAGTACATACTTGGGATGTTGCAATGAAAACAAATTTCAACCTTAGGGCAGCGGTTATATGGACTATAAGTGACTTCCCAGCTTATGGTATGTTAGCTGGATGGAGTACACATATGAAGTTGGCTTGTCTGTATTGTATAGAGCATACAAAGTCGTTTAATCTATCAAAAGGTCGAAAGCCTTGTTGGTTTGACTGTCATCGTCGGTTCTTACCGGTAGAACACCTGTTTCCCACCTGGTTTTTTTGACTCCATGGAGCATTTGCAAATCCATCTTCCCTATGAAGCTCGTGTTGGGGGTCCAGTTCAATATAGATGGATGTACCCTTTCGAAAGGGTGATGGGAAACCTTAAGAGAAAGGTGAAGAATAGAGCTTATGTCGAGGGGTCGATATGCGAGGCATACAGTTTCGATAAGATATCTACGTTTATCTCAGACTATTTTTCGGACGAAGTCTTGACAAAGGCCAATCGAGTATCGAGACATGATGATGGGGGAAATGTTGAACTAAATGGCCGGCTCTCTGTATTTGGTCTATCGGGCCGCACTTATGGAAACGGGAAGTGCATATTCCTCTCTGAGCAAGAATTACATGCTGCACATACTTACATTCTTCTCAATTGTGAGGAGATTGACGAATTTATGATGTACGAATTTGTGATTAATCTTTTAAGTTGAAAATTTATTCCAATATCTTAATGTTTATAACATGTTATAGATTGTACGATGACGAGTTAAAAGTGAAGCATCCCGGCATAACTAATAAAGATATTCAAATCTATAGGGATAAAAACTTTGCACTTTGGCTAAAGGACAAAGTAAGTTCAATTTTTAAGCACGTAGTATATATATATATACTCCATGTTAACTATGACTTCATTTAATAAGATGGAATTTTTGTAGGCTTTGACTGAGGGATCAACGATTCTGGCTAATGTACTAGTCCTAGCTATGGGACCAGACAAGGACCAAGTCAGCCGCAATGGTTACAAAATAAATGGTTGTGAATTTCACACAAAGACATATGGGCGTGGTAAAAGAACAACGAACTCTGGAGTTGTGTCCAAGGAGATTGTTACAATGAGCTTGGTCGTGCCTTTTATGGGGAGTTGGAGGAAATCGTAGAGTTTTCGTACAAGGGCACGTACGGGGGTCATATTCATTTGTTCAAGTGCCATTGGTTTGATTAAGAAAAAGGGATACGTGTTGACAGACATGGAATCATCGATATTGACCTCCATAGGTCTGCGTACTCCAACGAACCGTTTGTTTTACCAACTCAAACAGTATAAGTATACTACACTCCTAATCCTATTAGGAAAAGGGATAGACCGCCTACAGATTGGCAAGTTATAATTCATACTCCCTCGCATAGTCGTGTAGAATTAGTTGATGGGGAGATTTACCAAGAGCAGATGCTTCATAGTCAAACTATAATAAATGTGGAGGACGACAATGAAGTAATCCAGTTAGATGGCGGAGATGAACCACATGAATTAGATCCTGAGTCAATACTTGTGTCAGATGACATTGATACTGAGGAGGAAGAGTTATTGACTGAATCTGACAGTACTGAATCTGAAGCAGATGATGGTTATGAATTTGCAACACGTATACAAGATGATTCTGAATCAGACATTGACACTTGAACAAATGAAATGTATGTTTAGCATTACATGTTTTTTATATCATTGTCATGTTTATGTACTAAACTATTTAAATGCAATTTTTGTTTATTGTCATTTTATATTCATATATATACATGTTTATATCACTGTCATGTTTATGTACTAAACTATTTAATATACAGATGGCTTCTGAAGCAGCGCAGAAAAAGCGCGGCTTGGGTAGGGGGCCTAATCAAGTGCCCATGGCCCCTACTAATCCGGATGATCGAATTCTTATTTAGATTCGCCCTCCTCCGAATAGCACGTACGTCCCGCATATATCATTTATATATAAGCATTTAAGATTCCATTTATTGATTTAATTTTTTTTAAGTATTATAAGTATAAGTTTGAAAATTGTTCATAAATATTATAACTTAGATATAAATTACTTTAATATATGCTAATTGATGTTATATATTATAGTGATTTTTTCAGATAATAAGATCGTCAAGTGCATATCACAGTTGTGTTTACAGAATTAGCCTACACCTGTGATTACGTGGGCGAGCACACCTATCGCCCACAAGGATGCTGTTTGGGCTGAATTTCAGGTATGCTTTTTTAATTATGATAGATAATATTAATATAATATTCAAAGGATAATTATTTAGTAATGTTATTATTGTTGTTTTATTTACAGAAACTGTATAGATGGGAGGACGCACAGGCTTCAGTGATACAGACATTATTCTGGCAGAAGTGCGGAGTTCGCACCAAAAATAATTTGAATAAAGAAAGACAAAAAGCCCTTCACAATGCCGAGATCGACCATCCAGGCCAGGGAGAAGATTACATGCACGAGCATAGTCCCTGGTGGTGCACCCAGGCCATATGGGCTGAGATGTGTGCCCAATGGAGGGCTGAGAGCTGGGTGAAGAGACGAAAGACTGCCGCCAGCAAGAAATCCTCGGGTGTACCCGATGGCTAAAAGGCTAAAGGGACATACAAGGGCGATAGTATTTCACAGTTGCAGCATATCACTGTCAGGGTACGTATTTAATTACAAGTTTTAATATGTTTACAATCATATTAAATTGTAGAAAATATATCACATTTTTACTTAGTAATATTATGCTTTTTTTTGTATAGGAGTCTCAGTCTCAAGGTCAGCCTATCCATTGGCTGGATGTGTACGTGGCCACCCGTGATGGTCTGCCTGAGGCTATCCAGATAGCGGTAATAAATTTTAACAACTTGATCTTGTTTTTCAATGCTTTCAGAATTAATTTATTTTTAACTATTTAATTGTTAACATGATGACAGGACACTTATAAGCGTTTATTGAATGAGCGCTATCCTGAAGGCACTCCACGTCTGCCTATTGATCAAGAGTTGTGGGAGAGGGCGTCTGTTGTGAAGAAGAACTACATTAAAGGTTAAGGACAACGACGACGCCCATCCTTCAGTGGCTCAGGTTGCTCTTCTACCCAGTCTACACAGTCATCTAGCCATTCAGCTGTTCATACTCCGGCTGACTGTGTGAGAGCTATATGTCAAGATTGAAATCTTCTGAAGATACTAGGCGGGCATCTGGGGGCTTTGGATCCTGAGGAGTTAGCTAAGGTAGTGGCGGCAGCAGCAACATCACAACATGGGTATGGCGACGAGGTATAAAATCAATATGTTGTATATATTGTCGTAATATACCAATATTAACATAGTTAGTATATATTTGTAACTTATTTTATTATTTTGTTAATTGCAGGGTGATCAAGGAGGCGATGATGCTTGACGTACCTGCTTTATATCAGTTTTATAGTTATAGTATAAGCTTGTACTTTCACAAGTTATTCTTTGGATGTATGTATGTTACTTAAACAAGTTTTGAAATATTATTATTGCATGTGTATGTTTATAACTTGTATATTCAGTTATGTTATTTAAACTAGTTTTGAAACTAGTTTGGTGTATGTGTTGGTGGACAATGGATGTTTATATTATTGTGTATGATGTTTATCTTGTTGTCTATGTGTGTATAAAGCAGGTACAAAATAGGTATAGGTTTTTGGGAATTCTGCAAAGCAGCAAAAACCTGATTATATTTTTTTTCATATCAGGGACCGCATTCGGTTGCTGATTTTTATTAGCGATGGCCACGTGTCTGAGGATATCAGCGACCGGAGTCGGTCGCTGATACCGGTCGCTGAAACGTGGTCCACGTCAGCTTTGGTCCTGGACTATGCTGACTCAGCTTAGCGACCGTATTTGTCATTTCGGTCGCTTATATCGGTCGCAGATATGTCCGTTGCTAAAGGTGGTCGCTGATGTGCACATCAGCGACCAGATTTTGTGCGATGCCTATCAGCGACCGGATACGGTCGCTTATGGCTATCTGCGACTAAATCGGTCGCTGATAGGCGGTCGCAGATAAGCCTTTTTTTTATAGTGTTTGTAGTTAATTGTTCAGTTATGGGAAATAAAGCATGTAATTGTTAATGTGATATTCATATGATTCGTTGTTAAGACTTGATGAGCTAGTTATGCTCACACTTCCTTGAACCATATGTTTGTAGCTAAAGCCGAACGAACTGAGAGTTCTAAGAGAGATAAAGGCAAGGCTAAGATGGACAATTAATCGTCCAGTAATAGATTAGTGTATTTGTATGTAATATACTTATGAAGAACAAAGAATGTATTCGGTTTATGAACCTGGAAAAGGATTTATTACAAATGTAATACAAAGATAGAAATTACACTCATTTTGTTATTATTTCAATGGAATGATTGTATGGATTGTAGTATTATAGAGCACCATCTGTCGGGTTGTAAGATACCCAGATTTGGGGACGTCACAGGTTGGTATCAAAGCATTAGGTTATAAAACTTAAGTGGGGAAGAACCTTAGGATAATAACCTCGTTAGGAAAGGAAAAGTCTGAAAGAAGTAAACTCAAGCTTTACTTAAGTCAAATGAGTTAATAAGGTATTGAGGAAACTCAATACCGAGAGATTTAAAAGATGGAAGTTAATGCTAAATAAACTAAATGTGATTTGTGCTTATACTAATGTGTATTATGTACTAATCAACATGTTATGTGTTATTGAAGGATGTCGATCGATAGCTTGATGTGTAGCGACATACACGCGGTGAGTGAAGAGTCTGTGAACAGAATAAAGACTGTACCTATGCCAGTGGTAGAGGTACCATTAGTGATTCTAGAGGAGTTGGAGTCAGAGTAGTACTTTTCTAAGGAGGACTACTCCGAGGGAGATATGGATTTGACATCATACCTTGATATGATGGTCTATGAGGAGGAGGAAATAGAGGTAGCCTCGGTTAATACGAGGGTACCTACACTAGAGTCAACATCTTCAGATGCAATGAGAGCATTGTATCTAGCAGTGCTTGACAGAAATGTGCAACTAAGTACAGTTGTGCAGAACCAGAATGAAGAGATTGATTATCTCCATGAAGCTAAGATGTCTGTAGAAGTAGATTTTGAGTCAGAGCACGATAAACATGTGCTTATGACAGAGCAGGCTAGGGACTATAAGGAAGAGGTCAATGAGCTTCGTAAGAAACTGGTTGGAAAAGACCAGAAGATAGCACAGATGTCTTACATCCATGAGAGTGCTCATAGGGATTTCAAAAGTTGCGTGTTATTCCATTGAGTCGGGATAAACTCGACATACTATTAGTTGGGATACTGTAATAATGATTGCGAATGAGGAACTCATAGATGCTGTTATGCATTATTAGAAGTCTAGAGTTATAAATATGTGTGTAATGACATAAAACCCTCTTTAGCATAAAAAAGGTAGTCTTTTTGTAAATCCCAACTTTTGTGAAGTTCAATTGTGGGATAGAAATGTAATAGCTTCTGGCTATAGAAGCAAATTGTAAATAGTTTCAAACTATGAAGAAGCATACTAATATAATGAAGTTTTTGTTTAATGTGCTTTGATGTGGCATGAGTTATTATTGTGGAATGATAACCAAGGGGGTAAGAATAACCCTATGCAAGAGTTCGTTAATTTATTAACGGGTGCATTTAACAAAACCGGGGGTAGAGCACCCACAGGACCTAGGGTATCCAGAACGACTACCCTTAAAGAATTTAAAAGCATAGGTCCGCCAGAGTTCAAAGAAACGACAGACCCATTAGAAGCCCAGACATGGGTAAAAGAAATAGAGAAGGCGTTTGTTATTACGAACGTAGCTGAGGTGCAAAAGACTTCCTTTGTGACCTATATGAAAAAGTGAGGATGGAGATTAAGTTCTTAGAACTAAGCAAGGGGACATGACAGTTCCCCAATACGCGACTAAATGTAATGAATTGGTAAGGTTTGCTCCACACTAAGTGGACACTGAGGAGAGGAAGGCTCGTAGGTATGAGCAGGGCCTGAAACCCTGGCTCTATAGTAGGATTTCAGTGTTTCAGAGTGCTTCCTATGGGACCATTCTGGAGAAAGCAATTATAACAGAAGGTGGTAGTGAGGCATAGACCCAATACCACAAAGAGAGAAAGAATAAGAGTAAGGGATAGAGAGAAACTAAGGCAGGGAATGCCAGTGGTAGTGGTGATATGCCGGAAAGAAAGAATTTTAACTCCGGGAATACTGGGGTAGGACAAGGGGATCCTAAGCATAGGATGGAAGCATGTAAGATATGTGAAAAGACTCCTTTAGGAATCTATCTAAAGGGAAATCGGGTTGTTATAACTGTGGACAGGAGGGTCTTATAACACCCAATTGTCCTAATTCTAAGAAAAACCACGATTATTTTGTATGTGGGTCGTTGGACCACATGGTAAGAAATCGCCTAAAGAAGGGGTCGGAGGAGAGTAAGGGTGTTAGTAGTGGTCAATTAGCCATCACTGGATCACCATAATCGGGTAGACCTATGGCCGTACTTTTAATATGACTATCCAAGATGCGATTGTATCAGCGGATGTAGTAACATGTATCATTCCAGTCAATACAATGAATGCTTATGTGCAGTTTGATTGGAGTGCTACTTGATCTTTTATAGCATGTGAATTTGCTAAGTGATTAAGTTCATTCCCGAAAAGGATTATAAATACCTTTAAATGTTAAGGTAGAGAATGAGGAAATAACTTTTGTTGATGATATTCGTGGAAAATGTTTCATGAATAAAAGAGTAAGTAAGTATCGGTAGATAAAAATCGATAAAGTTGAGAGAATTTGAAGTAATTCTCGGTATGAATGGGTTGATTAACCATAGAACCTTAATAAATGGTCTAAGGAAAAGTATGAATCTTCGATTTTCTAAGAAACCCAAGGTAGTAAGTTATGGTAATAAATTACCGAAACATTCTTGTTGTCTAATCAAGACGTAATCTAGAAGGATGTTAAGATAAGTTTAGGTTGTGGTACAATCGTAACCTTTGATGGTTGACATATGGGAGCTGGGCTAAACAATTCCTTCAGAGAGCGAAGGTATATACAAAACTGGCAACCGATCTAACTCACTGTGATGGCAGTGTAGATGAGACGGGAACTTGTTTGTTGGTTATTTGTGGGAAACCACTCAGAGTACCATATGGACTACTGGCAGAGAAGCGATGTGTGTTGAATCCTAGAGAAGTAGTAGGAAGAAGATAAGAATATAAATCATCAAAGATGATGAACGTATTAAGTAAGACATCTCCGTATGTCATGAAGCCGTAAACCGGTAATGAAAGTAGGTCACGTAAACTTAGGTTGAAAGAACGCGAACCCTAAGAAGTAAAGTAAGTAAACCAATGAGTAAGTCAAATATATGACTAATTGGTTAGCAGTTAAGAATAAATACTCATTGGCCAGGATCGATGATCTATTTGATCAGTTGAAAGGGGCAAAGTATTTTTCAAAGATAGATTTGTGTACGGGGTATCGTCGGTTGAAAGTAAGGAAGAAGGAGGTACCTAAGACTACGTTCAGAACTCATTATGGTTATCACGAGTTTCTGGGTATGTCGTTTGGGTTGACTAATGCATTGAAGTTAGACTTTCCATAGGGGGCGCTGAGCAAGTCGGTGGCAAATTCATAGGTACTCTTGTGAGGTGCTATGGTTGAAAGTACCATTAGCGTCACAGTGTTCGAATAATATTTGGACGAGTGTGTCGTAATGATCATTGGTGATATTCTAGTCTTTCTAAGACGTCAAAAAATAATGGTGAACATGTGAAGATAGTGATGGAATCCCTACGGAGGGAGGAGTTGGATACGAAATTCACTAAGTGTGAATTTTAGCTTAAAAGATATGAAGATTTGTTATTGATAAGTATCATGGGAATGAGAAGGGAGAAAAATAGTTTTCAGGAACTAAAAAGGGAGGTTAAGTGAGGTGCCTGTATTGTCTTTATCAGATAATATAGGGAATTTTGTAGTGTATCTCGATGTTTAGCATAGATGACGAGATTGCGTGCTCATGTAGCATGGCAAGGTCATTGTGTATGTATCACGCCAGTTAAAGGATTATGAGAAGGTCTATCCTACTTGTGATCTATAATTAGCAGCTGTAGTTTTGGATTTAAAATTTGAAGATAGTATTTATACGGGGAGAAGTATGAGATATATAAGGGCTCTAAGAGTCTGAAATATATCTTCACACAGAAGGAGTTGAATATGAGATAGAAAAATGGTTAGAATTGATAAAGGTTTACGACTGTGATATGTTATATCATTCAGGGAAGGTGAATGTAGTAGTCAACGCATTAAGTAGGAAGGGTAAGGGAAAAGCTATCAATGTTAGCGACTCAGAATGAGTTAATAACGGAGATTTCGAAAACGGAGTTAGAAGTTAAATTACGAAATGAAGAGGTAGAAATGGTATTTACAATGTAGATTCAATCCACGAAAATGGAACGTGTTAAGTAAATACAACTAGGTAACGAGGGATGTAAGCGAATGAAGAAGATGATGAAGGATGAAGAGAAGATTAAGTATAATCTCATCTTGAAGGAGGAATTTGAGTTTTAAATAAAACCAAGTTAAAAGAAGAGCTAATAAAAGGAAGATAGGGTAATGTGTTAGTAAGTGCTTAACTTCCAACTCAGATTAGTGATTGGAAGGGACAAGTCATATGAAATAAGATAATACCTTCAGTGAAGGTGAAGGTGAGGAACCACAATTTTGACAAAGCATTGTAGGAACTCAAGATTAAAATGATGGAAAAAAAAAATTCCTCATTTAGTTGTGTAATTGTAGCGAGATTCTGGGGACAGAATCCTTATAAGGGGGGAAGAATGTAATGTCCGAGAAAATCGGATTTTTGGGAGAATTAAATTTTTATTTGATTATGTGAGTTACATAAATTTAATTGATTATTTATGGGAGCAAAGTAATTTAAGGTCGTTATATGACCTAGATATGTCAGAACGTCGTAGTATTTTGACTACGTGATAGAATTAAAGTGTTTGAAATTTCAAGACGAAAATAAAAGCTTTTCGAGAAATTTTTTGAAAAGCACTATTCACGTATTTTTGCTCGGGATTTATTTTTGAACTTCCGAAAAATACGTAACGATAGAATATCAAAGGTGAGATGGAATATCCAATAATATTTCAGTTATGGCAAACGCAGTTTTTCGCCTGCGGACTTAAAACCTAACGGTTAGGGAAAGTTATTTTCGAGAAAGAAATGAAATGCGTATAATGAATTAAAGTAATAATCATATAATACGAAGGTATTGTACGATGTAATGAATACGAGTATGATACGAAGTATTATACGAGTATGTATGAAAGATGGTATATCGTATAGTATGAATTAGTATACGAGTTGGAATACGAGATTAATACGTAAATTATACGTTATAAGGCTTTAAGCAAATGGATTGGATTTGTAGGATGTGTTAAGAATTATACAAGCCAAGTATATGAATGGTTAAGCCTAATAATAGAAATGGTTAAGGTCCAAAGTGATTTAGGAACAAGCCCATGTGTTTGTTAAATGAAAGCCCAAAGTATGAGATAAGTTAATTAAGCTAAAAGCCCAAGTAAGAATCCAATGGATTAGGGTGACCCATGGAGCAACCCTTGATTATATGGTTAATCTTGGTGACCAAGGATTTGGTGTGATGACCAAGTAATATGTGTGATGAGAAATTAAAGTACTTGGTGGCTAAGCAAAGGATAAGTTAATTAATGACCAAGTAAAGTGCTTATGCTTGGAAGCTAAGTAAAGTGATTATGTTTGGTGGCTAAGTAAATGTGATGAGCAAGCAAGAGATAAGCTAGGTGATTAGCAATTAAGCTTAATGGCTAAGTAAGGGTGGTGATCAAGTAAGTTTAATGGCCAAGCAAAGAGTGTGGTGGCCAAGTTAACTTAAGAACTAAGTAAGGAATAGTAAGGAGGTGATTAAGGAGGTGGGTGAATTATTGACCCTTATGCCCTCCATTTGAGTTTCCTATAAATAGAAGCTTGGCTAGCTCATTTGATAGTTTACAAAAATTAGCCAACATATATTGAGAGAGAGAAAGAGCTAGAAACAAGTGATCAACCTACTTTGAAGCAAAACATAAGAAGTTTAGTAAGAACGCAAAGAACGAAAAAGGTAATAGTTCGTAATCATTAATCTTCATCTTTTTCGATTTCTTTCTCATAGAGAATCGTAGATTGGTGGAGCATGATTAGTGAAGAGAAATAAGGATGACTATTAATAATGAAAACATTGATAAGTCATGATCGAATGGAAATCGTAAATGTTTACGTAAGTTCAAACCGTAGAAATTATTGAATGTTAATATGGTTGTTGATGGACAAATTGAAAACCATCATAGATAAGGTATGTGCATCTTGATTTGTTAGGATGTAGATAATGAATCAATGGAGTGTTCCATTTGATTTAGCTTATAGCACACGAGTAACGAAGTTATGACGAATTTTGCGAAAGTAGACGTTAAACGTCGAAAACATAGAAATTCTGGATTAAGGGTCAAAAGTTGCTGTGTGACTTAACAACATTGGTTTCCAATGTTAACATGTGAGATAAGGTAATTAAGAGTTGAAGGTGCAAGAATCGTCGAATTCTGACTTATAACGAAGAAAACGAGTATTGAACGGTCGAAAACGATAAACGAACGCTCAAAATGAACCAAAAGGTGAATTCTGAGTTAACGGATTCAAAAATGTGATTTTCTTATATAAACACGTAAAGGATGTAATTTGTGAGTTGTAGGCTTTCGAATGGGTCAATTCGGATGTAAAACGAACAAATTAGGAAGCCGGGAGTTTCGTTAAAAAACCAAAACTGTTTTGGCCAACTGGTGCACAGGAGTGGCGCCAAAGTTCCAATCTAGCACAAATGATCCGCGCCGCAGTGCCAGATCCGACCGAGTCCCCTGTTAACTCACGCTACAGCGCTGAGTTTACACTAGTGATGCCGCGCCGTAGCGCCGACAGTATAAAATTGTTGACCAAGTTAGGTTTTCATTCCTTTTGAATGTAGACCAAAAGTAAGACAATGAAGGTACTTAATATACATAATAAGATTGACTTTAAATCACTTATAAAGTGATAATGTTAGAAGATTTAGTATGGTTTAACCATAATTAAATGAAGAACGCAAGGGGGTAATAAGTAAACTATGATCGATGTCCACCTTTGGTACTTCACCAATGATGATCGGGATTGGCTAAATAACGTAAGAACGTTAAGGAGCCGTAACGAAGCATAGAAATTCGATTTGATTTTATTAATAAAATAAGTATGATTAAGTATAAAAGATGAAAGATAGTTAATTGATGATGAATTAATTAACTTAAAGTAGCATCTTCGATGATGACAATAACGTTGAGAGTTACAACTAAAAGTTGTTGAATATTACGTGAACGTGAACGGTATGCAATAAGTGTAACCAATGACGATTGAATTTCGAATAATGACGTAAGAACATTAGTAAACTGTGAGGAAGGATGATTAATTCGAAACGAGTGGTATTAATGAAGTAAATCCACTTACAACATAGGAGAGAAAGAAGTTGGTAAGAAAGTTGTAAACGGCAAGCCGGAACCAATAGTAAATAATCTAATAAATGATTAGATTGGGAAGAAGGGTAAGTTTTATTAGGGACCATGTATGTTCGTTCATGACCTAATGTGGTATGGTATGTGGTTACATGTTTTAGAAACTGTAAAGACTCAAAGGGAAGGTAATTATACTGTAGCGGAAGCTTGAAGGCAAGTCTTTCTTAACTCTTGCATAACCTTCGTGTTAGATAAGTTTTATATGATGCATGTTATACAATGCATGAATGTTATTAAGGAAAGAGTCGATGCTTATTTTATCCTGGCTAGACAAGTATTGAAGAATAGATTGAATTGTTTACAAGTCTGTTGATATAGAACTGTTAACGCTATCTCATGCCAATTATTTGGTACGGATGTAAAGATAAGTTTGTCTATGAACAAACAAAAAGTATTTTCATCGATTATTCGATGGGCACGCGAGGTTGCCAAAACTTAAACGTAAATACATTTAACGGAAGAGTGTTGATCAACATAGGGTACTATAGGCTGATCACCTAGACGTACTCGTAAGTAAAGCCGGATGGATGGCCTTAGTGCCGGAAGTCCTTTTTAAGTATAAAAACGGAAAGAGTATGTTCCTGGTCTTTTGACCGATTCAGAATTTCTAAGCTATTATATATATATATATATATATATATATATATATATATATATATATATATACTTTGGAATTATTGTTATGACATGAGAAGTACTAGTCAAATGTCTCATAGTGCTTCATAGTTAATTGTTCAGTTATGGAAATAAAGCATGTAATTGTTAATATGATATTCATATGATTCGTTGTTAAGACTTGCTGAGCTAGTTATGCTCACACTTGCTTGAAGCATATGTTTGTAGCTAAAGCCAAACGAACTGAGAGTTCTAAGAGAGATAAAGGCAAGGCTAAGATGGACAATTAATCGTCCTGTAATAGATTAATGTATTTATATGTAGTATACTTATGAAGAATAAAGAATGTATTTGGTTTATGAACCTGGGAAATGATTTATTACAAATGTAATACAAATATAGAAATTACACTCATTTTGTTGTTATTTCAATGGAATGATTATATGGATTATAGTATCGTGGAGCACCATCTGTCGGGTTGTAAGATACCCAGATTTGGGGGCGTCATAGAGGAATTTTTTAATCTTCTCCATGGATATTTTCTCCTTTGATTTGGTGGTAGACTTCATCACCCGTTGGGGAAGATACAGTGGATTCTCCTTTAACACTGTAGCAGTTATATGCGGGGTGGATCCTTCACCTTCTTCATAATTCCACGGAACTGTGTGCAAGCTAACAATAGGATATTGTGCTCTGTATGGTAAGTTGATTAGCTCGGGAGCGACCACTTTCAAAGGATTGTTGCTTCCTCTGAGTTGAATTGTTAGTATAGTGAGTAGCTTGACAATGCCATCAGCCTCAGTGGAGATAACTACTACCAATCCCTTCCATTTAGTAGGATAGGTATTATCACTACCACGTAGCACAGTATCATCGTCTGCTAGTTGTAGGACACCGCTATCAATGAGATTCTGGATAAGGTGGCGGAGTGCCTAGCATTCTTCTGTGCTGTGATTGCGAGAATGGAAGTGATACTGACATACATCAGGATTGTACCGTCCTGAATGGGGATTGATTGGAGGTAGAAGGGAATTAATTCTTCCTTCATTGATTAGCATCTGAAGGATTTCTTCCATGGGTTGGCCCAGATTCTGTTGGCAAAATCTCGACGAGCTTTGGCATTCGCTCTCTTTGCCACTTTGTCCTCCATCGTTTCACTTTTTGAAGGCGACGAGGGAGTATTCATAACCAAGGGAAGGAGACTAGCATGCTCCTGGCTAATTAATTGGCGTGTAACTTGATGCTGGTAAATCACCAGTTCTGCCAATTGCTCAATTTGTTTGCAAAGAGCTTTCATCTTTTGTTCCATTGCAAATTGGAACTTTGCATAATCCCATTTGTTAACACCGTCTTTGATGATCTGGGATGCTTCGCAGTTAAAATTGGAACTTTGTTCAGTGCTCTAATTAATCATGTTGACCTCTTCCTCTTTGTGTAGAGGGAGAGGGTTGTCTTGCACGTGAGGTTGATCTAGTTTGGTGACCAAAATGTCCCCGTTGTCTATCAGGTCTTGGATTTTGTGTTTTAAGGACCAACAATCTTGAGTATCATGTCCAGGTGACCCGGCATGATAAGCACATTTTTGAGCAGCATTAAAACCCCTACCATTAGGGCTGGCTGGTGTAAGAAGATGCGTAATTTTCTTCTGTGTTGTCAGAAGAATACGAATGTTCTCGAGAGAGTCCTCTAGGGGGGTGAACACTCGAGGGCGTTTGACTTCTTCACCTTTTGGTATTGGAGGGTTTGAAGACTGTGCTTGAAAGGGAGTGTAATTTCTTCGTTGGATAGGCATATTCTGATTGTCTTTTTGACCCTGTAGTATCAGGGAAACATCCTCTTCTTTCTTTTCATGGACCCTCCAGGGGTTGTTTCCATAATTTTCGGATTGGATGTGCTCAGCAACAGCTTTAAGGGCAGCTAGGTCTTGAATCTTTCCTGACTTCAATCCCATCTCAGCCATCTCCCCGTGTTTGATCATTTCAGAAAATAGTTTACCGATGCTGGCTAATACTCTTTCATAGAAAGGAGTTTCTTGGATGTCTATGAAGGTCATGACCATTTCTAATTCCGTCATGGAAGGAATAACTTGAGCAGCAAGGCGCCTCCACCTTTGAGCATATTCTTTGAAAGACTCATTGGACTGTTTCTTGACCTTGGTAATCTGATGCCGGTCAGGACCCATTTGAGATTGGAAGCTGTATTGTGTGAAGAAGGCATGAGCTAGCTCTTCCCAGCTATGGATCTTTGAGTTGTCTAATCTGGTATACCATGAACGGGCTTCTCCAGTCAGACTCTTTTGGAACAGCTGCATTCTGAGCTTCTCGTCCTCTGTATAAGATCCAAGTTCTCCAATGAAAACCTTCAAATGTGTATAAGGATCTCCTAACCCATCGTATTTTTCAAAGTCAGGAGTTTTGAACTTCTCTGGATAATGCACACCAGGGAATATACAAAGGTTAGCATATGAAACACTGCCGTGTGCTCCAATTCCTTTGATAGCGCGAAGGGTCTCTTCCATTTGAAGGACTTTCATTCTGATGTCACCGGTGTCTGGATCTCTGGTGAGAAGGGCGGCATCATGATTTTTATTGGTCATATCCAACTACAGTTCAGGTATTGTAATGGCTTTGTTAGAACCTGGCCTTGAGTTCCCCCTTGTGTAGAGGATTCATCATGTATGGGTATCTTTGGACCCTGAGTAGATTGATGGAGTTCTTTAAGCAGAACAACCAAATCTGTAATTTGTTTACTTAATCCGTTAAATTCTTCTCGAGAAACTGGATTAGGTTGGTCAAATGAAGACATGATTGGCTGTAGGCTTGAGGCCTTTTTGGACTTTGACTGGGTAATAGGTCCGAATGCTTCCCTGCGACAAAACTAGCATAGTTTAGTTTTAGGGATGGTGTAAATGTTAACATGCTATGTGATGTATCCATTTTAGGAATTTTGTCCTGCAAAATGGATATTAGTTATTCGTAATACAGGATAGCATGTTTTAAAATATGTATGTGCACACATTTCTTCTTATCTCTCATTACATGGAGATGAATATGGCATGAAATTACAAGTAATTGACTTTACGAGTAATTTGAAATGAGAAAGCATGAAGAGACTTTCCTCCGCGTTTGGTTTATTAGAGGCTGACCTATCTTAGGTTACTCTTGTGGCTTTTCGGCATGAAGATTCCCAAATCATCGCAATTTTCTCAACGGGAAGTTAATCTGGTCTTTCAACTGGATCGAATTTGGGTGGTGCCTTTCTTGAGCCTCGTTGGAATTAGTCTTCCTATGAGTCCAGTAATCAAACACCGACAGGATAGCCTCCTGGTGGAGGGACCACACAACATACATTCACATACAATGTGTCTCACCATTTATGAAAATGATGACATGTGCAAAGCACTAATATCACAAGTAGATATAGTGTAAAGCATTTAATCGCAGTAAAGATATGCATTCGTACACATTCATCATAAATGCAAATACAACATCACACACAAGCATATAATAGTTTTTAAAAGCTGGTAATAGCGGCTTAAGTCCTCTTACTGGAGTCCCCAGCAGAGTCGCCACCTGTTGACGTCAGGATTTTTATTTTTCCCTTTTCGTTACCTATTTTTTTGTGTTCTCATTTTAGGTGAGATTTGTTTGAAAAAACAAGTGAAAAATGTCCGACATGTATAATGTCGACGATTGAACTATAAGAGTCACCAGTTGGTTTTTTAACTGCTTGTACCAACACAACTGAGAAAAGGTTCGCACATTGACCCATGACACTGCTAAACGGGTATGTGAAACTGACATTCATTTAGGGTCCGGGGACTTTCTTATGCGGAGGGAAGGTGTTAGGCACCCCCCTACATCCGTGTTGCCACGGTGACCACTTTTCAATAAACTATTATAAAAATGTGTGTGTGTGTGTGTGTGTGTGGGTCAATGTGCTGTTATTTGGAAGTAGTGCTACGCCTCGTTTGCACCTATATACATAGGGTTTGAATTTATGTAAAAATTCAGTTTTAAACAAGATATAGCAATGATGTTTTAAAAGAGCTTTTTCAAACCCTGTGCTCAATAGTAATTGAGGCCTTTGATACTTCTATTTTATTTAGTATTCGGCTTGATTGATTTTATTTTATAGATGTGAGGCATCTGTATGAAAATAATGTACAAAAGGTGCTGAACTCCTCGTGGGTATGAGAACCATTTGAGGGAAATCCAAACATCACAGATAAATTTACAAGCTGCTTACAGCTGAAAAGGTCCATCACAGGAACAGAATCTAGATCCAGTGGACTGAATATGTGATCACATGATTCCTAGGCTCACATGATGCCGCAGTTAATATAAACGCAGTAAGCAGGTATATATATAAAAGCTGTAAATATATATATATATATATATATATATATATATATATATATATATATATATATATATATATATATATATATATACAGACATGATCACCAACCACGAAGCACCTCCCTGGGGGATCAGAAATGTAAATAAAGCTGTAAAAGCTATCAACCGCCACGGAGGAAACTCCAAGCGGGACAAAATGTACAGAAAGCAGTAAAAACGGTCAACCAACACGAAGTAATCTCCAGGTGGGACGAAATGTAAATATATATATATATATATATATATATATATATATATATATATATATACAAAAGCATGTAAATGCACCGGATATAAAATTCAGGCTCATCGGACAAAGTCCAACAACAATTAATATATATAAGTATATATATATTAAAGCAATAAATGCACCGGATGTAAAATCCAGGCTCATTGAACAGAGTTCGGTACACAGTTATATATATATATATATATATATATATATATATATATATATATATATATAACAAGTAAACGCTCCAGACCGAAGTCTAGGCTCAATCGAGGCATAACTCGATAATGTTAGTCCATATATATATATATATATATATATATATATATATATATATATATATATATATATATATATATGTATGTACAAACTGAAATAAAACCACGGACCAAAGTCTGGGTAAACACACGTAACACGACTCTCAATGTGAAGAAGGGTGTGTACAAAGATGAAGAGAAAGGCTTTAAGTGTGTGAGAGTGCTTACAGTGGATTGCCAAAGAAGACTTCTATATCTTTAAAGTAGATAAACACTGGTTTTCGCCGGTACAAAAGTAGCTATATGTGAGCTCTCAAGTGTTTAAAATGAGAAAGCACTCAGTTTGGGGTGAGTACAGAGTAAATTGGGCAGGGCTTCCTCACCGTTTTCTCTTACAAAATGGCCACCCCAAGCCCTCTATTTATAGAGGGTGGAGCCGCAGGTGTACCTGAGGCTGGGCCGCAGGTGTACACGCAACACGGGTCCCGCCGTCTCGAAGTACGTATATGTAGGCAACGTGATGTCCGCTCGAACTTTTAGAATTGTATTTCGGGCATCCGACTGAGGTATATAGGACCTACTTCGGACCGCCGTTGTCGAGAGTTACGCAATGACATGGGATTAGAGGTTGTACGAAGTCATGAAGATGGGACGATGTGCTTCGGTCTTCAGCTTCAAATTATATCCGTTATAGTGCGTAATAGTCACTCGGGATTGGTTTTCCTTGGCTCTTGTGGGGCATTATATAGAAATGTATGTCTGAAATGTTGAGACGACGTGATGTGGCGAGATGATGACTTTACCCTTCACCGGGGTTATCTCTTGTTTAGGCTTGTAAAGCAGACATTGCTCAGAGTTATCGCTGAGATTGGACTGCTGTAAGTGTTAAAGGTCCTCAGTGTCATCTCTGAGGTGTGCATGTCCTCCCAGTGCTATCTCCGGGTTGGTACTGAGTATCTCATTGTGAGCGCCGAGATTGAAGCTGATTGCATTTGAAACATACATTTCTGGGGTTATCTCCAGAACTGCATTCCTTGGGGTTATCTCCAAGGTTGGAATATGCTATTCTCAGTGTTAGGACTGAGACTGAACATCTCGGGGTTATCTCCGGGATGAAGCGGTCTTCTCCGGTGTGTGTTTCGGTATTAGAATTACAGGCCTCAGTGTTATCGCCGAGGTTAGAACTGATGCTCCCGGTGTGTGTTCTGGGGTTAAGGCTGTTACTCCTGGTGTGTGTTCCGGGGTTGAAACTGAGATTCTGGTAGTATCCGGACTGGATGTGAGTTGTCTTCCTGGGTTATCTCTGAAAGACGAATCTGCCCTCCTACAATGTCTGTAACAGGCGTACAGAAAATTTCGAGTGTCTACACCTGCTTTATGCCATTGTCATGGGACAGAAGGTGGACGTAAGGGTTCTCATCCAGGAGTCCATCAAGAAGGCTATTCGGAGCAACACAATATCAGGACTCCCTCACAGTCCCTCATAACCCGGCTCTGCAAATGGGCGGGCGGTGGGAGAATGATAGCGTCACTCAGCCGCCTATGGCAGTCATAGATCAACATGTCATCACCAGGTTTGGAGTGTGGGAAGGAGCCCATGCTCACCCGCAGGGCGAGGGTTACTTACCGGCTCCACAGCCGCCACCCTCAACTGACGCCGGACCATCCACGCAGGCACCCGAGCCCCCATCTGGGTCTATTCCACTTGCGGCCCTAGCTGAGATTATGGGCAGCCTTAACTTCCTACATAGCAAGGTGGACACTGTAGCTCAGTGGCAGACCCAATTCCTGCACTACCATGCCGAGTTTCCCAATATAATTTCTAGCATCTATGCGGCCCAGGGTGGGGACGATGCCAAGTCCATGCCGTTCCAGTTTCCAGAGCCTCCGACTTTTACTCCCTATCTGCCACCATTCCCACCTAGGGATGAGGTCTGCGAGGACGATTCATAGGACGATGGTGCTGAATGAATCTGCAGCATTTCAGGCCAATGAGGGCATTGGCAAAGTTAAGTCTGGGGGAGATTCCTATTTAATTTTATTTATATGAACTGCTATGTATGAATTGCGTGAGCATCGTTTGGGCTGTAATAGCCTTAGACTTTTCTTTTTATGTTCGGTTTGTTTATTTTTGATTTAGACTGGTTATGATGGTTTGTTTTGGATGATGCATGATCAAATTTGTTTATTGTTATGAATGTTTTTACAATTAGCATCATGTTTAGTTTATAGTCATATTTTGGGATTGTTATGGATGTTTTTATAATTAGCATCATGTATGTTTTGTTTATAGCCATAATTTGGGATTTGCACAAATTGATATTCTTGATGCCATGCGTTATGGCTTTACCCTATTTTGAGCGGGTATTAGTGCGAAGGGTACTTTAACTCTTTATCGTTTCTTGCTATAATTTTTGATTAACCCTATCCCCCGATCTGTAACTGTTCATATGTTGGGTATGTGTTTTATAGTTTATACTTTTTGATTGTGGCTAATGACAAGCTCCAAGTGATTATGTCTATCTCTTAGAGTCGTGTCAAGCATATGTGAGCTAGGAATGTGTTAAATCGATAAGTCGAGACTGTTATTGATCCGTCCTTCTTAGCAAGCACTAACCAATTATTTTAACTAGTTATTTTTTTGGATATAGCTTGTTTGTTTATTGTTTTGAGAATATGTACACTCTGTTAAAACTTTCTTGATTACAAGGTAATAAAAGACTTAGACGCTTTTACATTTTCGGATCTTGAGTTCTGACATTATATATATATATATATATATATATATATATATATATCAAAAGTCTTGCGGTGGGTCGAGATGGAGCGTGAAACGCACTCACCCATAAACGCAGATCGATGTTGAGATGGAGCATAAAATGCACTCACCTAATAATCTTCGGATTTCGTAAAGTCTAACTTGGCTTAAGTTGATTACGTGGCCTTTGCTGCTCGAGTTATTAGATTCATAGGGGTGTTCTACACCTAGTGCCCTAAAGTCATCTGGCTTAGAAGTTATTGATCAAAAGCTCATTAATGGGTAGCTCTAAATAGCCTAAGGTAATTAAGCATTGTCCGGGTAAGATTTTACTGTCTTCATGCTAGAGCCTTTTGATCCTTTCTTATATTTGCGTCTTGTTCTTAATGCTTGTTGATTGTTCGAGTTTCAAAGTGAGCATATTGGTTATCACAATCAACAGTGTAATCTTAATTTGAGCTATGATTAGTTAGGATGGTTGGTCTTCACACACACACATAGATTGGATCGAGTACACTCTTATGCTTAAGAATTGATATTAAACCCTCATTCATATCTGTGTTTGTCCTGTGATAAGTAGGTTTTATACCTACTTATTCAGTACCTGTTACTTGAATTAGTTGCTTAATCTCATGTTTCTTAGTTACTTATAATGCATTTTGTGTTCGTTTTGTAGATTATATGATTGGGAGCTGAAATCGCAAAGAATTGATATGAAATCGCAAAGAAAAGTAATCCGGACATCATTTGAGCTTTCATGTTTATTTCATGTTCTTGGCTTGGGACTTGGATTATATTGTAGAGCTTCTTCTTAACTTTTCGAAACATCTTGAATCATTCCAATCGGAGTTCGGATGCAATAGTTATGATCTTTGTACCAACGGACGTCGAACTTCACTGTTTTGGGTGGCCATTTGCATAGCAGTCACTTCTAGCCCAATTTTGACCTTCGTCCGTCCATTATTTCTCAAAT
The DNA here is from genome assembly GCA_016801055.1 of Panax notoginseng. NCBI lineage: Eukaryota > Viridiplantae > Streptophyta > Magnoliopsida > Apiales > Araliaceae > Panax > Panax notoginseng. Next base: position 229,171,116 of record CM029013.1, on the reverse strand, counting down.
CTCAAAGAATAGAAATTGTAGAGCTCATCGATATCTTTGATTTGATAGGTGGCAGGCCTCATAAATCTTTCCGAATCAAAAGTTATGGCCATTTTCCCAAAGGACGTCAGAGCAGAAAAATGACCCCCGTCGGGGTGGGCTTTCCCTTCACAAAACCCCCGCTGGGGCGGGGATACCAGCTGGAAAATAGACCCTTAGCCCGTCGGGGACCCCCACCGGGGCGGGAGTACGTGCAGAAAACTCGATTTTTGTCCAAATTTGAGTTCGAGAAGGATTGTTTCGATCCGATTGACTCAAGGACTTCCAAGAGGACTTAAAGACATATAAAGAGACTTATAAAAGGAGGAGAATCACAAGGATTGGAAAGAAAGAGAGGATTCCATTAGATTAGATTAGAGTAGAATAGGAGAAAACACTAGTTCTTATGAGATTTGGAGATTGAAGCAACTTGGAGACCATTGAAGATTCAAAGTAGGAGCAAGGATGGAGTTTTAAATCTACAGACAATAGATTATATCTTCTTATCTTCTTCTATCTTTGTCTTTTAATGATTATTCAGTTGTGGATTCTTAGTTTTAATTCAATAATCATGAACTAATTCTTTGTTTGAGATTACAATGAATCTTATTGTGTAGTTTATTTTAATATGCTTCGCTATCAATTATTATGTTCTATCGTGAGGATTGTCTATTGTGATTTGGACTTAATTGCTTAATTGCCTAGCTAAAAATTATCGTGATAATTTATATGAACTCGAGAGATGAAGTTTAGATTTAGATCTGATCATGATAGCATGTGTTTGTGATTTCTGCATAGATGGAATTCATGATTCGTGTTTAGGATAGAGATATGCCTTTACGCCATATGTAATCTTATAGAGAACTTGTGATTTAAATCCTTTTTAATTGTAATTCACATAGAGATATAGTTGATTAGTTAATTAGGGTGTCTTGCTTAATTCTATCATATGTGGATTTAAGTGAGTATGAGTATTATGCATCGAGAGGTGGTTTTATCTGCTTTAGTATTCTTGATTAATAATTCATGATAGAGAATAATTGATGAAAAGTGTGTTAACTTAAATGAAGCAATAAATGAAGTTCTGATCTCAAATCTCCGTAATCTTAATTTAATTAGTGAAATTTAATAGTAGTTTAATTACAAATTGAAATTCATTCATTTAAATAAGAGTGAGTTAGTTACGGGTTAGTACTTGGTGATCTTTATTAAATAATTTCTCGTGAGAATGATACTCTACTTTCACTTTATTACTTGTTGACCACATATACTTGCGTGTTGTGCGTAATTAGATTTTAACCAACAAGTTTTTGGCGCAGTTGCCAGGGAATTAGTTAATATATTTTTGCCAATATTTACTTCAATCAAATTAGTCTTAATTTAAACATTTTTTTCCTTTTTATTTAATTGTCTTCCTATTTATCTTTCTTTTCAGGTACCATGGCGGAATTTAATTATCAATGGCCGTATACGAGAATGACTCAGCCAAGGGGAGCGGGGATTGATGGTCTCAATGCATTTTCTACATTATCAGCGCAGCTTGAGACACTTTCGAGGAGGTTGGACGTTGTTGCAGCCCAACGTAATTAAAGGATAGTAGTTAATTGAAATTATTGTGCTGGTAATCATCCGAGTCATCAATGCACCGTTAGTTTTGGGCCGGGACAACACGGTAGTGAATTCCTTAACGATTATACATAAGCTAATTATCATCAAGTTTGGGGGTATCACCCGAATTTGTCATGGTGCTATACTTATGAAGACCAATACTATGCTCCAAATTCAACATACACACCGAAATTTTCATGTAAACCTCCATTGCCACAAGAAGAAAAGTCAAATTTGGAGGAATTACTATCATAGCTCATAGCAAACCAAGAGGAGAGGATGATGAGTCAAGAAATATCAAGATACAATTTTCAGCACCAGATGGTGTGACACCCCCAAATCCTGGTACTTCATTTCCTCAAGATTTGGTGTTCACTTAATCAAAACATTCATTTCTAACTATCCAATGATAATAAAATTGAATAATAAAAAAACTGCCCATACTGGATTAAACTTAAATAAAAATATCACAGGTTATCTAACATTTAGTTACAAACATTCAAATGCGGAATTTAAAATTTATTACATCACATCATATTTAAAAGTCTATTATCATAATGATAAAATAAAATTACAAGTCTTCATCACTTGTACATTTTTCCCTTTCCTTTAGTAGACGAAGGTTCACCTACCTTCTCTTCTTTAACTGCAATGAGTTTATAAATATGCAAGAGTAAGCAAAACAATTGCTCACTGGATATAATATGGAATCAACAGGACTATAACAATAATAACTGTCGAAATAGGCTCATCAAAAGTGAATAGTACTCTATCAATTATAATCAGAAACTAAAATCCCAAAATATAGAAAATATACATCACTGAGGGTCGTAAGACCATGAACTACGTCCACAGTTGCAAGTAATCTTTCAACTCCACCTTTAACAGTCATAAGACTATAAGGAACTCGTACTTAGGGGGATCAGCCCTTCGTACAATGTATTGTGCATAAACATTTTAACGCTATGCGTAAGTTAACCCCTAATCATAACAATAGGGTTGTTCATCTCAGTATTCAGAGTACAAGTCCGCACTAAAGGAAGTTTGGTTTGGATAAGCTTTCAAGGTAATTTGGAATTCAACGAACATCAACTAAGGAGCAGTTGAATAAAACCAATAACACTATACTATAGAATAATCGTGATTGAATCAATCATAGTAAACTAAAGTCATGCTTTAGGAATAATCTAATAGCATACAATTTGAATAACTATAGCATACCTTGCTTGAACAATACTAAACCAAGGTTAATTAGAATTGAACACTAAGCATGCATATCAACTTGAACGATAAAAATGATCGACATTAGTATATATAGTTGTGCATGCTAAACAACAAGTTAAATACAAGAATAACTTGCTTCAGAATAACTTACATCATTATATTGTAATCGAATTGAAAACAGTAATTAAATTAACAAGATAATAGATTAGAAAACTTACCTTGTTCGTAGATTAAACCGAATAATTTGAATCACAATATCCTATATACATATGTCATCATGACATAGTTAGTCACTACCACTTTACAAACTTAACTAACTACATTCATCATGTATGTTTGATTATTTAATCACATAATCAAGTTATAACATAAGTAAATCTTGAATAACATAATTATTCATAGTATAGAAATACTAAAATCAATATTTTACAGTCCTACTATCATCACATAATGTTTCTTAAAATTTTGTGTACAAAAAGTACACTGTCAGACCATTCTGCTAACTCGCGCTGTGGCGCCACAGTTTACACTGTGGGTCGCGCTGCGGCGTGAGGATGGCGCTGCGGCGCGGTGAATAAACTACGAAGCTGCGCTGCGGCGTGGCGATGGCGCTGCGGTGCCACGAACGTACTGTTGGGCCGCAGCGCGGTGCCAGACTCCAGAATCTGGCGACCAAGCTTGGCAACAGTATGAGCAAAAGCCAAATTGGCCTACAAGCTCCAATCTAATAGACTAATTAATATGTAATTTACACAGACTTCATGTAAACATATTGTGCAGACTTCTAACGTGTTTCTACCCATAAAATAGCATAAACATCAAATTTACAACACCTAATTTTAATGTTTTTGATAAAAACTCACTTTTTGATATTTCAATGAAAATCAACACTGAAAATTTTGTTTTTCAACCAAAACAATTAATTCAAAGTATCTTTATCAAAAATTATACATACTCTATCAAATTAGATGGTCAATTTATTAACTAAACAACTAATTAACTCTCAATTTCTACTTTAAATTAACCCATACTCATTCACAAAAACTCTCTAAAAAGATTTTCTTCACAAATTACATACATATCATCAATTCATTGATTATAACTTATGAAAACAGTTTTAACATCACTAGTTTATCATATAAAGCCACATAACAACAATAATTCATCTTTACACAAGGATTCTACAAAGAATTTGGGAAGAGAAAAACTAAACTTTTAAAACTAAAAAGAATAGAATAATACCTTGAAGAAGATGATGATACTAACTCTTTGATTGTCAAGCTTTTCTCCTCTTCACTCTAAATTCTCTAGGATTCTCTCACTTTTCTTCTTCTTCTTCCTCTGAGTTTTTCTCTTTTTCTCTCTTACCTCTCTCCTCTATTCTTACGTCTTAGAATATAACGCATATAAGATATAATATATATTAATTATATAATATAATACTAACTTAACTGACATCAGTTATAATTTTTTGAAAATCAAAAGCCATAAGGCTTGTTTGGCTAGCTAACTAAAAATAACTCATTAACCTTTACACCTTGTTTGGTAAAACCTAATTAAAACAAATGGATTAATCCTTATACCTTGTTTGATAAAACATCATTAGATTAAAGACTTTAATATGCAATAAGACATGTTTGGCAAAACTAAATTAAACTCTTTTAATGTATTTGAATAACTCCTTTATAGCAAGGTTATTTGTCACACTTTTAATAAATTAAATAATCAATTTAATCAATTCAAATATTAATCTATTAAATTACTTTCACACATAAATCATTATCACATAATTATAATTTACTTTATAATTTTATTCAACCAACTAACACTTTATTTTAATCATAATTCTAATTAAAATACTATAATTCATTTAATCATTATAAGCTCTCTAGCTTACTTATTAAATTAAATTAGTATATAATCTCAGCACAATTTATTTTCTTAACTCCTTAATTATTTTCTTACAAATAATTAACTAAATCAATCAATCAAAATAATTAACTAAATCAAATCAATCAAATTGAACAATTATTTATTCAACAATAAACATAACCGTTAAATATTTATATAACTCAAATAAATATTTCAAATTAAATTAAAAGAATCTGGAATGTTACATCATTCCTCTCTTAAAAGGATTCTGTCCTCAAAATCACAATTCAAACAAATCATTCGCTACATTCTTCCCTACTTATAAAGATTCTGTCCCCAGAATCGAAGACACAGATTAAACAAATAACTCAGAGTAATCTTTTATCATTTTATCTTCGAGTTTCCACGTAGCTTCTTCAGCGTTGTGGTTTCTCCATATCACTTTCACAGAAGGTATAACTTTATTCCTGAGCACCTGTTCTTTCCTGTCAACTATCTGGATAGGAATCTCTTCATAAGACAAGTCTTTATCAAACTGCAACGGTTCATACTCGTTCACGTGCTTGTAATCGGGCTTATATAGTCGTAACACCGAAATGTGAAAAATATTGTGAATGTTTTCCAACTCTGGAGGTAGAGCTATCTCGTAAGCCACCTCTCCAATTCTTCGTAGCACCTCGAAGGGTCCAATAAACCTCAGGCTTAGCTTTCCCTTCTTACCGAAATGAATTTTCCCCTTCCAAGGAGAAACTTTTAGGAATACGTAACTTCCTACGTCAAATGGACGATCTTGTCTGTGTTGATCAGTATACTTCTTCTGTCGGTCTTGAGCTGCTACCAATCTTGTCCTGATGAGTTTAACAACGTCAGCAGTTTGTTGCACTAGTTCTGGTCCTAGCAGTTGACGTTCACCGACTTCATCCCAGCATAGTGGAGTTCTACACTTTCTGTCATATAATGCCTCGTAAGGCAGCATGTCGATGCTCGCGTGGTAACTGTTGTTGTAAGCAAATTCCACCAATGGTAAATGTTCTTCCCAGCTACCTTTGAAATCCATGATGCATGCTCTAAGCATATCTTCCAATGTCTGAATCGTTCGTTCGCTTTGGCCATCTGTTTGTGGATGGTAAGCCGTACCCATTCACAACTGTGTCCCCATGCATTCTTGTAGTCTCTTCCAAAAATTAGACGTGAATCGCGGATCCTATCGGACACAATTGATACTGGCACTCCATGCCTCGAAACGATCTCTTTAATGTATAATCTTGCCAACTGATCAAGATTGAATCTAATCTTTATTGGTAGAAAGTGCGCTGACTTCGTCAGTCGGTCCACTATCACCCAAATCGCATCGCATCCTCTCTGAGTAGTTGGAAGACCCACCATAAAATCCATTGTGATGTGTTCCCATTTCTATTCTGGTATTTTCAACGATTGAAGTAATCTGCTGGGTCTTTGATGTTCAGCTTTTACTCTTTGACATGTCAAGCATTTTGCTACGCATTCTGCAACGTCCCTTTTCATATTCGGCCACCAAAAATGTCGGCGCAAATCTTGATACATTTTCGTGCTTCCTGGATGAATTGAGTATTTTGAGCTATGAGCTTCGGTCAAAATTTCTTCTTTCAGCTCTGGTGTTGTTGGAACCCAGATTCTTCCCTCAAATCGTAGTAGTCTATCGGTGTCGATCTTGTATTTTACATCACTACTTTCAATCAGATTCCCTTTGATTTTCCCACACTCTTCATCTTCTAGTTGAGCATTCTTCAATTTGTCTACTAAAGTTGGACCAGCTTCTATCTGGAATAGTTGTTCGTCAGATTCTTTTAGAAATTTAATTTCCAACTCCAGTTTTGACATTGTTGAAATGAGCTCCTCCTGAGTTGTTATCAACATCAACTTCTCTCGACCTTTCTTATTTAAAGCATCTGCCACCACATTCGCTTTGCCCGGATGATAAAAGATCTCACAATCATAATCTTTTATTAGTTCCATCCACCTTCTTTGACGCATGTTCAAATCCTTCTGAGTGAAAATATACTTCAGACTTTTGTGGTCTGTGTAGATCTCACATTTCTCTCCATAAAGATAGTGCCTCCATATCTTTAGAGCAAATACAACTGCAGCCAATTTCGGATCATGAGTCGGATACCCTTTCTCATAATCCTTCAGTTATCTTGATGCATACGCATTAACTTTGCCGTTCTGCATAAGAACACAACCCAACCCTTTGTGTGAGGCATCACTATACACCACAAAATTTCATGTATTATCTGGTAATGCCAACACAGGTGCCACACTTAGCTTCTTCTTCAAATCTTGGAATCACTTTTCACATTTCTCCGTCCAAACGAATTTTACAGCTTTCCTTGTTAAATTTGTTAGCGGAGTGGCTATCTTAGAAAAATCTTGAATAAATCTTCTATAATAACCGGTCAGTCCCAAGAAACTCCTCACTTCCGACGGTGTTCTTGGTTGTTCCCAATTGATTACAGCTTCCACTTTTGACGGATCCACTGAAATCCCATCCTTGTCAATAACATGACCCAAAAATTGTACACAGTCGAGCCAAAATTTACACTTAGAGAATTTCGCGAACAGCTTTTCCTTCCTTAGTGTTTCCAATGTCAAACGTAAATGTCCCACGTGTTCTTCCTGAGTTTTGGAATACACCAGAATGTCATCAATAAATACCATTACAAACTTGTCTAAGAATGGTTTAAACACCCTGTTCATCAAATCCATGAACGCAGTAGGTGCATTGGTTAAACCAAAAGACATCACCAGAAACTCATAATGTCCATACCGAGTTCTGAATGTCGTTCGTGGTATATCCTCCTTCCTCACTTTCAACTGGTGATACCCACTTCTCAAATTTATTTTCGAAAAATATTTAGCACCCTTCAACTGATCAAACAAGTTCTTCTTCTATAATCAATGCAAAGACGCATTATTCCGTCCTTCTTCTTCACGAATAAAACTGGCCCTCCCCACAGCGATACGCTTGGTTGAATATATTTCTTGTCCAGCAGTTCTTGCAACTGTACCATAAGTTCCTTAATTTCTACTGGAGCCATTCTGTACGGGGCCTTCGATATCGGTGCTGTACCAGGCGCTAAGTCGATCACGAACTCAATTTCTCTGTCAGGAGGAAGTCCTGGCAAATCCTCTGGAAAGACGTCTTCGAATTCCCTCACTACTGGTATTTCATCCAGTTTTACATTCTTCTTCTGAGTATCAACTATGTAAGCTAAATAGCCCACACAGCCTTGACTCAACAATTTCTTAGCCTGCATAATCGCCAGACGTCTCATTTGTCTTGGCAACTTGCTACCATAAAATACTACCTTTGACGGAGTCATAAGGTTTACACACTTCTTTTGGCAGTCAATTACCGCTCCATATTTGAACAGCCAGTCCATTCCCAAAATTACATCAAACTCCCCGAGTTTAATTGGAATTAAATATACGAACAAGATATTCTCCTTAATGTTCACCCTACAATTCTTATATACGAATCTAACAGGGATTACTTCCTTATTCGCAATTTCTATGTTCAAAGGAAAATTCAGTTCTTCTCTAGGCAATTCTAACCTCTTAGCAAATTTATCAGATATAAACGAACAACTAGCACCCGAATCAAATAATACATAAGTATTTATTTCATTGATTTGGATAATACTTGACACTACATCTTTTGATTGCACAGCATCTTGCACAGTCATATTGAAGGTTCTAGCTGTGGGTTTGTTTGATGCTGTAGGTCCTGCAATGGCCCATGTACCTCCATTGTTACCTCCATTGCTTCTGGTAGTCACTCCATCCTTCTTCTTAGGGCATTCACGAGCAAAGTGATCCTTGGATCCTCTGACGCCCCCAAATTCGAGTTCTCAACCCCGGGCTTGGTGCTCACTATCCATCATCAACATAAGAATTCTATATACTATTACGGAATAATACACATACGTTGTTCATTATAATAAAGTCTTATACAATACCCCAAGGTCTATTAGCTTAACATAAACATATCTTACTTAAGTTATATAAAGTAACACAAAAGGTTTACATAAACATCAAATATAGTATTTCATGATACTTAAACATTTATAATAACTATGCTTGGACCTTTCCCTTGCCCTTGTCCTTCTTACTTGAACTCTCTGGCTTAGCTGAAATAAATGTCATGATATAGCAAGAGTAAGCAACTAATTTGCTTAACAAGTTTAAGTACAAAGAAGATATATCATGAGTAGCAAGAAATTTATCGTTCAATGTTCAACAATATATATTAATTATTAAAGAACATGAATTAAGTCTTGATAACTGAATATTCGAACAATTGAATAACAGATACTGAGTGGTCATAATGACCATGAACATATGCTAAGGTTGTCAGTATTTAAACTGGTCCTTTTAATAAGTTTTGGTAATCAAGGGAATCAGCCTTTCATATCCGGTGTATTATGCATAAACACTTAATATACAAGCAATAATTGTTTTTCAATAATGCTTTAATCAGTTTGTTCTTTTTCTCAGTTTTGAGTCCTTACCAATTCAATTGGTGAAGAACAACGTTGAACAACATATTTGATTTAACAAATTTAAACATACTTGATCTAGCTGATACAATTAGCATAGATCCATATCTTAAACAGTTCATGAATAAAAGAACTTTATCTAATTCACAGTTCAATAATAATAGAACAGGAATTTAATTGCACTTAGTGCGAGTATCAATAATCAATATAGATGTGAATAATCAACAATAATTATTCACTAACATGCTTTGAAAGTAATAACTCAAGTTTGAGTTAGAGAACTTGCCTTGACTGCGATCAACTGCTACACAATTTAATTTAATCTCTTTATTGTAAAGACCTATCATTGTTAAGATTGATCTTGCAATCAGCATATAATACTTTATATCAAAATACAATTACTCTAACAGCAATTTACTTAACCACATAATCAATTACTTGAAAACATCTTTATTATTATCATTCTTTGATAATATATCAATTACTTTATCATATTCCTTATGATTTAACACTTAAGCTTTTCCTTTTATTAGCTCTTCCTTATAATCTAGTAAGCTGAATACTAACATCATAGTCTAGATTATTCAAACATGCAATCCAGCCACCTGGATTGGCTAATCCAGCAAATTGGATTCAACAAACTTCCAATCCAGCAAGACTGGATTCTAAATCCTTCAATCCAGCAAGCCTGGATTTCAAATCCTTCAATCCAGTAAGATAGATTCCATATCTCCTTTACAAAAATAACAAATCAACGTATTATTTTTCTATCCTTTGGCCAAACATATATACATATATTTCATACACAAAAAGTATTTTTCCGTAATTTTTCAATTTCTTTTAGTATTTTTTCAAAAATTATTTTTAGTACGTAGCTTAAGAAATTAGCCCCATCACGCTTAACTCCAGAAATTCTCATTTCTTGGCATAATGTTATACATGTTAACGTGACCTTCCAGTTTAAATTTCGTGGCTATCGGAGTTATAGAACTCCGGTTATAGAGATTTTTGTCCGAAAAATCTAAATATTGAAATGGCCATAACTTGCTCAATTTAAGTCGGAATGAGCTCATTTTTGGACAGGAGATACCTTATACCATATATTTTCATTTCCCATAAGGCCAGAATTTATTCCATAATTTAAGTGGCCGAAACTACCCTTGTAATTTCTTTCGCAGCTTATTTTCGTGATTTTCGGATTTTACCTACTTTGCTAAAATCAGTCCATACGGAAATGTACAACTTCTTTTTAGGTGATTCTACTTGGGTTTGAAAGATAACTCATCATATTACTCTCCCAAATTTTTCCAGAATTTTTAAATGTCAGAAATATGACAAAAATACCCCTTGCATTGACTGTCCAAAAATAGTTTATTTTTCTTTTAAAAGACAAAATTATTTTTGCTCAAACAGTTGCTACCACTTGTGTATTCAATATTTTTGAATGCTACCACTTGGGTTTAGTAGTTAACTTACATATCTAGCATCCCTCTTTGATGGATCACAAAAAGAAGGTGTAGATCAAAAATGGTAGACGATCAAAGGATGTGAAATAAACTAGAGTTTTCTAACAAAACAAAACTAGTTTCTCTTATATCCTTTTGATTCACTTTCTAACACTCAAATATGTTAGATCCATACATGAAACCATATAAAACACGTAGAAAGAGGATTTTAGACCTCAAGATTATAAACTTTAAATCTCCAAAATCAAACAAAATAAAAAGAATAAGCTAGATTAGTTTTTACCTTGATTTTTGGGCACACTTTCTTTCTCTTTCAAAGTAGGAGATAAACTTTGGGTGCATCAACAGTGGAACTCTTCCTCCTCCTTCCTCTTTCCAACGAATTTCTCTCTCTCTCTCTCTCTATATTCTTGCTTTGCTAGCTTGAGAGAAAGTAAAGTAAATGAAGTAAAGTAAAAGTAGAAATAAAAAGAGATTAGCTTTTTGTTGGATAATCTTGTATAGATATAAGATATGTATCTATACACATTTCCCCCTCCTTCTTGCTATCTCTCTCCCTCTAATTATTACAAGATAACTTACTAGTATGGTGGCTCCATAAACAACATGACACCTAGTTAATTAAGTAATTATCTTTTGGATGATGTGTAGCAAATAATAATTACATCCATCCCCTTTATTCTCTCCTTGCTTGGCTGGCCAAGCGGCCTTCTTATCTCCAAGTTTTGCTTTTGTTTTTATGGAAATATCTAGCATACTAAATGTCTAAAGTATCCTCTTCAATTGGCTACAAGTTGGGCCATTATAAAAGATGTTTTGGGCTTTCCACAAATAACCTATTGGACTTTTAATTAACTAGTTTGACTTACTAATTAAAATGAACTTGGGCCTCCACCCTTAAATAATTATGCTACTAGCATACTTGCCCATTAAATTTAATAGTGGGCTAGCTTAACTGTCAAATTATCTACAAGTCCAATGCTTAAATAATTATTGGGCTTGTTTAAACTACTAGCCATCCTTAGTAATATTAACCCTATTATCACATGAACTATTACTCATTATTATTGATATTTACATATTCACATCAATCAATAATGTTAATTAACTTACATAACACAATTAGACTTGTCTTATTCAAGTTTATTGAGTACTTACTAAGGGTTTAACATCTTAAATCTATTTCCTAGATTATTAAAATACTCAGGTTAGTTCACTAACTTATATAACTTATTAGTGAGACTTTCTTTAAATATTATATCCTATTAACCACATAATCACTTCATCATCCATAAAATATTATCGATTATGTAATACTTATTTACAATGTATCACAAAAATTCTTGGTTATTACATTCTCCCCTCCTTATAAGAATTCCTTCCCTGGAATTTCATTAAGGTTACTCAAAAAGATTTGGAAACTCTTTCCTCATCTTTTCCTCGAGTTCCCATGTAGCTTCCTCAGCATTGTGGTTCCTCCAGAGCACTTTGACAGAATGTATAACCTTATTTCTCAATTTCTGCTCTTTCCAATCCAAAATTTCTATAGGAACCTCCTCGTACGATAAGTCTTTCTCGACTTGAATCGGCTCGTAAGATATCACATGCTTGTAATCTGGCTTGTACGGACGTAACACTGATACATGAAACACATTATGAACATGTTCCAGTTCAGGAGGTAGAGCTACCTCGTACGCTACTTTCCCTATCTTCTTCAGTATTTTAAACGGTCCAATAAACGTTGGACTCAGTTTACCTTTCTTCCCAAATCTTATCTTCCCCTTCCAAGGAGATACCTTCAAAAATGTGTAGCTTCCCACTTTGAAATTTCTTTTCTTGCGATGAATATCTGCGTACTTCTTTTGTCGATCCTGAGCTGCTACCAGTCATGCTCTTATCACTTTGATGATCTCCACAGTTTGCTGCACCAATTTTGGCCCTAACAATCTTCTTTCACCTACCTCGTCCCAACATAAGGGCGTTCTGCATTTTTTCCCATAAAAGGCTTCATACAGCGGCATTCTAATGCTTGCATGATAACTATTGTTATACGCAAACTCCACTAATGGAAGATGATCTTTCCAGCTTCCCTTGAAATTCATCACACAAGCTCTGAGCATGTCTTCTAATGTTTGAATCGTTCTCTCGCTTTGCCCATCTGTCTGTGGATGATACGCAGTACTCAACCTTAATTGTGTCCCCATTCTTTCTTGAAGACTTCTCCAAAAGTTTGACGTGAAGCGCTGATCTCTATCAGACACGATTGATACTGGCACTCCATGTCTCAAAATAATTTCATTGGTATACAATTTTGCTAGCTGATCCAAATTATACCTAATCTTGATCGATAAAAAGAGTGCTGACTTTGTAAGACGGTCGACAATCACCCATATAGCATCATAACCCTTCTTTGTTGCTGGAAGTCCTACCACAAAATCCATCGTGACGTGCTCCCATTTCCATTCCAAAATTTCCAACGGCTGTAATAGTCCACTTGGTCACTGATACTCTGCCTTGACTCTTTGATAAGTTAAACAGCGGCTGACGCATTCAGCAACCTCTCTCTTCATGTTTGGCCACCAATAATGTTGACGCAAATCTTGATACATCTTCGTGCTTCCTAGGTGTATTGAGTATCTCGTATTATACGCTTCTTAAAGAATCTCTTCTCGTAACTCTGGTACTGCAGGCACCCAAATTCTTCCTTCAAATCTCAGCACTCCAGTTCCGTCGATCTTATACTTCAACTCTTCGCCTTCGACCAACCGCTTCTTTATGTTACCACATTCATCATCATTCCCTTGTGATTCTTTCACCTTATCTAATAAAGTCGGACTTGCTTCCATTTATATTACCTTATCTGAATCCTTCAAATTTTTTACCTCCAACTCCATTTTCTCCATTTCTTTTACTAATTCTTCTTGTTCTGTTAATAAAAATAATTTTTCTTGGCTCTTTCTGCTTAAAGCATCTGTCACTACATTAGCCTTGCCCGAATGATATAGAATATCACAATCATAGTCCTTGATTAATTCTAACCATCTCCTCTGCCTCATGTTTAACTCCTTTTGTGTAAAGATGTACTTCAAACTCTTGTGATCTGTGTATATCTCACACTTTTCTCCGTAGAGATAATGTCTTCAAATCTTAAGGGCAAATACTACCGCAGCCAACTCAAGGTCATGGGTAGGGTATCCCTTCTCATAGTCTTTTAACTATCGTGACGCGTATGCAATGACTTTACCATTCTGCATTAATACGCAACCTAGTCCTTTGTGTGATGAGTCACTATATACTGTAAAACCTCTCGTACTATCTGGTAAAGATAACACAGGTGCTTCACTTAGTCGCTTCTTCAATTCTTAAAAACTTTGTTCACACTTTTTCGTCCACACATACTTAACAGTCTTTCTCGTCAGATTAGTTAATGGCGTCACTATCTTCGAGAAATCCTAAATAAACCTTCGATAATATCCTGCCAATCCCAAGAAACTTCTGATCTCTGTCGGTGTCTTCGGTTGTCCCTAATTTTTCACCGCTTCTACTTTCGTTGGATCAATAGAAATTCCCTCGTTGTCGATGACATGTCCCAGAAATTGAACTCTCTTTAACCAGAACTCACACTTTGAATATTTTGCATATAGCTTCTCTTCCCTTAAGGTTTCCAATACAATTCGTAGATGTTCGACATGATCCTCTTCAGTATTCGAATACACCAAAATGTCATCAATGAACACAACCACGAATTTATCCAAATACAGTTTAAGTATTCTATTCATCAAGTCCATAAAAGCAGCTGGTGCATTTGTCAGTCCAAACGACATCACTAGAAACTCATAATGACTGTAACGAGTTCTAAATGTTATCTTTGGTACATCCTCGGTTCTCACCTTCAACTAATGATATCCAGTTCTCAGGTCAATATTCGAAAAGCATTTCGCTCCCTTAAGTTGATCAAACAAATCGTCTATTCTCGATAACGGATATTTGTTCTTGATTGTCACCTTATTCAACTCTCTATAATCCATACACAACCTCATCGAACCATCCTTCTTCTTTATAAACAGCACCGGTGCTCCCCACGGAGATACACTAGGTTGGATGTACTTCTTATCTAACAACTCTTGTAGCTGGATCATCAACTCTTTCATTTCTACCGGAGCCATTCTATATGGTGCTTTCGATATCGGCGCTGTCCTCGGTACTAAATCATTTACAAACTCTATTTCCCTGTCTGGAGGAAGTCTCGGAAGTTCTTCTGGAAAGACATCCCCAAACTCATTAACTATAGGTATCTGCCCCATGTCCGAATTCACAACTCGTGTATCCACTATATGAGCCAAATAACCTTCACAGCCTTTTCGTAACATTCTCCTGGCCTGCATCATCGTCTGACAACTTGTTTGCCTTGGGGTGACTTGCTACCATAAAATATAACCTTAGACTTACTCGGTGTCTTAAGGCGTATACTCTTCTTCTGACAGTCTATAACTGCCTCATGGTTAAACAACCAATCCATCCCTAAGATAACATCAAATTCTCCTAAGCGTATCGGGATCAAATTCACGCTTAACTTATGTCCCCTTATATCCACACCACAGTTGTTATGGATAAACTCTACAGGGATCACTTCTTTATTTGCAACTTCTATATTCATTGAGTTCTTTAACTTTTCAAATGGTAAGTTTAAGCTTCTTGCAAATTCATAAGACACAAAAGAACAGGTAGCTCCCGAATCAAATAATACGTAGGCATTTATATTATTGATCGGAATAATACCTGACACCACATCCTTTGATGCAACTGCGTCTTGCACAGTCATGTTGAATGTTTGGGCTGTCGGCTTGCTCTGCTGTGTTGGCTCTCCAATAGTTAACTTTGTTGAACTGCTCTTTTTTCTACTTCCTTCATCTGTATTCTTCTTCAATGGACAATCCTTAAATCGGTGCCCCGTTCCTCCACAAAAAAAAAAAACAACCACTTTTCTCCAGTTTAGGACAATTTGGTGAAATACATCCTTCTTGGCCACAATTATAACAAACCTTTTTCCCTTTCATACACTCTCCAGAGTGATTCTTTCCACACTTTGAACACACTGCCTTCTTCTGCTGAGTATTCCCTTGTTGCACTCCTGATTCATTGCAACTGTTGTTCCACTTACGTTTCTTGCTGTTACTGCCACCACTGCTCGCACCTTGATGACCACCTTCAATCTTCTTCTTATTCTTCTCTCGGTTGAATCTAGAAACTGCCTCACTACTACCCTCTGCAATGATGGCTTTTTCTAACAGTGTTGAGAATGTAGCAATTTGCAACACTGCAACTTTGCTGTGAATCCACGGCTTCAGTCCATTTTCAAACCTACGCGCCTTTCGTAGTTCTGTATCCACCTGATGAGGTGCGAATCTGGCTAGCTCATTAAATTTTGCTGCATATTCGACAATTGACATGTTTTCTTGCTTTAATTCAAGAAACTGCACTTCCATTATGGCTTGCATGGCCTCCGAGAAATAACTTTCTAAGAATACCTCCTTAAACCTGGTCCATATCACTACCTCTGTTTCGGCTCTAGCTTGGTTTGTCTCCCACCAGTAATTAGCCTCACCTTTCATCAAGTAGGTAGCAAAAGCCGTCTTTTGCTCTTCGGCTACCCTTGCAATGATAAAGGCCTTTTCCATCTCTTTCACCCATGTTTGAGCCGTTATAGGGTCCGTAGTTCCGCTGAGTTCTGGTGGTCCTACAGCTTTAAAATCTTTAAAATTTGCCAATCTATTATTCGCTTGCCCCCTTGCTGCAAGTGTACGAGTTCGCATAGCTTGAGCTATCATATCAACGAAGTTCTGCATTGGGTCATCTTGATTTCTTTCATTGTTCACAGAACGTTCCTCCCTCTGGTTACGATTTTGACGTCTTGGCGACATTAGCTGATTAAACAAAACCTTAATTTATTGCATCGAGTTTAATTATATGATATATCTTCTAAGTGCTTAAAATATAACATGTAATTTAAACTCTAACAATCATATTATCATAATGTTGTATTATCGAATTCAACCTCCTAAATTGACTAATTTAGCTTGCTGAATTAACGTATTTATCTTACTAAATTGACATATTCAGCTTACTAAATTACACATTCAACTTGCTGAATTAACATTTCCAGCTTGCTGAATAACACATTCAGCTTGCTGAATTAACATATTCGATTTACTGATTTTTTAAACAGACAACTTCTCATTTTAATTCTTAATACTTTTCTATTTGATCCAACATGTAATTATAATAATGCATTTATATTCATATACCAAATTTTAGAGTCATGCATTTACATACTTGGCATATTTTTATAAACGTTAACTATCCCATTTTTAAACATCAAAAGATGGGATCTACCAAAAGACATACTCCCCTATTCACATAAGATGGGGATACATCATATTTACATACTACCTCGCACCTACTGAGGTTTACATCAAACATACAACCCTAATAATCAAAAGGGGTACTACTGCATCTATAAACAATAGAAAGCTATTAAACTATCACTGCGCGTCTGGAGAGGGTGCGCCTGAATGCTCCTGCTCGGGTGGAAAGAGTCCATCTATAAGTCGACGTCTAATAGCTCGATTCGACTCGCCTATCTCAAAGGATCTCCTCACTCCTACTTGGGGACTAGTATATGCTGCATCTAAAGCCCGTCCCAAGGACTCCATCCTAACCAGTCCAGCCTCTGCCTCAACCTCTAACTGATCCACTCTTCTCGCTGCTCGTACCCAAGCATCCTCAACTCGGATCCTATCAGCGATCTCTAAGTCAAACCTCAGGTGTAACGCCTGATGCTCAATAATCAATATCGCAAACTTATTCTGCTCTTGTTCTAATATCTCTCTCAGCTCAGCATTCTTGGCAACCATATGAGTAGCCAAGGTCGTCTGCTCCTGCAACTGTATCTTTATCTCAGCAAGCTCGTTTTGAGCTTGATATGCCAGTTCCTTGTATTGAGTTTCAGTAAACTGATGAGTGGCATTCTCCTGCTCTAACTCTGCCACTCTATTCTCCAACGCCATGTTATTTTCAAACAAAACCTCCATCACATCCTCATCACGCTCGTCACTAACAGCATGATCCTCTACCGGATCTAACGGCTCTTGCTCGACTGTATGGCTACCTTGTCCTTCCTCAGGCATCCTATAACCAAACAAACACAACATCAGTATCACAATAAAATATATTCATTGATAAAATGAAATAATATTTTATTATGTACACTCTATACTAGATGAATCTCCACAATCCACCTATTAGTATACTCTATACGAGTTTTCTTCTAAGGTTATAACCTAAGTTTCGCATCCTAAAGTTTATAACCTACAGCTTTGATACCATTCTGTGACGCCCCCAAGTTCGAGTTCTCAACCCCGGGCTTGGTGCTCACTATGCATCATCAACATAAGCATTCTATATACTATTGCGAAATAATAAATATACGTTGTTCATTACAATAAAGTCTTATACAATACCCCAAAGTCTATTACCTTATCATAAACATATCTTACTTAAGTTACATAAAGTAACACAAAAGGTTTACATAAACATCAAACATAGTATTTCATGATACTTAAACATTTATAATAACTATGCTTGGACCTTTCCCTTGCCCTTGTCCTTCTTACTTGAACTCTCTGGCTTAGCTGAAATAAATGTCATGATATAGCAAGAGTAAGCAACTAATTTGCTTAACAAGTTTAAATACAAAGAAGATATATCATGATTAGCAAGAAATTTATCGTTCAATGTTCAACAATAGAAATTAATTGTAATAGAACATGAATTAAGTCTTGATAACTGAATATTCGAACAATTGAATAACAGATACTGAGTGGTCATAATGACCATGAACATATGCTAAGGTTGTCAGTATTTAAAGTTTTGGTAATCAAGGGAATCAGCCTTTAATACCCGGTGTATTATGCATTAACACTTAATATACGAGCAATAATTATTTTTCAATAATGCTTTAATCAGTTTGTTCTTTTTCTCAGTCTTGAATCCTTACCAAATCAATTGGTGAAGAACAACGTTGAATAACATATTTGATTTAACAAATTTAATCATACTTGATCTAGCTGATACAATTAGCATAGATCCATATCTTAAACAGTTCATGAATAAAAGAACTTTATCTAATTCACAGTTCAATAATAATAGAACAGGAATTTAATTGCACTTAGTGCGAGTATCAATAATCAATATAGATGTGAATAATTAACAATAATTATTCACTAACATGCTTTGAAAGTAATAACTCAAGTTTGAGTTAGAGAACTTGCCTTGACTGCGATCAACTGCTACACAATTTAATTTAATCTCTTTATTGTAAAGACCTATCATTGTTAAGATTGATCTTACAATCAACATATAATACTTTATATCAAAATACAATTACTCTAACAGCAATTTACTTAACCACATAATCAATTACTTGAAAACATCTTTATTATTATCATTCATTGATAATATATTAATTACTTTATCATATTCCTTATGATTTAACACTTAATCTTTTCCTTTTATTAGCTCTTCCTTGTAATCTAGTAAGCTGAATACTAACATCATAGTCTAGATTATTCAAACATGCAATCCAGCCACCTGGATTGGCTAATCTAGCAAATTGGATTCAACAAACTTCCAATCCAGCAAGACTGGATTCTAAATCCTTCAATCCAGCAAGCCTGGATTCTAAATCCTTCAATCCACCAGGTCTGGATTTCAAATCATTCAATCCAGCAAGCCTGAATTTCAAATCCTTCAATCCAGCAAGCTGGATTCCATATCTCCTTTACGAAAATACCAAATCAACTTATTATTTTTATATCCTTTGGCCAAACATATATACATATATTTCATACACAAAAAGTATTTTTCTATAATTTTTCAATTTCTTTTAGTATTTTTCCAAAAATTATTTTTAGTACGTAGCTTAAGAAATTAGCCCCATCACGCTTAACTCCAAAAATTCCCATCTCTTGGCATAATGTTATACATGTTAACGTGACCTTCCAGTTTAAATTTCGTGGTTATCGGAGTTATAGAACTCCGGTTATAGCGATCTTTGTCCGAAAAACCTAAATATTGAAATGGCCATAACTTGCTCAATTTAAGTCGGAATGAGCTGATTTTTGGACAGGAGCTACCTTATACCATATATTTTCATTTCCCAAAAGGCCGGAATTTATTCCATAATTTAAGTGGCCGAAACTGCCCTTGCAATTTCTTTCACAGCTTATTTTCGTGATTTTCGGCTTTTACCTACTTTGCTAAAATCAGTCCATACGGAAATGCACAACTCCTTTTTAGGTGATTCTACTTGGGTTTTAAAGATAACTCATCATATTACTCTCCCAAATTTTTCTAGAATTTTTAAATTCCAGAAATATGACGAAAATAACCCTTGCATTGACTGTCCAAAAATAATTTATTTTTCTTTCAAAAGACAAACCTGTTTTTGCTCAAACAGTTGCTACCACTTGTGTATTCAACACTTTTGAATGCTACCACTTAGGTTTAGTAGTTAACTTACATATCTAGCACCTCTCTTTGATGGATCACAAAAAGAAGGTGTAGATCAAAAATGGTAGACGATCAAAGGATGTGAAATAAACTAGAGTTTTCTAACAAAACAAAACTAGTTTCTCTTATATCCTTTTGATTCACTTTCTAACACTCAAATATGTTAGATCCATACATGAAACCATATAAAACATGTAGAAAGAGGGTTTTAGACCTCAAGATTATAAACTTTAAATCTCCAAAATCAAACAAAATAAAAAGAATAAGCTAGATTAGTTTTCACCTTGATTTTTGGGCACACTTTCTTTCTCTTCCAAAGTAGGAGATAAACTTTGGGTGCATCAAGAGTGGAACTCTTCCTCCTCCTTCTTCCTCTTTCCAACAAATTCTCTCTCTCTCTCTATTCTTGTTTTGCTAGCTTGAGAGAAAGTAAGGTAAATGAAGTAAAGTAAAAGTAGAAATAAAAAGATATTAGCTTTTTGTTGGATAATCTTGTATAGATATAAGATATGTATCTATACACATTTCTCCCACTTTCTTGCTATCTCTCTCCCTCTAATTATTACAAGATAAGTTACTAGTATGGTGGCTCCATAAACAACATGACACCTAGTTAATTAAGTAATTATCTTTTGGATGATGTGTAGTAAATAATAATTACATCCATCCCCTTTATTCTCTCCTTGCTTGACCGGCCAAGTGGCCTTCTTATCTCCAAGTTTTGCTTTTGTTTTTATGGAAATATCTAGCATACTAAATGTCTAAAGTATCCTCTTCAATTGGCTACAAGTTGGGCCATTATAAAAGATGTTTTGGGCTTTCCATAAATAGCCTATTGGACTTTTAATTAACTAGTTTGACTTACTAATTAAAATGAACTTGGGCCTCCACCCTTAAATAATTATGCTACTAGCATACTTGCCCATTAAATTTAATAGTGGGCTTGCTTAACAATCAAATTATCTACAAGTCCAATGCTTAAATAATTATTGGGCTTGTTTAAACCACTAGCCATCCTTAGTAATATTAACCCTATTATCACATGAACTATTACTCATTATTATTGATATTTACACATTCACATCAATCAATATTGTTAAATAACTTACATAACCCAATTAGACTTGTCTTATTCAAGTTTATTGAGTACTTACTTAGGGTTTAACATCTTAAATCTATTTCTTAGATTATTAAAATACTTAGGTTAGTTCAGTAACTTATATAACTTATTAGTGAGGCTTTCTTTAAATATTATATCCTATTAACCACATAATCACTTCATCATCCATAAAATATTATCGATTATGTAATACTTATTTACAATGTATCACAGAAATTCTTGGTTATTACAGATCCGCACGTGAAGCACGCATTCTTCTTCGGTTGAGTGCAATTTGGGGTGATGTGACCCTCCTAACCACAATTGAAGCAAACTCGTTTTCCCATCAAGCACGCATCCTTGTGAAATTTCCCGCATGTCGCACTTGTTTCAAACTTTTTGTTTTGCTGGTTACCCTGATGGTTTCTAGCACCCATGCTCCCATTCCACTTCCTCTTCAAGCTGTTGTTGCTGTTGTTGTTCTTGTTGTTGTTTCCACTGCTACCACCTCCATTCTTAATCTCATTCTCATTCTTCTTCTTCTTCTGTTCCTGATTGAACTTTGTCACTGCCTCGCCTCCACCTTCAGCGAGTACTGCTTTCTCCATCATCGCTGCAAATGTCTTCAATTGGAATAGGGAAACCCTACTGTATAGCCAGGGTTTCAGTCCCTGTTCAAACCTTTTCGCCTTACGCTCATCTGTACTGACCTGACATGGTGCAAACCTCGCCAATTCGTTGAATTTCGCGGGATACTCAGACACCGTCATCGTTCCCTGCATTAATTCCAGAAACTGCACTTCTAGCTGACTCTTCGAACTCTCAGAGAAATAAGTCTCGAAGAACAACTCATTGAACCTATCCCAGGTCATCACTCCTGGCCCTTCACGAGTTTTATTGGCCTTCCACCAATAACTAGCTTCTACTTTCAACATGAAAATTGTGAAAGCAGTCTTCTGATCATCCCCTACCCTAGTGACATCGAAAACCTTTTCTATCTCCATAATCTAGGTCTGTGCTTCGACTAGATTCATGGACCCACGGAATTCAGGTGGTCCCACCGCCTTGAAATCCTTAAACGTTGTTCCTTGGTTCTGTGGTTGATTTTGCAATGCTCCTGTCAGTAGCGTCACTAGTTATTGAACGGGATTACCATCAACATTGTCGTTATTGGTTCCTTCCGTGGTTCTCTATCGTGGTGGTTGACGTCTGGGAGGCATTTTCTGTTAAAACAAAACATCCATAAGACTATTACCCAACTTCTTTAAGTATTTTCTAATTAACTTGCCTCCAAACAGAAATAACCACATAACACATAACACATAACACTTTGAATAAAGTAAAAACTTTTATTTATTCATCATTATTTTGAAAAACATAAAAACAATAGCATCACTGCTATTTACATTCCTTTCCTGAACCACAAAAGTTTCAGGACAACATCATAGTCATATCCCATAGGTTGCATAACACTTAGGATTTACAATTTATCTAACATTTCACTCATCGTACAACAGCTACAATGTTCTATTAAGATACTTCCTAGCCCTATCACGTTCTTCCTCCATGACTCGAAACATTGTTCTGCGATCTAACATGAATGATGGCAGCGTCTTGAACTGAATCGGATATCCTATGACCCGATCTTGAGCTCGATTAATTGCGGTGTTAAATACTTTATCCATCTCTTCCATCTTCATCCTCTTTACTTGCGTGTCTCTTATTGCTAATATGGTTCGTTGAAAAGCTTCCTCGTAAGCATCTTCAGCTCTTGCCCTCTTAGCAACTTCTTCTCTCAGCTTGTTCTTCAGTTCAGCGACCACTTCGATCAGTTGTTCTTTCTCTCCTTTCGCCTGTACTAGTTTCTCCTCGACATTTGCCAGTCGTTCTTCACGATCCTGGATCTCATCGTCCTTCTGTGTCATTGCAGTCTGTTGTTCAGCTACTATCTCTTGTAATTCCTCGACAGTATCCTGAAGTTCCACGTTGCGATCGTAGACTTCATCGTACATACGAGCGACTATTGAGGTTAGTGGAGTCTCTTCCTCCTCATCCTCGTCATCCTCATCCTCCTGTGGTAACTCAACGGGATCCTCCTCGTCTGTCTCCACATCATCATCCTCATCCTCAACTACTGTGACCAACGGGGCTGACTCCCGTGGCAGTAGTTGTTCCCAAACTACCTGAATGTCGCGAGGCTCCTCCTCTGTAGGCATTTGAGGTCCCTCCTCCCTATCCTGACTGGATTCTCTGACATTAGTCATCCTGACAACAAAGTTTTAAAGTTTTAATTATTAATCATTACTACTCGACACTCACGAGTACTTAAATTATAATCACACAAGCACATAAGTGTTTTATTACTTCTTTCTTAAAACTCGATAAGAGTTATCTCCACTATCTTTTCAAAGGTTACTTCCTAAGGCTTTCCCCCCCCCAACCTAAGGTTCATAACCTAAAGCTTTGATACCAACTTGTGACACCCCCAAATCCTGGTACTTCATTTCCTCAAGATTTGGTGTTCACTTAATCAAAACATTCATTTCTAACTATCCAAGCATAATAAAATTGAATAATAAAAAAAATTGCTCATACCGGATTAAACTTAAATAAAAATATCCCAGGTTATCTAACCTTTAGTTACAAACATTCAAATGCGGAATTTAAATTTATTACATCACATCATATTTAAAAGTCTATTATCATAATGATAAAATAAAATTACAAGTCTTCATCACTTGTACATTTTTCCCTTTCCTTTAGTAGACGAAGGTTCACCTACCTTCTCTTCTTTAACTGCAATGAGTTTATAAATATGCAAGAGTGAGCAAAACAATTGCTCACTGGATATAATATGGAATCAACAGGAGTATAACAATAATAACTGTCGAAATAGGCTCATCAAAAGTGAATAGTACTCTATCAATAATAATCAGAAACTGAAATCCCAAAATATGGAAAATATACATCACTGAGGGTCGTAAGACCATGAACTACGTCCACAGTTGCAAGTAATCTTTCAACTCCAATTTTAACAGTCATAAGACTATAAGGACCTCGTACTTAGGGGGATCAGCCCTTCGTACAATGTATTGTGCACAAACATTTTATCGCTATGCGTAAGTTAACCCCTAATCATAACAATAGGGTTGTTCATCTCAGTATTCAGAGTACAAGTCCGCACCAAAGGAAGTTTGGTTTGGATAAGCTTTCAAGGTAATTTGGAATTCAACGAACATCAACTAAGTAGTAGTTGAATAAAACCAATAACACTATACTATAGAATAATCGTGATTGAATCAATCATAGTAAACTAAAGTCATGCTTTAGGAATAATCTAATAGCTTACAATTTGAATAACTATAGCGTACCTTGCTTGAACAATACTAAGCCAAGGTTAATTAGAATTGAACACTAAGCATGCATAGCAACTTGAATGATAGAAATGATCGACATTAGTATATATAGTTGTGCATGCTAAACAAAAAGTTAAATACAAGAATAACTTGCTTCAGAATAACTTACATCATTATATTGTAATCGAATTGAGAACAGTAATTGAATTAACAAAATAATAGATTAGAAAACTTGTCTTGTTCGTAGATTAAACCGAACAATTTGAATCACAATATCCTATATACATATGTCATCATGACATAGTTAGTCACTAGCACTTTACAAACTTAACTAACTATATTCATCATGTATGTTTGATTATTTAATCACATAATCAAGTTATAACATAAGTAAATCTTTAATAATATAATTATTCATAGTATAGAAATACTAAATCAATATTTTATAGTCCTACTATCATCACATAATGTTTCTTAAAATTTCGTGTACAAAAAGTACACTGTCAGACCATTCTGCTAACTCGCGCTGCGGCGCCATAGTTTACACTGTGGGTCGCGCTGCGGCGTGAGGATGGCGCTGCGGCGCGGTGAATAAACTACGAAGCTGCGCTGCTGCGTGGCGATGGCGCTGCGGTGCCACGAACGTACTGTTGGGCCGCAGCGCGGTGCCAGACTCCAGAATCTGGCGACCAAGCTTGGCAACAGTATGAGCAAAAGCCAAATTGGCCTACAAGCTCCAATCTAATAGACTAATTAATATGTAATTTACACAGACTTCATGTAAACATATTGTGCAGACTTCTAACGTGTTTCTACCCATAAAATAGCATAAACATCAAATTTACAACACCTAATTTTAATGTTTTTGATAAAAACTCGCTTTTTGATATTTCAATGAAAATCAACACTGAAAATTTTGTTTTTCAACCAAAACAATTAATTCAAAGTATCTTTATCAATAATTATACATACTTTATCAAATTAGATGGTCAATTTATTAACTAAACAACTAATTAACTCTCAATTTCTACTTTAAATTAACCCATACTCATTCACAAAAACTCTCTAAAAAGATTTTCTTCACAAATTACATACATATCATCAATTCATTGATTATAACTTATGAAAATAGTTTTAACATCACTAGTTTATCATATAAAGCCACATAACAACAATAATTCATCTTTACACAAGGATTCTACAAAGAATTTGGGAAGAGAAAAACTAAACTTTTAAAACTAAAAAGAATAGAATAATACCTTGAAGAAGATGATGATACTAACTCTTTGATTGTCAAGCTTTTCTCCTCTTCACTCCCAATTCTCTAGGATTCTCTCACTTTTCTTCTTATCTTCTTCTTCTTCCTTTGAGTTTTTCTCTTTTTCTCTCTTACCTCTCTCCTCTATTCTTACGTCTTAGAATATAACACATATAAGATATAATATATATTAATTATATAATATAATACTAACTTAACTGACATCAGTTATAATTTTTTGAAAATCAAAAGTCATAAGGCTTGTTTGGCTAGCTAACTAAAAATAACTCATTAACCTTTACACCTTGTTTGGTAAACCTAATTAAAACAAATTGATTAATCCTTATACCTTGTTTGATAAAACATCATTAGATTAAAGACTTTAATATGCAATAAGACATGTTTGGCAAAACTAAATTTTACTCTTTTAATTTATTTTAATAACTCCTTTATAGCAAGGTTATTTGTCACACTTCTAATAAATTAAATAATCAATTTAATCAATTCAAATATTAATCTATTAAATAACTTTCACACATAAATCATTATCACATAATTATAATTTACTTTATAATTTTATTCAACCAACTAACACTTTATTTTAATCACAATTCCAATTAAAATACTATATTTCATTTAGTCATTATAAGCTCTCTAGCTTATTTATTAAATTAAATTAGTATATATTCTCATCACAATTTATTTTATTAACTCCTTAATTATTTTCTTACAAATAGTTAACTAAATCAATCAATCAAATTAATTAACTAAATCAAATCAATCAAATTGAATAATTATTTATTCAACAATAAACATAACCGTTAAATATTTATATAACTCAAATAAATATTTCAAATTAAATTAAAAGAATCTGGAATGTTACAAATGGAACAACTCATCACCACTTCAACCCATGATCTTCAATACATGGATTCCAGAACTAAGATAGATAATTCAATATTGGAGGAATTATTGTCCAAGTTCGTAGCATCAAATGAGGAGAGGAGGATTAATCAAGAGCGGTCAATTCAGAATCAAGGGATATCAATTCAAAATATGCAGAACCAGATGGATCAAATGCTCAAAGCCTTGAACAACTGTCCTCAAAACAATTGGTGTTATGACGAGAATTCCGAGATTGATGAAGTGCCCGAGCCAAATCTACAACTGGATGAGACACGAGATGTTGAAAAAGAAGAGACAAGTGGGGATAATGAAAATAAGGTCGGTGAAGAACTAACTATGAGTACAGAAGATGATGAGCCGATGTTATTAGTGCCCCAAGTTCATTCTCCGCCAAAGATCAAGGGTCCAGTTAGATTTAAAAAATCGTGCCCGCTTGGTAGGTCGGCAAGGCTCTTTATGACATGAGATCTAGTACAAATATAAAGTCATGGTGGGATGAGGAGGAGAAGATAGAAGAAGAGCCCGTTGTTCTTGCCAAGCCTCAAATCCCCAATCGAATCATAGGCTCAACGGACGAAAAAGTACCTAGTTATTCAACATTCTCAATTGGGCACATATTTAAACAAAGCATGCTAGGTGACTTTAATTTGATAGCAATCACAAATGGGAACCTACCAAAAGCTACATTATTTTCGATGGATGGAGGGTTCCTCAATTACGGAAGAGGAATTGGATAGCGTTGACCAGACAAAGTCAGGCTGAAAGACTATATTTCAAGCGCTAACTGGGAGGCAACCTAGGAATTTTTATATTTATATGCTTTACTAGTTTGTTTAGTAGATATGAATTAATTTTCTTATTAAGTTCTCTTACCAATCCAAGTGTTATTCTAATTCATGTTGTCTCTCTTAATTGCAGGTATTAGAGGTTCAATGGACAGACAAAAGATAACGAAAAGGTTATTCAAGTCAAATTCAAGTGTGGTGCCCAATTTGTTCCATGTGCCTAACCTATTCTCGAAACTTAGCGGACAAGGAGGAAGATTGCTATATTTTCAGGGAAGTCCTATGCTTTACTTTTTCCTATTTCAGCCATTGAGGACAATGTCTAGTTTAAGTTTGAGGGCATTTTAGTGTTGTATTGCATATAGTTAGTTATTTACATTGTAGTTCGTATAGTTACATTTAGTTTTTGCATTTAGTTTCTTTAAATTTTTTTTTTAAAATTTAAAATTTTCAAAAATATTAGTTAGTTACTATGTTCATTTGCATGAATCCAGTTGTTAGATAGTTTAAATTTATTTTGGCCAATGATAAAATTGGAATTGAGTAGATAAGTATAGTACTAATTATTAGAGCTTTGACTTGATTTTTTTGTTATGAATTGAATCTTTTCCTGTTTGAAACTAGTATAATCAAGGTTAGCATGTTAGACACAACTTTGTTGACTGATTAAGTTTAAATTGATATATAATTGACTTATTAAGGATAATACTAGTGTGAATGAATGAAAGACATGAAAAGGCAGAGATGACTAAATTTAGACAAAAACTTAAGTTTGGGAAAAAATTTTTGGGATATATAAGCTTCAAAAAGAATAAAAAGGGAAAAAAACGAAAAAAAAATGATGAAAAAAATACCGTGGCTAGTCTTATTTCGGGACCTTTGTTACTTGAGCAAGTACGCTCGAGGGTGTGACATCCCAGATTTTTAGAAATTATAAATGAGAATTTTATAAATAAAAGTATTATTTATGAGATATGTTGGGTGTGAGTATGTGTATGTCATATATTGTAGAATATGTGAATTGATGTGAAGAGAATGCTATATATTAATTTTAATATATATAAATATTTAATTGAATTATTTATTGAGTTAAATAAATAAATTTTGTTTTGATTATAGAGTAATGTAATTAAGTGTAGCAGATTAATTAAATGAATATTTAGTATTTAATTTAATTAATATAATAATTTTATGTTATAGTTTTAATTTAATTGAGATAATTAAATTAGATGCGTTATGTGATGATTGTTAATCAAAATTATAATTAACAAGTAAATATAATTATGTGACAATTTGATGAGATTGATTGATGTTAAGCTATTGATTAATTAAAATAATGAGTATTTGCCAAACATGGTCTTAGGCTTTTCAAGTTCAAATTGGTGTAACCTATGTATTAACTAGTAATTAGTATATCTAATAATTACTAGGAGTTACATATATTATATATTACTAGTATTGTATATTATATGTATATACTACAAGTTAGTATGTTAGTTTTAGAAAACAAACTAAAGAAAGAAGAAGAGAGTTAGAGAGAGTTGTAGGAGAAGAAGAAGAGGAAGAAAAAGAAGAAGGGAAAGTTTTGAGAAGACAAAACAAGCCCCATCATCATCGTCTTCATCTCTCTCTTAAGTTCATACTAATAAGACTATAATCTAAATTTATTGTTTTAATTATATTTTATGTTCTTCAAAATGTAGGATAATGGTTATATAGAAGTTGTATTGAGAAATCTAGAGAGATAGAGGAATTGAGATGAGCTAGAAGAAGAAGAAAAAGTTAGAAGAAGGTAACTTCTAAACTCTTATTTAATCCTTGATTTTTTTGGGTAGATTTATGTTCTAGGATAGTAGATCATGCTTAATCTGTTTGTATTGGTTTAATCTTGGACTATCAAGAATCAAACAAGAGGTTTCAAGAAAGAAAATGAAATGGAAAGAAAATTTGAAGAACAAAATTCGTAGGTTTTGAGTAATTGTGGACATATCTTGTGAAATTCATATCTCTTTGGGTATAATGAGTTAGAAAATGAGCCTTATATCAAATCGAAGATATGGAAGTAAGCTATATTCTGAAAGTGGAATCACATGAAAACTCCTTGTAGATTTCTCGTAATATCTGTTTTAGTAAGGCTGGTCCGAAGGGAAAATAATCTGTCTAGAAAATCAAAACTGTTACGGTTTCTGACTTTGAAAAATTCATATAAATTCGTGTGTTTTGAATCTGAAGAAACTTAAAACTGGAAAGTTGTAGATATGGATGTTTACTAGCTAGACACGCGAGATTGAGCCATTGTATGGACCGGATCATGTCCGAAATAAATTGTTTAGCAAGGATGTCCAGAAAATGAAATTTTCTACACTAGTTGATGAATTGCAGAATCTGGTTTAGATGGATAAGGGTCTGACTTTAAGGCCTAGATGAGGTTGTAGTACACTGAGTAAGGGTTAATTCTATATAAAAAGGAACAAAAACGGACGTGTAACGAAGGAGATACGTTAAAAACGAAAACAACGTTTTGTTAAAGAAATTGTGAAGATGAGTTTTATAATTATGTTTGAATTAAGACTTTGGGTGATGGTATATTTTAATGATTAAAAATATGTTTTGACATATGTAATGAATATAGATATGTGTTATCATATTCTATGCACAATTAATCATTTAAGATCAAGAGTTTAGATAAGTTAATGTGTGCACATAACGTGCTCGATAAAATGCCTAAAAGTAATAGTGTTTCTAAACTTTGGTATACAAAGTGCCTAACTAATGGCTAATATTGGATATCTAAGTATGAAAAGATGATAATACAAGAATAATAATGGAAAGAAATCGAAAAGGGAAATTTTTGATTTATGAAGGAAAATTAAACATGTAAACAATGTGTTGAATATGCATTTTTGAAACCAAATTGGTAAAATAAAATGGTGTGGTATATGCACATTAAACTACAAGTGAGATAGACTAGCATGTGTGGTGATGAAAATGAAAATAAAATCGAGTTGCATATAAAATACAATTAAATGTCTATAAAGATATTATAAAGGATAATAAGATAAAGTAAGGTCTTAGAATAAATTTGACCATGAGATTGAGTATTGATTTTATTTATTATCAATTTCGCATACAGTGTAGGTTGTGCAAGGACGCGAAGTATTAGCGTGTTGGTAAAACGCCGGTTAAGGCAAGTCTTTCAATTCCTTTTTGCTATGTGAACTTGATGATGAACTGCTTTAAAATTTTAGTGTATGATGTATTGTATATGTCAAAAGTATGAAATGTGAAAGTCAATCTATGACTATGATGATTGAACTATGAATGTTGATTGAGTAAGGAACTCAATCTTTATAGTTGTTATGTGAACTAAACATGTATGCTATGTTTGTTTATGATTATTCTTGTATGTTGAGCATGTTATTATGTGCTACGTGATGCATGAAAATTATTAGATTTTGCTGAGCTGTCGAGCTCATTCTTGCAAATAACCATTTTTGCAGATTCAAGAATTGAAGGTAACGTGCTACTTGATTGTTATGGATCAAAAGTGATATATGAAGATTTAATATCCTAGCTAAGTTGTTATTCTTGTAAACCATGTCTAATGTTTTGAATAATGTATTAATGTTGAATTTTAATATTGTTTTGCGAATGTAAACTATTGTAGTATTAAAATGATTCTGAGATATTTAGACGTAAAGGTTGAAGGTTTTGGGAACGAGGATAGTTTGTAATAGAAAATTTTAATTATTCCGCAAATTTTAATGGTTGTATTATCGTTTAATGATGTAAAATTAGAGGTTGAATGTATTATTAACGACCGAAGTCGAGAATTAAATTGTATGAATTTTGGGGTCGTTACAGTTGGTATCAAAGCCGATAGGTTAGAAACCTTAGGTAAGAGTACTTTAGGCTATAACCTTAGAGAAAACAGGTGAAAATAAGGAACGAATAAGCTCAAATAGAGTTTGAACAATAAGGGATTAAAACTTGGGTGAAATGATTCAAAGAAGAATCTCGCAGAGTTATAAGAAATGTGAATGTGGGGTTACCTAACTCCAATAATAAGGATGTAAGGTGATAATAAATAGACAATGTCTATAAAAAAGAGAATGATAAAGAAGTTAAGAATAGATAGTTATATTTAAGTATGGTGCAATTGTACTCTTTAGTAGTTGATGTATGGTATCTGGGCTAAACGATTCCTTCATAGAGCGGAGGTATATACGAACTAGCAACGCGGAACCTAGTTTGTTGGTTGTTTATGGGAAACCACTCAGCGTACCATATTGAAACTGTTAGAGACTCGATGTATACCAAGTGCAGAAAGTGGATACGTATGATGAAAGTATAGAACTTGAATGAAATGTTGAGCAATGTAAATGAAGTTAGAAATTCTTAAAGAAAGAATTGTTATATAAATAAGAAGATTCAAGGAAGAATCTTGAAGAGATATAAAGAAAAAAATATGGGAGTTTCCTAACTCCAAAAAGCCAAGATAGCGAATAATGTCGTAAATGATGAAAAAAAGAAAGAAAGAGGATCGTAAAACAAAACGATCACGACTTAAGAAAAGAATTTTAAGGGAGATGATTATAGAATAAGATCACGACGTGGTCTGTTTAAGTTATAAAAGAAAGATGGTCTATAATGTTTGAATAATTATAGCTTAATGCCATGAAGATGGAGTACTATGAAAAAGTACGAGATAACTCATGAGGAGTTATAGATGATATGATACGAGGAATTCGTATCGAGCAAAGAGCAAATTATAAGCAAGATAGAGTTAGGTGGGATTTCAATTGAGGACTCATGTGATGGCTGAGTTGTACAAACCTTTGTATGGGCGAGGGTTTTGTGCTTGCACTCAGTTTATCACATTGATAATCATTGGAATGTTTGTGTCGCGCTATTTGATATATGCCTGCTGAGAAGGTGATTCTTTTCTCATGTGTATAACAGATAGGTAGAGTATAGTTAGAGAATATTATAAGATTAAGTGCGAGTTCTTAAAACTCATACTTATGGTAGGTTCGTGACTCATAATTATATGGTATGTTTTTGAACCCCTCAGCGAATGGACGCCTATGGTCTAACTAGGATAAGTTCTTAAACTCATATGATTGTGGCAAGTTCCTAAACTCATAACGTGTGGTAAGTTTGACGAACTGGGTATAGATAAGTGTAAATGGAGTATTGAGGATGATAGGAATAGATAGACCTATTAAGCAATGGATCATTATAGAAAGTGGAGTTGATGGTGGAAGCATAGGTATTCTAAATCTACTAGCTATGCTAGACTTTCGAAATTTATTGACTTCGTGCTGATGTTTACACTTCTATTTTCTTGAAAAGCATTGGATCAAATGATGGAACCAATGAGTTTTAACAACAATAATGTTATTCGTATGTCTATGCTAATTGCTTTGGCTAGACAAAAATGATTTGCAATATATCAAAATATATTTTATATCATTAATGCATCATGTAACCTGGTGCAAGGATGAAAAAAAAATGATGGAGTCATCAATGCAATATTACCTAGTGTTGGATGTGATCTAAGGATCGTCAGCCCACTATGGTATGATGTAGTATGATAAAATCACCAAAAGACGGAATCCTCAACGGACTGTAAATACAGTGCGGTATCATGACGTCATAAAATGATTTTTGAGATTTCTTTAAGATATGAGAATTCATATCTATGTATATATATGTATATTTCAGTTGATGTCCGAATTGTTGTAGAGGTCTATGCTATTTGATTCAGCTAGACGAATATTGAAAGATGTTCATGAAACTTAAGCGTTTATTGAAAAGTTATGCCAAACCAAATTATTTTGGTGCGGATTCAGATGTTGAAAAGCTGAGGTGAACAACCCTATAAGGGGACATGTTTTCGGGGACAATGGTTCCGAGCGTAACACATATAATCGTTACAAAACACTACGTTGCGGCCCAACATAGTGGTACAATAGGTTGGCCACCTAGTGTACGTAAGGAGGGTGTTTTCAGTCTTTGTGATTGATAAACACTCTGGTTTGCAGTGTGAATGATTGAGTTGAAGCACTAGTAAACCGAGAATAGAGTTCACGGTCTTGTGACCCCTCAGCATGATTTGGAATCTTTTAAATTCCTGAGTTATTCATACTACTTCCTAATTATTGAGCAATTATGGAAGATTCTTGCTATTCTAAAAGGCGAATGTGGTAAGGATGATATTTTTTAGAAAGAAGTAAGTCGTAGGATGCGGCACTGAATGATGAATATATTGAATAAGTGAGAAAAGAAGTGTTGATATGAGAAGGAGATGAGTTATCAAAGAATAATGTAAAACTTTTAATAGAAAAGTTAATAATTGTAGAAAGATCTTTGTGGAAAGGAAGTGGTTATAGAATCCAATGAATGAATAAGATATTAACGTAAAATCTATTTTTGATAGATTGAATGAATAAAGATTAATAAATAAAAATTTTGAGGACGAAATTCTTAGAAGAAAGGGTGAATGTAATGTCGTGAGAGTTTGATCATATAGTATATGATAATGATCCTTAGAGAAAGATAATGAACGGGTCAAAGAATATGTAATACTCAAATATAATTGAGTCTAAGTAAATGTTATGAAATAAAACTTATAAGAATTTATTATCAAGAATGGTGAGAGTAGAAAATATAAAACCTATATTAAGGTAATGTGTTGAAGTTATTCAATGAATAGATTTGAGGAAAACCCGAGTAAGGTAGGGTTTCTGTGATTCCGAGGACGGAATCCTTATAAGGAGGGAAAGATGTGACATCCCAGATTTTTAGAAATTATAAATGAGAATTTTATAAATAAAAGTATTATTTATGAGATATGTTGGGTGTGAGTATGTGTATGTCATATATTGTAGAATATGTGAATTGATGTGAAGAGAATGTTATATATTAATTTTAATATATATAAATATTTAATTGAATTATTTATTGAGTTAAATAAATAAATTTTGTTTTGATTATAGAGTAATGTAATTAAGTGTAGCAGATTAATTAAATGAATATTTAGTATTTAATTTAATTAATATAATAATTTTATGTTATAGTTTTAATTTAATTGAGATAATTAAATTAGATGCGTTATGTGATGATTGTTAATCAAAATTATAATTAACAAGTAAATATAATTATGTGACAATTTGATGAGATTGATTGATGTTAAGCTATTGATTAATTAAAATAATGAGTATTTGCCAAACATGGTCTTAGGCTTTTCAAGTTTAAATTGGTGTAACCTATGTATTAACTAGTAATTAGTATATCTAATAATTACTAGGAGTTACATATATTATATATTACTAGTATTGTATATTATATGTATATACTACAAGTTAGTATGTTAGTTTTAGAAAACAAACTAAAGAAAGAAGAAGAGAGTTAGAGAGAGTTGTAGGAGAAGAAGAAGAGGAAGAAAAAGAAGAAGAAGGAATAGTGTTAAGATCAAGAGTTTAGATAAGTTAATGTGTGCACATAACGTGCTCAATAAAATGCCTAAAAGTAATAGTGTTTCTAAACTTTGGTATACAAAGTGCCTAACTAATGGCTAATATTGGATATCTAAGTATGAAAAGATGATAATACAAGAATAATAATGGAAAGAAATCGAAAAGGGAAATTTTTGATTTATGAAGGAAAATTAAACATGTAAACAATGTGTTGAATATGCATTTTTGAAACCAAATTGGTAAAATAAAATGGTGTGGTATATGCACATTAAACTACAAGTGAGATAGACTAGCATGTGTGGTGATGAAAATGAAAATAAAATCGAGTTGCATATAAAATACAATTAAATGTCTATAAAGATATTATAAAGGATAATAAGATAAAGTAAGGTCTTAGAATAAATTTGACCATGAGATTGAGTATTGATTTTATTTATTATCAATTTCGCATACAGTGTAGGTTGTGCAAGGACGCGAAGTATTAGCGTGTTGGTAAAACGCCGGTTAAGGCAAGTCTTTCAATTCCTTTTTGCTATGTGAACTTGATGATGAACTGCTTTAAAATTTTAGTGTATGATGTATTGTATATGTCAAAAGTATGAAATGTGAAAGTCAATCTATGACTATGATGATTGAACTATGAATGTTGATTGAGTAAGGAACTCAATCTTTATAGTTGTTATGTGAACTAAACATGTATGCTATGTTTGTTTATGATTATTCTTGTATGTTGAGCATGTTATTATGTGCTACGTGATGCATGAAAATTATTAGATTTTGCTGAGCTGTCGAGCTCATTCTTGCAAATAACCATTTTTGCAGATTCAAGAATTGAAGGTAACGTGCTACTTGATTGTTATGGATCAAAAGTGATATATGAAGATTTAATATCCTAGCTAAGTTGTTATTCTTGTAAACCATGTCTAATGTTTTGAATAATGTATTAATGTTGAATTTTAATATTGTTTTGCGAATGTAAACTATTGTAGTATTAAAATGATTCTGAGATATTTAGACGTAAAGGTTGAAGGTTTTGGGAACGAGGATAGTTTGTAATAGAAAATTTTAATTATTCCGCAAATTTTAATGGTTGTATTATCGTTTAATGATGTAAAATTAGAGGTTGAATGTATTATTAACGACCGAAGTCGAGAATTAAATTGTATGAATTTTGGGGTCGTTACAGAGGGAGTGTCTTTACACCTAGCGCCCTAAGGTCTGTATGGTCTGGGAGTCATTGGTCGAAAGCTCGCTAAGGAGTAGCACTGTTAGCCTAATAGAATGAGATATTGCACAACCATGGTGAAAAAAACATAAAAAAACTTAAAAAAAAAAACAATAAGACAGGAAAAGAGCAAAAAGCCCCTATAATGCAAAGTAAAGCATAAGTATCCCGGATTGGACTCTTGAACTTGGTGGATGTTTGAATTTTGTTGGATTTAGCTTGTTCGTAAATTTTGTGAGTTTGCACTGTATGATGCCTTTAAAGAGATCTATTATGTGTTGTATTTAGCATTATATCAGTTAGCATGGATGTTGTGTACACACACACTATATCAGTAATAACAGTTTAAAATTTGATGATTGATTGAGAAAATTACTGATGAGTTTTGATATGATGTATTATCATGTTTACTTGATTTCGCTGAGGTCAGTCGAATAGACTTATTTCTGTCATTACTGCTGGATTCGTAGGCATATAGATTAGTTGCATTGCATAGTATTGTTGTTTTGTGTTTTTACTTGAGGACAAACAAATGTTTAAGTTTGGGGGTATTTAATAAGTAGGTTTTATACCTACTTATCCGATACCTGTTACTTGAATTAGTTGCTTAATCTCATGTTTCTTAGTTACTTTTCATGCATTTTGTGTTCGTTTTTTAGATTATATGTTTGGGAGCTGAAATCGCAAAGAATTGATATGAAATCGCAAAGAAAAGCAATCCGGACATCATTTTGGCTTTCATATTTATTTCATATTCTTGGCTTGGGACTTGGATTATATTGTAGAGCTTATTCTTAGCTTTCCAGAACATCTTGAATCATTCCAATCGGAATTCGGATGCAATAGTTATGATCTTTGTACCAACGGACATCGAACTTCACTGTTTTGGGTGGCTATTTGCGTAGCAGTCACTTCCAGCCCAATTTCAACCTTCATCCGTCCGTTATTTCTCAAATCTCAAAGAATAGAAGTTGTAGAGCTTGTCGA
Source organism: Panax notoginseng (assembly GCA_016801055.1). Lineage (NCBI taxonomy): Eukaryota > Viridiplantae > Streptophyta > Magnoliopsida > Apiales > Araliaceae > Panax > Panax notoginseng. Next base: position 229,133,723 of record CM029013.1, on the reverse strand, counting down.
TATCTTCGATTTGATAGGTGGCAGACCTCGTAACTCTTCCCGGATCAAAAGTTATGACCATTTTCCCAAAGGACGTCAGAGCCAAAAAAGGACCCCCGCTGTGGCGGGCTTTCCCTTCACAAAACCCTCGCCGGGGCGGGGATACCAGCTGGAAAATAGACCCTTAGCCCATCGGGGCGGGCCCTTTACAAGGCAAGACCCCCACCGGGGTGGGGGTACGCGCAGAAAACTCAGTTTTTGTCAAAATTTGTGTTCGAGAAGGATTGTTTCGATCCGATTGACTCAAGGGCTTCCAAGAGGACTTAAAGACATATACAAAGACTTATAAAAAGAGGAGAATCACAAGGATTAGAAAGAAAAAAAAAGATAGGATTCCATTAGATTAGATTAGAGTATAATAGGAGAAAATACTAGTTATTATGAGATTTAGATATTGAAGCAACTTGGAGACCATTGAAGATTCAAAGTAGGAGCAAGGAGGGAGCTTCAAATCTACAAACAATAGATTCTATCTTCTTATCTTCTTCTATCTTTGTCTTTTAATGATTATTCAATTGTGGATTCTTAGTTTTAATTTAATAATCATGAACTAATTCTTTGTTTGAGATTACAATGGATCTTATTGTGTAGTTTATTTTAATATGCTTCACTATCAATTATTATGTTCTATCGTGAGGATTGTCTATTATGATTTGGACTTAATTGCTTAATTACCTAGCTAACAGTTACCATGATAATCTATATGAACTAGAGAGATGAGGTTTAGATTTAGATCTGATCGTGATAGCATGTGTTTGTGATTTTTGTATAGATGAAATTCATGATTCGTGTTTAGGATAGAGATATACCTTTACGCCATATGTAATCTTATAGAGAACTTGTGCTTTAAATTCTTTTTAATTGTAATTCGCATAGAGATATAGTGGATTAGTTAATTAGGGTGTCTTGCTTAATTCTATCATCTGTGGATTTAAGTGAGTATGGATTTTATGCATTGAGAGATGGTTTTATCTACTTTAGTATTCTTGATTAACAATTCATGATAGAGAGTAATTGATGAGAAGTGTGTTAACTTAAATGAAGCAATAAGTAAAGTTGTGATCTTAAATCTCCGTAATCTTAATTTAATTAGTGGAATTTAATAGTAGTTTAAATATAAATTGAAATTCATTTGTTTAAATAAGATTGAGTTGGTTACGGTTTAGTACTTGGTGATTTTTATTAAACAATTCCTCGTGGGAACGATACTCTACTTTCACTTTATTACTTGTTGACCACGTATACTTGCGTGCTGTGCGTAATTAGATTTTAGCCAACGGCCTGCTCTCTAAGAGGGTCTATAATTGTTCTTAGAAGCCATGATGACAGTTTACAGGATTAGATTTAATTCGCGTCTTACATTAATGTGGGTGTGAATGTTAGATAGTTTGCTTGAGGACAAACAAAGACTTAAGTTTGGGGGTATTTGATGAGTGAGATTTATACCCATGAATCGGGTCCTTTATTGCTTAAAAAGTTACTTGATCTATGTATATTATATAGCTTTTATATTATTCTAATATTATTTTGCTTAACCAATGTGTTGCAAGGCTTATTAGGTCTTTTCCAGCTTGTAGGGGGCAAAACTGTTAATTTTCTTACACTGGCGCTACAACGCCAATGCCAGGCTTAAACCTGGCGCTGCAGCGCCTAAACCAGGTAAACGGTGACATCAGCATAGCGCTGCAGCGCCCCTATCCCTTAATAAATTTGCGCTACAGCGCGAGCTCTGGTCTTTTTGTGCTGACGTGGCGCTGCAGCGCCGTTCCAAGTCTTACTCTCCACGCTGCAGCGCTGGCTCCGGTGCCCAGGCAGAAAAAGCTAGTTTAGACCTAGCTTCAGGAGGCGATATATATATATATATATATATATATATATATATATATATATATATATATATATATATATATATATGTAAGAGGACTAGCCTCCAAAGGAACATATAGAATCCCCCTCTGGGATACTCTCTTTCTCTCTTGTAATTTCTTTCCCATTTTCTCTTAGGTAATGCTTGTAAATATAGTTTAGCATAAATTAGGGAGATGCTTAGGAATCCTTGGAGTTCAAGAGCAATTAGCAACACGGATTGGAAAGCTTGAATGGAATGGAATTCTTGGAGACAGAAGAGCTTTGACAAAGGTTATTCTTATCCATTTGTTTCCTTTGATTTTGTAATCCATAAATGTTGTTTTTATTGCTACTAATATTTAGTTCAAGAGCTATGAACTAATTATTGGCTCTAAGGTTATAATGGAACCCTTTGTTATTTTGAATTGAATGTCTTATCTCTTTGGTTGGCACTATATGGTTTGGTTTAATATATTCATGCTTAATGATACTTGCTAAGAAATTAGTGATGATTTTGGTAATTTATATGATGTTGAAAGAAGGATTGTAGATTTACACCTTAATATATTGACATATGATTATGAGTTGGTGACTTGATTTGACTGCATAAGTTGTGTATAGAATAGACATATATATATATATATATATATATATATATATATGTGTGTGTGTGTGTGTGTGTGTGTGTGTGTGTGTGTGTGCGTGCGTGTGTGTGTGTGTGTGCGCACCACGTGTGACCTAATTGAAAACTTAAGCTTTAAATCCTTGTTATGGTTAATTCACATCGACATGTGTAGGATTATCACCTAGCTTGGACTTTCTTTTCTGTTCTATTCCCTTTCGGGTGGATCTATAGAGGATATGTTTGTACATACGTCAGAAGAGGTGTATGAGCACTTGTGTGTCCTCGGTAGACAAACTGTCGTGACCACTAAGACCAAAGAGAGAAGGGTAGGAAGTTTGATGAATCATAGCACACCAGGTGTTTGACAAAATGCAAGTGTGGGTTAAAGTTATAACCTTAGCTTGTAGCACCTTCGGTACCATTCGTTATCCATTTACTTGCTTTGATAATTAGATATAACTAGATTAATCATACTTCTATTATTCTGTTGTTCGAATAAGACTTAAGCGATACAAAGTCGGTATTTGGTAAATATTAGTGATAGTTCCTCGTGGGTACGACACTTTCCTTATCACTGTATTACTTGTTAGACCGCGTATACTTGCACGTGTTTAGTGATCGGTTTTTCGACCAACACTATCCAGCAAACTGTATTCTTAGAAAAGAAATTTTTAACAAAACGTTGAAATGCCGAAAGCAGCAAAGTATCTAAAATACCCAAAAGGTTTGCTCAAAAAGTTTGAATTCGAAAAATCAAAAAGTACGTCAATTAAATTCACAATGTATGATAAATGTATTGACGTGGAGGCAACTAAATATAAAGATATGATTGCTTACTTTAACCTACGTGGTTAACTTATTTTATGAAGAAAATGTTTAAATCTAGATTAAATATTTCCATAATTAATTAATCACTTTAATTTATTCCATAATTAATTAATGATGCAATGCAATGCAAATCCTATAGCCTTGATTGAGAAAAATTAAAGCTAGGATCTTACATTTATTTCCTAATGACTAAAGCAATTTTTCAAGCCTTCATATCTTCAATCAAAGCTTCAAGAATTCTTTTAATATCCTGTAAATGCATGAGTAAACATTTTAGTACAATAGGAAAGTCATTATAAAAACCTAAGATTGGAATATGACCAAGTTAACAGAAGAACTTTAATATATAAGTCTAAAGTATGATTTAGGCGAAGCGAGAAGTAAACCAAAGTGTATTGGTTCCAAAAGCTAAGTAGTCGGGCAATGTTATATTATGTTGTTTCGAACTATATAAGACAAGTGTAATAAAAATTAATTAAAGAATGATTTAAGATGTCTTAAATTATGAAATATAAGCATCATGGGACTTTTGAATTAAAGTCTAAACTATAAACGGAGTTAAAAGAGAAATATACATGAGTGTATAAAGTTAAGTACATTGTGTCGAGTTATAAAACTTGAACATCGTAAATTATGAAATAAGCTAAGATACGCTAAAGTAAACCAATATTGGGGTTAATTGTGACGCCCCCAAAATAGGTATACATCACCCATTCCGAGTCGCCAAATACATGGTACAGAATACAACTATAAACTTAATTAATACAACTGTTAAGTGTCGTGCAGAATACGACAAAAACATAGCTGAGAGTTTTTACACGAATATTGTCTAGTAGACAGTATTCAAATTCAAATGGAGTCCTCATTACAGTTATTATCACACTATTTCACAGAATAGTGAGGACTACTAAAGCAACCATATGGACCGTCACTCCATTTCCCGACTAGTCCCAGCTATATTCTCAATTCCTGAAGAGAACAGTGAAAGAAAATGGTGAGCTCAACCAGCCCAGTAAGAAATATTATGACTAAGATAATGCACAATAAATTATCCTTAGCCTTCAACAGTATAACAACTGATAGAATATAATAGACAACAAGTTTTAAATCAACAACTGCAGCAGAATAAGCAATCCATTAGAAGAGTCAAGTAGAGCATAATATCTACTATCTTCTATGATTTAAAAAGTTTGTCAAAAATTTTATCGTTGTAATACCCATTAACAGTTCTTTATTATACCCAAGACAAAGAGAACTTTCATCACCTGAACCACCAAAGATTTTAGTTAAATTCACAATTCATTTTTATAATAATGTGAATCAACAGTTTCTCCTTGCCACAAAGGCTTAATAGAATGTTCACTCAATATCCTTACCCTAAAGGCTAAAGACATTCAAATGTAATAACAATGATCATACCAATCAATTGCATGTCCGTGTACTACGGCCAAAGACATTCAACTGTTAACTAATGGTCATGATCCTGCCAATCACACCATCGAATTATCCATGCTCTACGGCTAAGGATATTCGTTAGTATCACCAGTGGTCATGATCATGTCATACACCTGTCCATCTTTGCACTGCGGGCCAAAGCTATCAATCAACAGTTCATCTTTGCACTACGACCAAAGATATCAATCAACAGTTCTTCCACTACGGACCAAAGACATACAACTATAAAACCAATAACTAGCAGTCCATCTATGTACTATGGCCAAAGATGACTTTTATCACAATATAAGTATGAGGATGATGACAATGATATAAGCATTAATCAAACGAAATCAAAGGATAAATATTAAAGACTTTAAATTTATCCAGAGTTTAAAAATATCCAAATTGTCAACATGATATTTCTTTGTGGAGTAAAATTCAAGAATAATATTCATGTATCAAAAATAATTTGGACAGAAAAGAAATATATTTTTCGGGTGAATAGTATCCCGTGAATAGTACCATGTGAATAGTACTTTGGAAATAGTATCTTGTGAATAGTACCCCGGCATGAAAAGTGCCCTAAATACCCGAGTGAATAATATTCGAGTAAATAGTAACTGGGTGAATAGTAATTCGTGAATAGTACTTCGACACGAAAAATGCCCCGAATACCCGAGTGAATAGTAAGAAATAATAACCTTATGAATAATAAATAACATCCCTTACGAATATTGAACGAAATAATATTCATACGAATACGAAAAATAATATCTCTTCTGAATATGAAAATAATACCCCTTACCTCAGAAGAAGACTGGATACTGAAATAGTGAAGTAGCAGACTTCTCTTATTCTTTCTTTCTATAACTTCTCTCTCTATAATTACTCTTGTGAGTCTTAGTGAATTGGTTAGAATGAAAGAAGAATGAACTTCTATTTATAGAAAAATATATTTTCGATAATTTCATATTTTGGAGCTCAAAATATTACAGTATAATACCTTCGTCTTTTTCTTCAATTTTAATTTAGTCCTACAAGTATTATCAAACTTGCATCACCTCCCCTAATAGTACATGCATGTGAATCAATAGTATATGCATGTAAATCAATAGTTCCATACATGTGAAAAAAATAGTTACAATATAGTACATTCATCTATACCTCTATTTTTAATTTAGTCATGCAAGTATTATCAATCTTACACCACCTCCCCTAATAGTACATGCATGTGAATCAATAGTATACACATGTGAACAAATAGTTATAAGCATGTGAATTAATAGCAATTAATTGCTCATTTATCAGATTAATTACCCGATTGGTCAATATAATCTCTTGACATCCATTATTATCGAAATAAATGTTAATTTCCACAAACACTAATAATTCCAACACAATGGAAATATTAATATCATCTTTAATCAATACGAACTTATTCATCAATAATATTATAACTCACAATATTTAACAACCAGATCATTCCCAAGAAAGAGGGGATTTTTCGATAAGGATTTCTCCCTATTGGCGCGCAATTAGGTGACCAAACCCCTTTCCTCGATAGAACTTTCTAGACATAGTCAATAATACAAATAATAATATCAATAACTTTGTCGTCTCAATTATTGATTTAATAATATAAAATGTTATGCAGATGATACTGTGACAATAAATGAATCAATAATATGAGAGATATTATGCAGCAATTACTGTAGCAATAATTGAGTATAACTGAGTGACTTTTCACGTAAACATCAATAATTAATACCGTGTGCTACTATGCAACCACGCGTATTACTATTTTTTCACCACCGGGTATTTTAACAGTTTAACGGTAAAACTTTCACCGTTATTTTCTAACTCCGACAGTTATTCAGTTGTGGGGTCCACCAATGATGGTGTCATCATACGGATATTTTCTGACAAAAAGAATATTTCCCGACCAAACGAATATTCCCCCAACACAACGAATATTTTATATCAACCTTCTTACTTTAAAATTTTTTTAAATATCACCCTTGACTTTAACCTTTTATCAATTTAACTATTTACTAAATAGAATAACAATTATCAGAAAATTGAATACTTTTATTTCGTAAAATTTGGGGTTTTACAATCTCCACTTCTTATGAAATTTCGCCCTCAAAATTTATGTACCTGGTAGTTCGAAGAGATGAGAATACCTTACTTTCTTTATGGATTTTACCTTCCCGGTTATATCCTCTCTATCATGATTTTCCCATTTCTCATCTCCTGTATTTCAGATATCATTCTAGAATATAGTTTCAAAATAAGGGTTAATTGACATGCCACATATTATCCCTATACTCTGACTGACCAATTAAATAACAAATAAACTTAAGTATACCATACTAACGAAGGAATTACCCGTCTTTCTCCTCCTAGTTCTAGTCTCACATCTCAGCCAGAGATCATATCCCTAAGCTTTGATACCAACTGTGACGCCCCCAAAATAGGTATACATCACCCATTCTGAGTCTCTAAATACATGGTATAGAATACAACTATAAACTTAATTTATACAACTGTTAAGTGTCGTGCCGAATATGACAAAAATGTAGCTAAGAGTTTTTACACGAATATTGTCTAGTAGACAATATTCAAACTCAAATGGATTCCTCATTACAGTTATTATCACACTATTTCACAAAATAGAGAGGACTACTAAAGCAACCATCTGGACCGTCACTCCATTTCCCGACTAGTCCCAGCTATATTCTTAATACCTGAAGAGAACAGTGAAATAAAAGGGTGAGCTCAACCATCCCAATAAGAAATATTATGACTAAGATAATGCAGAATAAATTATCCTTAGCCTTCATCAGTATAACAACTGATAGAATACAATAGACAACAAGTTTTAGATCAACAACTGTAGCAGAATAAGCAATCCATTAGAAGAGTCAAGTAGAGCATGATATCTATTATCTTCTATAATTTAAAAAGTTTATCAGAAATTTTATCGCTGTAATACCCATTAACAGTTCTTTATTATACCCAAGACAAAGAGAACTTTCATCACCTGAACCACCAAAGATTTTAGTTAAATTCACAATTCATTTTTATAATAATGTGAATCAAAAGTTTCTCCTTGCCACAAAGGCTTAATAGAACGTTCACTCAATATCCTTACCCGAAAGGCTAAAGACATTCAAGTGTAATAACAGTGATCATACCAACCAATTGCCTGTCAATGCACTACGGCCAAAGACATTCAACTGTTAACTAATGGTCATGATCCTGCCAATCACATCATCGAATTATCCATGCTCTACGACCAAGGATATTCGTTAGTATCACCAATGGTCATGATCATGTCATACACCTGTCCATCTTTGCACTACGGGCCAAAGCTATCAATCAACAGTTCATCTTTGCACTACGACAAAAGATATCAATCAACAGTTCTTCCACTACAGACCAAAGACATAAAACTTTAAAACCAATAACTAACAGTCCATTTATGCCCTACGTCCAAAGATGACTTTTATCACAATGTAAGCATGATGATGATGACAATGATATAAGTATTAATCAAACGAAATCAAGGATAAATATTAAAGACTTTAAATTTATCCAGAGTTTAAAAGTATCCAAATTATCAACATGATACTGCTTTGTAGGGTAAAATTTAATAATAATATTCATGTATCAAAAATAATTTAGACAGAAAAGAAATATATTTTCTGGATGAATAGTATCGTGTGAATAGTACCCCGGCATGAAAAGTGTCCTAAATATCTGAGTAAATAGTAACCAGGTGAATAGTAACCCGTGAATATTAACTTGTGAATAGTACCCCGGCACGAAAAGTGCCCCGAAAACCCGAGTGAATAGTAAGAAATAATAACCTTACGAATAATAAATAACATCCCTTACAAATATTGAACGAAATAATATTCATATGAATACGAAAAATAATATCTCTTCTGAATATGAAAATAATACCCCTTACCTCAGAAGAAGACTTGATCCTAGAATAGTGAAGTAGCAGACTTCTCTTCTTCTTTCTTTCTATAACTTCTCTCTCTATAATTACTCTTGTGAGTCTTAGTGAATTGGTTAGAATGAAAGAAGAATGAACTTCTATTTATAGGAAAATATAGTTTCGATAATTGCACGTTTTGGGGCTCAAAATATTACAGTATAATACCTTCATTTTTTCCTTCAATTTTAATTTAGTCCTACAAGTATTATCAAACTTGCACCACCTCCCCTAATAGTACATGCATGTGAATCAATAGTTTCATACATGTAAAAAAAATAGTTATAGTATAATACGTTCATCTATACCTCTATTTTTAATTTAGTCATGCAAATATTATCAATCTTGCACCACCTCCCCTAATAGTACATGCATGTGAATCAATAGTACACACATGTGAAAAAATAGTTATAAGCACGTGAATTAATAGAAATTAATTGCTCATTTATCCGATTAATTACCCGATTGGTCAGTATAACCTCCTGACATCCATTATTATCGAAATAAATATCGATTTCCATAAACAGTAATAATTCTAACACAATGGGAATATCAATATCATCTTTAATCAACACGAACTTATTCATCATTAATATTATAACTCACATCATTTAACAACCAGATCATTCCCAGGAAAGTGAAAACTTTTCGATAAAGATTTCTCCCCATGCGCGCAATTAGGTGACCAAACCCCTTTCCTCGATAGAACTTTCTTGACATCGTCAATAATGCAAATAATAATATGAATAACTTTGTCGTCTCAATTATTAATTTAATAATATAAAATATTATGCAGATGATACTGTGATAATAATTGAATCAATAATATGAGAGATATTATGCAGCAATTACTGTAGCAATAATTGAGTATAACTGAGTGACTTCTCAAGTAAGCATCAATAATCAATACCGTGTGCTACTATGCAACCACGCGTATTACTATTTTTTTACCACCGGGTATTTCAACAGTTTAACGGTAAAACTTTCGCCATTATTTTTATAAAAAGATAATTCTGTCATTTTCTAACTCCGACAGTTATTCCGTTGTGGGGTCCACCAATGATGGTGTCTTCGTATGGATATTCTCTGACAAAAAGAATATTTTCTGACCAAACGAATATTCCCCCAATACATCGAATATTTTATATCAACTTGCTTACTTTGCAAAATTTTCAAATATCACCCTTGACTTTAACATTTTATCAATTTAACCATTTACTAAATAGAATAACAATTATTAGAAAATTGAATACTTTCATTTTGTAAAATTCGGGGTCTTACATTAATACTTGACTAATTGGTATGTTCGACCTTAATGATATATGTAGGTCGTTTGAAGAGCAATATAGTGTAAGTTGTAAAGCAGTGCTTAAGGCAAGTTTCTTAAACTTACTCGAAATTTATTGAACAAGTTTCTAATTCCTGTTTAATTGTTGATATTAAGCAAGTTTCTTAACTTCATTCAGATTATTGATTTGAATGCAAGTTTCATGTCTTTGTGCAAACATGCTATAATTGTACAAGGAGTTTAGCTACGAATTGTTCTATTATTGAACTATTTAAGTTGTTACAATTCTATTAATGCATGAGTTGAGTTATGATTAAGTCCATGCTAATTGTTTCAGTTAGGCACATGTTAAGATGTTACATGGAAATGAACGCAGATTGTGTTATGACAATGATATAGACATTGTTGATGTCAAATTGTATGTTTTTAATAAAGAAAAATGTGAAAGTCGGTAGGACTAATTATTAAAGATAGTGATGATTAAGAATGATAGAAATTTAAGTTTTTCCTATTTATTTGAATTGCTCTCAACTATTGTTTCGTGGATGAAGTTTTCAAATAATACTGAATTGATTCTTGAATTTGTTGTTTATTTAACTGTTATAACTTGTTGGGCAATTAAATGCTCACCCTTGCAAAACTCTAAAACTTTTACCATTAAAGCGGATGGACTTGGATAGTTAGGTGGTAAGGAATTGTTAAAGCTTAGAGGATTTCACTTTGTGATGTAATAGTTGTTGTAATTATAATATTTGTGCGATGTAATATTTATTTATTAATATTATAATTTGAAAATGTAAAGGTCTTAGAACCTGAGATTTGCAGTGATATGTTGTAATAATATATTAATTACATTCATGTCTTAAGCTTATGTTGAATGGATAACACCGTGACCCACCGAACTCAGGTTTGGAGATATATCGGGTTTTGAGGGCTTATGTAGTGTCCATTCTGACTTAAAGCTGACCTGATTTGTGTCCTCTTTTTTGTTTTCACCTTTTCTTCTCTCTGTCTACTATATTATAAGGCCCTTGAAAAAGTGGGCTGCTTTTATAGTTATAAATTTAGATCGTACATTTTACATTGGAGGAAATACATACAAAGCCTACCCAAAGTAAATTTAGATCGTACATTTTACATCAGGTTGCTTTTATGCTTTTATAAATATGCTTGTTATCCTACCCAAAGTCTGTACATTTTACATCGAAGGAAATACATACAAAGCCTATATAAGACTAACGATTGTAATGAGCTGCCTCATTCCAAATTGAGATGAGGCAAAAACACAAGTAAGAATATTCAAACTAGAGAAAAACATAAGTAAGAAGATTCAAACCGAACGGAAAGCACTTCTATTCATAACAACCACCTGAAACAAAAAAAATCGGTGGGATTAATTAACACCAGTAATATTTTTCTACAATGTTTACCAGGAACATATAACTCCATAGTTATTACAAATAGAATTCATAGCGTCTACAAACTCTCATAAATAATTTGAGCAATCCATCTTTCATGTGTCAAAACATTATGTTAGCAAAGTAAATGAGCAGGTGTGACAATTGTTATCGTTGATTCTTATTCTATTTTATACTATCTTAAGGAGGCAATGATACGAACTGAAGGATCCTCTGAACCTGCACAACAATGAACCTTCTCAAATTTATAGAGCTCAATCAGCACACCTCCAATCTCATGAAACTTTGGTTGATCCACCAAACAAATGAGGCTGCAAGCAGAAACTGGAGGAAAATGAACAATGAACCTTACATTAGCAGAGAGCAAGTGACATGTGAGAATTTAGGCTCACACAAATACACTAAGATAAATATAAACACACTACTGTATGAGATATAAAATAATAACACCAAAAATTTACGTGGAAACTCAACCGGGAAAAACCACGGAGAGAGATCTCAGAAATTCACTATAAAAATAATACGGAGATTACAAACTCTCAACTGATAAATAAACTAACTGTTTATTTCTCTCTACACCCTCACTCTTAGAATGCTCTAACTAATTTTCTCACTCTCTAACTCTCTTTGCTTCTCTAAGCTTCTTGTTGTTGTGGTGTGTTGAATAGAGGAGCCCAAGCTTCCTTTTATAGGAGAAATCTGGAGAGGAGATCAAGAAATGGGGAAGGCTAAATTCCAAAGTCTAAGGGAAAGAAAATTTGGGGAAGGCTAAATTCTAAGGTCTAAGGGGAAAAGAATTTGGGGAAGGCTAATGCAAGACAACTTTCAACAATCTCCACCTTGGCTTGTATTTTTCAAATATTGTGAACTTCTTCATGTCTGTGAATGTATCACTCTCCCTGGATACTCCACCACGAACTCAGCATTCGACGAAATGAATCAAGTCTAAGCAGTGCTTGAACTTTTCTGCTATAACTGACTTTGTGAGCATATCTGCGGCATTCTCCTTTGTGTGAACTTTGCGAACTGTAATGTCATCATTGTTCAGCCACTCACGAATCTTGTGATACCGAACATCTATATGTTTGGTCCTGACATGGAACACCTGGTTCGTTGCTAAATGAATTGCACTTTGACTATCACACTGAATCTGGATACTGCCCTGCTTGAAACCTAGTTCTTCAACTAGTCCCTTAAGCCACAAAGCCTCCTTTTTTGCCTCTGTCAACGCCATATACTCAGCCTCTTATTGATAATGATACCGTAGACTGCAACACTGACCTCCAACATATACATCCTTCATAAAAGGTATATACAAACCCTATCGTAGATCTCGTTGCATCTAGGTCTCCGTCATAATCTGAATCAACAAACCTTATAACCTGACTTCTTGTGGTATCACGATCAACATAAGACTGTAATTGGTTATACCTGCTAGATAATGAAAAATCCATTTCACAGCATTCCAATGCTATTTTCATGGATTTGCTATATACCTGCTAACCACACTGACTGCTTATGAGATATCTAGCCTTGTGCATACCATGGCGTACATTAGACAACCTACCGCATTTGTATAAGGTACTTTGGACATATACTCCAACTCATCCTCTGTTTGTGGGCTCAACTATGATGACAACCTAAAATGTGCTGCTAATGGAGTGCTAACTGGTTTAACATTGTTCATGTTAAACCTCTCCAAGACCTTCTACATATATCCTTTCTGAGTTAGCCATAACTTTCTTACTTGACGATCCCTGTGAATTTCCATACCTAGGATCTTCTTGGCTGACCCAAGATCCTTTATGTCAAATTCACTGCTTAAAAAATTCTTCAGCTGAAGAATATCTGACTTTCTCTTTGCTGCTATCAACATGTCATCGACATATAACGTCAACAATACTAGAGAGCCACCATCAAGGGATTTGAAATGCATACATGGATCATACTCCGAATGAGAGTAACCATGAGCCACCATGAAGTTGTCAAACTTTATGTACCACTGTCTCGGGGACTACTTCAAACCATAGAGAGACTTCTTCAAAGTGGAAACTAAGCCCTCTTTCCTAGTTCAATAAATCTCTCAAGCTGCTTTATATAGATCTTTTCTTTTAAATCACCATGAAGAAAAGTTATTTTCACATCAAGCTGTTCTAACTCCATATCATGTGATGCTACAATAGATAAGATCAACCGAATTGACGTATGTTTCACAACTGGTGAGAAGATCTCATTGTATTTGATTCCCTCTCTTTGAGAGAATCCTTTTTCCACTAACCTGACCTTGAATCTTTCACCTTCTTTATCAGACTGAGCTTCCTTTTTCCTGAACACCCACTTGCATCCTATAGCCTTCGATCCTTTTGGAAGTTGAACTAACTCCCAAGTCTGGTTCTTCTGTAAATACTCCATCTCTTCTGTCATTGCTATCGCCCATTTATCATTATCCACAAACTGAATAGCATCCTGATAGCTAGTTGGATCTCCACTACCAATAATTAAGGTAAAGGCAACCATGTCTTCAAACCCATATCTCTGCAGTAGTTTGCTGACTCACCTTTCTCGATCTCTAACAACATTATAGGACCTCTCTTGGGGATTTGAAGGATGATCATCTTCAATCTCTTCAGGAAGATCCACCTCAACTGAGTGTTTCTGCAACTCACCTGCTGCAAATTCTTCATTCTCAGACTTGTTTAGCATGTGTTTCTCATTAAACACCACATTTCTGCTGATAACCTTCTTCTTGGATATTGGATCCCATAACATATATCCCTCGACTCCATCTTCATATCCAAGGAAAATACACTCTTTTGACCTTGGATCAAGTTTAGACTATCGCTCTTCGACTGACAGATGAACATAAGTTGGACAACCAGAGATTTTCATCACAGAAAAATTAATTGGTTTCCCACTCCACACCTCTTCAGGGATTTTGTAATCAATTCCAGCTGAAGGAGTTCGATTTATCAGATAACAGGCTGTGTTGATTACCTCAGCCCAGAAACTCTTGGTCAAACCTACACTCAACCTTATATATCTGGCATGTTCCAATAGAGTTTTGTTCATCCTCTCTATAACCCCATTTTACTCTGGAGTTCTTTTGACTGAGAAGTTCCTGGTGATACCTTCATCCTGGCAGAACTGTAGGAATGACATGTCCTTGTATTCCATGCCATTATCTGTTCTGAAATACTTCAACTTCTTTTCGATATGGTTTTCTACTTTAGCTTTTTACTTCTTAAAGATTCTAAAAACCTCAGATTTCTACTTCATAAAATACATCGACACCTTTCTGGAGTAGTCATCTATAAAGCTAACAAGATAATGGGCTCCACCCATTGACGTATGCTTGATAGGGCCCCACACATCTGAATGTACATAATCAAGTGCATTGTTACTGGTGTGTGCTCCTTCCTTGAAGCTGACCCTCCGTTGTTTGCCGTATAAGCAAAACAAAATTCCAAACTACGCGTTTTGACACCTTTTAGAAACTGCCTTTTGTGAAGTTCTTTCATTCCACCTTCACTCAAATGACCAAGTCGCATGTGCCATAATTATGTGCTGTCACTGTTGGAATTATCCTGCACAGAAATTACTGCTCCATCAGCAACTGTGTCCCCTATCAACTTATAGAGGGTACCCTTCTTCTGGCCCTTCATAATTACCATTGAACCCTTGGTAATTTTCATGACACCATCTCTGACTGAGATACTACAGCCTGTTGGGAATTGCATATTTAAATTTGATGTTGAAAGTAAATAAACACGCTTATGTGTAATGTCCTTCAAGGAATACATGTACAAGGACTTAGTAGTAGATCAAAACTTGTTAGGTTTGATCTGTGCTTTATGTTTATCATTCTATAAATGAATGTATAGAAGAAAAGATCAAAGCTGTTAGGTTGGTCTATCTTGAGATGTAATAGATAGGCTTCAACATAATCGTAATCTGTTAAACCATCCAAGAGTTTGCAGAAACCAAGGCAGAATCGTAGAGTATTGTGAATTGTAGTCTGTTTGTTTTGGAGGTCCTCTCCCAGAATCTTAGAGCGGTCCAAACGCCTGCCGAGCCAAATCAAGTATCGCAGTCTGCTCTTGGAAGCGTAGAGTCTGCAAATCAAGCAAGAAAAGATCGTAGTCCACCAGTGCTTAAGAGAAATCGTAGTGTTCTCTTCTATAAGTCTGTATCAAGCACGTATGTGATAAAGACACCATGATCATGATCGTAGTGCATCACCTGTCTGCATTAGAAGCATCAAACTTTGTCCATTGGTTGAAAAATCAACTACAATAAATGTGGAATGGATTATAGACGTTGAGACTCTCGGGAATCCCAATGACCCAACACTCATCCTTAGTATATAACAAAGAAACGTATTGAAGAAGCTAAAAAAAGTACTACATGTCAGTTGAAAATACCTTTTTAGGTGTTAGGTGAGATAGCAGTTTGCTGTGTTAGTGGGCCAGACGGCTAAACAGAAGATTTCCAGGAAGTTACTATCAGTGCTCAGAAATATCAAATACAATTAATGCTTCAACGGATGCCTTCAAACGGACATATTTCAAACGCACCTTATATACAAATAAGATGCAGATGCAAGAAAGTAAACAAGTACACAACAAAAAGCAGAAGAACACTCAATGCTCAACTCTACGATCCAAAAAAAATCTTGCTCAGCTACTCAGTTCTTTAGAACACATGCTTAGCATCAACTGAGTACCACAACCCAAAGAACTCAACTCTTATCAAGTGAATTCCAAGTCTGCTGGACTTGAAGAGTTCTAAGTGAACTAAGAAGTTCCAAGACTGTTGGTCTTGAAAGAATCTATGAGATTCTAAGATTGTAAAGACATCCTTAGTGGATTTCCTACTCGAGGAGTAGAAGAGTGGACTAGGAGCCTTGAGTGCTCTGAACCACATAAATTCTCTGTGTCTTTTATATTCTTAATTTAACTGCTATATTTATTAAACTGCCTATTAACTATTAACTCATTTATCTTAAAGATGAACAAAAAAATTATATATTCCGCTGTAATTGATTAACAAATCTAACAAAGTATTTTGAAAAAGAAATTTTAAAAATATCTATTCAACCACCCCCCTTCTAGATAAATATTGTGTCTCTGGGAACTAACACAGCCTATTGAATCGAGTACTCCAACCGATAGCAAGCTCTTCTTCAATTCTAGAATATACCTTGCATCACCCAATGTTCTGATAACCTCGTCAAACATTTTAATTTTGATGGTGCCTATCCCAGTAACTTTGTAGACTGCATTGTTACCCAATAAAATTATACCACCATTGCAGGATGTAAAAGTATCAAATCAATCCCTGTGAGGGGACATAAAAAAAGAATAACCAGAATCCATGTACCAATCTGTAAGGCTGCCACTGTCTCTAGCAGATAAGAGATCACCCTGTGAAGCTTCATTTTCTGTTAGTATGTACAACTCTCCTTCACTGCACACATTTGCTTACTCAACAACATTAGCATAATTTACAATCTACTTACCTTTCTTCTTGTTATAATTCTTCAACAATGGACACTAATTTTTGTAGTGATCCTTCTCGTGGCAATGATAACACTCAACCTGAGATTTATCCTTCTTGTCTGGTCTCGCCTGAGACCTTTCTTATTCCTTGCTAGAATTCTTCTTTCGATTAGGACCCCGGCCACGCCCATCTAAAAAAAGTAAGAAGACTGTCTTCTTGATCTCTAGAAGTAGTGCCCCTGAACTTATCCTGGTCCAGGACTGCCGACATCACATCATCAACTGCAAGCTTTTCCTTCCCAACAAGAAGTGTAGTCTAAAGAGTTGAGTATGAATCTTGTAGAGAGACAAGAAGTAATAAGGTTTTATCTTCTTCGTCCAACTTCACATCAATAATGTTAGATTTTCTTTTTTAAAGAGTAACTTATCAGTTGTGTTAATTACAAAAAGATTAACTTAGCACAACAAAATATATGATTTTGTTATCCCCCTTAAGATAAAAACAATGTTATAAATCAAACAGCAATTATGGCAGATATAACAGTTAAAGAGACTGAAAGTAAATGACATAGTATTTTTTAGTGTTTCAGAGCACTCAAGACTCCTAGTCCACTCTTCTACTTCACGAGTAGAAAATAAACTAAGGATGTTGGTACAATCTTCAAATCACTGAGATTCCTTCAAGACCATCAGTCTTAGAAAGCTAGTTCACAAAGAACTCTTCAAGCCCAACAGACTTGGAACGTTAGTACACTAAGTACTCTTCAAACTTCAAGCAGGTTTGGCAGATCTATAATGAGTGTAGTTGAGGTTGTTGTGCTACTAAGTTGTCTTAAACCCAAGTTCTAATAAACTTAGTAGCGAAGCAAGATATGGCTGAGTCGTGGAGTGAAGATTTGTCAGATGATCTGTGATCTTTCTCGTTCTTTTTTTCTTGCTTCTCTGACATCTTCAATCTGATGGCCTTATATAGAAGCCTTTGAAATCTTCCTGTTGAGATGCTTCCATTTGAGCATTTAATGCTTCAGGTATTCTAAGTACTTTGATGTTGACATCCTGATGATGTGAGAGCTTCTTTTTGACTTTACTGATGTGACAAACAAGATTTTTGTAGTTTTATTTGAATATTTATTGAATTAAATAAATATTTTTTGATGATTTAATTATTAGATTAAATAATTAATTGATAAAATTATAGTAGATTAATTTAATTATATGTGTTATATTTATTAAATTAATGTGGAAAATTTTGATTATTCAGAGTATGTAATTAGGTGAGCTTATTGAATTAAAAGAAATATTTAATAAGCCTAATATTATTTTATTTAAATTAATAATTAATGAGAAAATTAATAATTTGACATAATTAATAAATGAGAAAATTAATTATGTAACTATGTGAATTAATGAGAAATTATCATATTTTATTTAAATTAAAGTAAATAAGATATTTGATTTATTTATAAAGGGGTGTGACACTATTAAACTATAGTATAAAATATTTATTAAATTAAATTGATTTGAGCCATTTAAGGCTAGCCAAACGGAGCCTTTGGGAAGTTGGGAGCAGTTAACCCATAATTGGGTTAACTGACCACAACTGCGTCAATTTTCAAAATTTTATATACGTCTTCTTTCTTTTGTTAAGTCATTTATTTTCTAAGTCTGGGAAAAAGAAAACAAGTTTATAGAGAGAAATTGAGAATTTGTTGAGGGAGATTGTGAGTGGGTGATTGAAGAAACATCTGAGAAAGGTTTCTCTACTAATCTATACTCTTGGTAATCCCTTTAACCCAATTTCAAATTACGTTGTTTATATTTTTATGAAAATGGTTTTCAAGTTCTGTTAAAGTCTCTGTAATTAGAAAGGGTAGCAATTATGTGTTTGTTTATGATAATATGTTATAATAATATGTTACCTACCATCTTTGTATGTTTTCAAAGCATTAAATCCGTACAAATATATAGTAATTGGATTATTTTAAAAGTTACAAAGTATAAAAGTGTAAATATGGCCATATGGCCCTTACGTACGAAATTTACGTGTTAAATCATATGTTGTATCATAAATTTATGTTGTACATGATTATGTATATTAAAACGAAGAAATCAAACTTTGAATGGGCAGGTTTGGTATTATAACGAATCTGTAGTGTCAATTTTCATGTTTTATTTTCAAAACTTTCAAAAACAACAAGAATAGTGAACTTATATAATTTGATTCAAGTAATTATGTGTTTTAACCTGTTAAAATCACTCTATAAATGTTGGATAATAATCATGTATGAATTATAATATTTGGGTATGCTTAAATTAATGCATGGACAAGAAAATTAGAAATTATGGTCATATTTTGTGTTCTTCACAGAACGTATAATTGAACTTGTAAGAAATTTTTTGGCCTAATTTGGCCTTGTTATGTTCGCGAACTGAAGAAACTGAGTCTGGGTAACCCCGCCCCCGGCGGGCATTACCAAGCTAAATTACCTTGCCCCGGCGGGAAAAAAAAAATAATAATTAATTAAAATATTTATCAAATAAAATAAATATTTTAATTGAGATATTTATGGAATAAAATAAATATTCGATGAAAATTATTATTAAAATATTTATAAAATAAATTAAATATTTTAATTGAAATATTTATGGAATAAAATAAATATTAGATGAAAATTATTATTAAAATATTTATAAAATAAAGTAAATATTTTAATTGAGATATTTATGGAAAAAAAAATATTCGATAAAAATTATTATTAAAATATTTATCAAATAAAATAAATATTTTAGTTTAAATATTTATGGAATAAAATAAATATTCGATAAAAATTATTATGAAATAATTTATTCGAGTGTAATAATAGTAAGGGAATGAAAATATTCTAATTTAATTAAGTAATTAAATTAGAAGGGTAATGATTTGTTAAATAAAGTGGAGTTTATATTAAATAATTAAGTAAAAATGTAACTAATAAATGTCGTGTGTCGACGTCAGGATTTTTAGTTGTCCATTTTCGTTACTTGTTCTTTGGTGTTCTGATTTTAGGTGAGATTTGTTTAAAAAAATAAGTAAAAAAGGTGTGACATGTATAATGTCGACGATGGCTGTTAAAAGTCGCCAGTTAATTTTTTAAATGGTTGTACCAACCCAACTGAGAAAAGGTTTGCACATTGACCCAGTGATGTGACACTGCTAAACGGGTCGGTAAAACCGAGATTCATTAGGGTTCGGGGACTTGATTATGCGGAGGGAAGGTGTTAGGCACCCCCTCGACATCCGTGTTATCACGGTGACCGCCACTTTTCAAGAAACTGTTATCTAAATATGTGTGTGTTTGTGGGTCAATGTGCTGTTTATTTGGAAGTAGTGCGAGGCCTCGTTCGTACCTATATACACAGGGCTTGAATTTATGTAAAAATTCAGTTTTAAGCAAGATATAGAAGTGATGTTTTAGAAAAGAGGTTTTTCAAACCCTTGTGCTCAATATTAATTGAGGCCTTTTGATACTTCCATTTTATTCAGTATTCGGCTTGATTGATTTTATTTTCGAGATGCGAAGCATCTTCAAGAAAATAATGTACAAAAAGGTGCTGAACTCTTCGTGGGTATGAAAACCATCTGAGGAAATTCAAACATCGCAGATAAATTTACAAGCTGCTTACAGCTGAAAAGGTCTATCATGGGAACCGAATCTAGATTCAGTAGACTGAATTTGTGATCACATGATTCCTAGGCTTACATGATGCCGCAATTGATAAAAAAGCCATAAGCAGGTATATATAAAAGCTGTAAATATATATATACAGACATGATCACCAACCATGAAGCATCTCCATGGGGGATCAAAAATGTAAATAAAGCTGTAAAAGCTATCAACCGCCATAAAGTAAACTCCAGGCGGGACGATATATATATATATATATATATATATATATATATATATATATATATATATATATATATATATATATATATATATATATATATATATATATATATATATATATATATATATATAAAAGCAAGTAAACGCTCCAGACCAAAGTCTAGGCTCAATCGAGGCATAACTCGATAATGTTAGTCCATATATATAAATATATATAAATATATATGTATATACAAACTAAAATAAAATCACGGACCAAAGTCCTGGCAAACACACGTAACACGACTCTCAACATGAAAAAGGGTGTATGCAAAGTTGAAGAGAAAGACTTTAAAGTGTGTGTGAAGGCTTACAGTGGGCTACCAAAGAAGACTTCTATATCTTTAAAGGGGTGAACACTCTGCTCCCGCCGGTACAAAAGTAGCTATATATGAGCTCACAAATGTTTAAAATGAGAAAGCACTCAATATATGGTGAGTACGGAGCAAATTTGACAGGGCTTTCTTGCCTTTTTCTCTTACAAAATGGCCACCCCAAGTCCTCTATTTATAGAAGGGGGGAGCCGCAGGTACCTGCGGCTAGCCGTAGGTGTACCTAAGGCTACTCGGGTTGCCCCGGGTTTCGCGGGTTCTGCCATCTTAAAGTATGTGCACGCGGGCAACGTGATGTCCGCTCGAACTTTCAGAATTGCAATCTGGGCATCCAACTGAGTTATGTAGGACCTATTTCGGACCGCTATTGTCGAGAGTTATGCAATGACATGGGATTAGAGGTTGTACGAAGTCATGAAGATGGGACGGTGCCCTCCGGTCTTCAAGCTTCAAATTCTATTTGTTACCTTGTGTAATAGTCACTCAGGATTGGGTTTCCTTGATTCTTATGCGACATGTATGTATGAACTGTTGAGATGGTACGGTGTGGCATCAAGGTGGCAAGATGATGACTTTGCCCCTCACCGGGGTTATCGCCGGTTTGGGCTGATAAAGCAGACGTTACTCAGGGTTATCGCTGAGATTGGACTGTTGCAAGTGTTGAAGGTCCTCAGTGTCATCTCTGAGGTGTGCATGTCTTCTCTGTGTTATCTCCATGTCTGGTACTGAGTGCCTCGGTATGAGCGCCGAAGTTGAAGCTGATTGCAGACATTTGAAACAAGCATTTCTAGGGTTATCTCCAGAACTACAACTGCCTTCCTTGGGGTTATCACCAAGGTTGGTAAATGATATTCCCAGTGTTGGGACTGAGACTGGATACCTCGGGGTTATCTCTGAGATTAATCGGTCTTCTCCGGTGGAATTTTCGATATTGGAACTGTATGCCTCGGGGTTATCTCCGAGGTTAGAATTGTTACTCCCGGAGTGTGTTCCGAGATTGAGGCTGAACTTTCGGTAGTATCTAGACTGGATGTGAGCTGTCATCCAGGGTTATCTCTTGAAAGACGAATCTGCCATCCTACAATGTCAATGGCAGATGTGCAAAAATTTTTGAGTGTCTACAGATGCCCCTCTCTATCATTTTCATGCAATGCAATACATGGGTAGGATAAAGAATCCTAAACACTTGAAATGCAACAAGATAAACATGATGCCATGTGTAGCAACATGATGCATGATGCATGTGTATGGGGTTGTTGCCCAATATGTTGGGGATGATTGCTGGCTCCCTGTTGCTTCTACTGGAGATTGGCAATGATGACCAGATTGGATATGTGATCCAAATCTTTGAGGATGTTGACGTTGGGGTTATCACCAAAGTCCTTAATCCTTGAGACAGACTTGATTCCGAAGATGTACCTCTTATACGTAAGAGATCTGTGGGGATAAAGCTTGGTCTGTTTGAGGATGTGTATAACATATTCCATCATCAATCCTCCTTGATGACGTTGACCTCTCCTGGTTTGTATCGTCAGGATATGTCAATGCTCTGTTGGATTTACTGCCAACAACATATGCTGTCAGGGTTACCTGACCTTCGTTGACGTGTACTTGACCGACGTGTGAATTAATGGACGAAAACCCTGTTGGGCAGATTGTCAAGGCTTCTTGACCTTCGTTGGCGTGTACTTCACCGACGTGTGAATCAACGGCTAATACCCTGTTGGGTAGATTGTCAAGGCTACTTGACCTTTGTTGATATGTGTGTCAACGAAACATTATGCTGTGACCCCAGCTGGGGATATGTACTTTGACATATACCAATGCTTTGTAACCCCCACCGGGGTTCTAAGAATGCGTGATGCCCCCGCCGGGGTATACGTTGTAAATGAGGATGACGATCCTGAATGAGAAGCATTGGACCTACATAAGGTATTGTCGAGTGTAACTTGTAATGTCTGAGGTCATCGGCATAGTGTACCCTGTGCTTGGGCGAATACCAATGAGTGATGTACCAACCCAAGGTTTAATCTAAGAAGATCAGGATTGTAAGCTATTCTGCTCAATCGCGTAGCGTTTTTATTCCTGATTTAACCTCTTCAGTC
Source organism: Panax notoginseng (assembly GCA_016801055.1). Taxonomy (NCBI): domain Eukaryota; kingdom Viridiplantae; phylum Streptophyta; class Magnoliopsida; order Apiales; family Araliaceae; genus Panax; species Panax notoginseng. The sequence goes on along the minus strand of CM029013.1, from coordinate 229,110,373 downwards.
TGTGAGAAATCCTTTGCAACTCGAACTGGACCAAGCCGGAGGGGTAGGACCCACACAGGGGTGCCGCAGGTACACCTGCTATAGCCATAGATGGACATGCGGCCAACTGTGGATACTAAAGTCCTGCAGGTTGCTTTCATAAGTCATTTTCAAGTTGCACCGCGAAGGAAATTTGAGAGCTCTTCTTCAGATCTGCTGAGTTCGGGCGATTTTCTGCAAATTCTGTCACCGTACAAGTGTTCTACACTATCCTGGTAACGTATGCATGTATTCTTTTCCAGTTTTTATTCGTTGGAAAATGAATTATCACATGAAATGCATCTAAACACATAGTAGTGATTATGTATGCTCAAATGACTTGATAAAAAAATATTCAACATAGTAAATGTTAGTATTAAACCATGCTAAACATAATGATGTGAAAAATTTTAACTTTTGAGACAGTCAAATTGGCACCTTTTTCTGCGATTTCTTATCCTATTTGAGGATAAATGAGCAAAAGGTAAAAAGGCAAAGTACTCCTGGTATTGAGGTTAACCTTATGGATTGATGACTTTGATTTTTCATGCATATAGTATGTATATGAATGTGGACAGGTGTGCTACTGAATGGCCACCTAGTCATGCCTATGTGCATGTGGATAGTCCTATTTACAAAGGAGACTATGGTAAAATTTTCCTTAAAATGTAGGCATTTGATTAATCATGCATTATTACCTATATTGTAGATGTATGTTAAAGTAAATGCATGCATGTATGTAGTCATAAAATACATTTTGAAAAAGCTCCAGGTTAGAAAATACCACACCCTTTCTGAGGTGATTTGGAGACTTGTTGTCCATATATTATGGATCCGGATCAGCCGAGTAGTTCTCGCAGAACCACTTCTGGTGTACGGAGGAGGGCTTCTAAAGTACCTCGACCCCGTTCTATTAGACAGCCTCGCAGGTTGATGGAGGCAGTGATACGTCCAGTCCAGGTTGATGTGCCATATGTCGAGGACGAGGAGGAGGATGTTCCAGTTACGGACCCCATTCCTATTGCGCATATTCCCCGTAGGGACCTCCTGAGTATTCAGGTAGCAAACCCAGAGCTTCTAGGTGACTTGAGTCGACATCCCTCGATGTATTTGCATGCCAACGAGGTATGACGTTAGATCTTAATCTTCCTTCTTTCCTATTGATGAGGATTAAAGGGTTTTGATGTTGATCTGCATTTCATGTAGGTTCCCGACTTTACACAGCCTCAAGGGAACTGGTTCAGCATTCACTCCATGTACCAGGCTCTTCATCCTGACTATAGAGCGATTGTGCATGACTGGGGTTTTGGAGCATTCTTGTCCATCCTTCCCCGTCGTTGTCCCTGGGGTTACCTTTGGGCATTGTCTGAGCACTGGTTTCACCAGACTCAATTACTCTATTTGTTGGACTGTGAGGGGATGATGACACCGATGGATTGGCGGTTTATTACAGGTATGGAGTTTGGAGGGGCACCAGTGCCTTGTATGGAAGATATTACCCCTATTGCCGTCAAATCCTTGTTAGGAGTTCTGGTGGAGGCGCTCAAGGGCAAGACTGTCCGTGCAGGTCCTTTGAGCGTTGTTGAGCGAGCCCATGCTAGATGATGTCAGAGTCAGGGATTGCATTCTTCGGCGATTGTTCCTGAGGATCATTAGGGGCTGCTTCATTGCAGATAACTCTTCTATGGTGTCGTTCGCTTTGATCAGCGCCACATGTCATGTGGACCGTATCGAAGAGTATGATTGGGGTTCCTACACCTTTGCATATTTCCTCAGGGGCATGCATATTTGCTCAAAGGGTTTAACTAAAGCTTGGCTAAGATTTTATCGATTCCTGTTGGTGAGTATTTCTCTTGTCATTTCCCATTTATAGGTTAAGAGTGTTTACTGATCGCATATGTTTTGCCAATGTGTTGGCAGTTTTGGGCCTACAAAAGGCTCCCATGCTTGTGTCCTATGAGTGTGTTAGGTTTAGATACCTATCCACGAGGACGACGACGACATAATTCCATATTGGCGGAGGTCCCTGTAGCTGAGGGTTTCACTCATTGCCGCTTACAGCTGGAGTTGCTGACAGCTGATATTATCACATGGATTCCCTATTCTGGGGAACATTTTGCCATCGGATTTAAGGATGGATACCTGACCAGCGTCGAGTACATGATTTCCACCTGGAGAATTCCTCTCTTTACAGATGGAGGTCTATCTAGCGTGCTATTAAGAGCACCACAGGGGAGATTCGTATGCCGATCTTGCCTCATGTCAGGCGTTATTGGCCTGTGTCGCAGTCACCCATCATTGATATCCCATTGTTGGGGGTTGACGGTTTTGCATTATTATAGGGTCCCTGCACTCAGGAGATGTTTCAGCGTTGTGGCCCCCTCGTACTATTGGAGCCCAGTCCCGCGTCACTCAGTTCATGGGGGATATGGTTCCAGGATCTGTGATGATGACGGATTGGCTAGCATGTGTTCGAGATCCGACTCATATGACACAGATTGATAATTTGACCCGGCGACTAAACCAGGCACATTTCTTTATCCGATATTTGGGCAAAGATCCGGTAGAGGCAGATTCGTTTGATCCTTCCAGCTCAGGCGCTGGCCCCTCAAATGACCCATTTGGTTTTGTCGGTACAGATCCTCCTCTGTATAGGCATGGCATCCCTGTTGATAGAGATCCAGTGACTCAAGAGGAGTTACGTCAGGTGGATAGGATTGACGATGTAGACATCGACACCATTATCTTCTTCTGATGTGTATTCTCGTTATCTCTTTCGATAGGCCTCTGTTAGATATTGGGTGGCTGTGCCCCATTCTCGCTATATCTTTTGATAGGCCCATGTTAGTAGTAGGGCGTTTGTGCCCTATTTTCCTGTATTTTTAGCTGTACAGAGATGATGTATGTAGATGATGATATACTTAGGAATGTATGTACAATTTTTCATTTCCAATATCATATTGTCATCTATTATTTGTAATACATGTATTATGTTATGCATATGTATGTATTTCCAGAGATATTCAGCATTGACCCCTGGTTGGTCTTATGACACGGCCCGTACAGATGTCTTCTTCGACAGTTAGCCGTATTGATTATACCCCACCATTATTGGTGGCATCTGGTATACGATCGTGGTATGATAGCATGTCACCATCAGACAGGGTGACCGTAGATCACTTGTTGTAGCATACTATGACCCTATTGATGTTTCAAGTTCTCACAGGATTCGTGGATGGCATGTTGGAGCACTAGATATCGGAGAGGCAGGTTTTTCGATTTGGGACCCATGAGCTGACTCCCACTCTGGAGGAGTAAGCACAGTTGACGATACTGCCGCTAGACAGACCTTACGTACATATGGCTTTGGGGGATATGAGTCGACGGTTCATGACCCTCACTGGATTGAGACGTAGGGTGGTACAGGATGAGCTTACATCTGGCCACGTTATATCCCAGCGTTTTTTGTTTGACAGATTTGACTCTGAGGATAGTTATACACGATATTCTGGGGATTTCACCACACCGGAGGATCATTGGCGTCTGGACAGGGTGGATGTATTGCTATTATGCGTACTGTCATATGTCTATATGCCACGGTACATGGATGAGATAGACATTGGAGTCATCATGGCAGTGAGAGATCTCAGGGAGGGTCATACCATCATACCGATGATTATAGCAGAGACTCTGAGGTCAGCCACATACTGTTGCACTTATCCGACAAGAGTGTTTACTGGCAGCTTGGTCATGTTGTATGTGTGGTTTATGTCACACTTGAGACCGATTGGCACTTTTAGACGGCACAAGTATTGTTTCACCCATGATATAGCCATGCCATACTCTTTTCAGCCATCAGAGTGTACAGATGCTATGTCTTGGTCTATGTTCTTGGCAAATATCAGAGATCCATTTAGCATTCTGCCATGCACAGGGATTAGTTCACCCTTTAGCTTCATTACTCATGCTCTGGGCATGGATTATCTCCCTTTGGCTGGTTTGAGGGGCATGACTACCTACCACCCGATGGCCGTGATGTCGCAGTTCGACCAGTTCTAGGACTTTCATCCTTTCGAAGGGGCGCTAGGTCAGTGTTTAGCTTCTCGCTATCTTTCAGCAGAGGACCGATCCCGTGTGTATGCATGTTGGGATCAGCGTGAGATAGCTACTTTCTCTATTAGTCATCTAGGTTGTTCTGCAGAGTATCCAACATGGATGGAGACAGAGATTGCATCGGCTGCGGTAGTATCCACATTACCGAGTAGTGATTCAGATGATGTAGAGCCCATGGAGGACATTGATTCCTACATCGAGGAGGAGTTAGTTGCCGGGTTGCCAGCATCTCCTTTAGATTCTCCCAGTACTAGTACTGTTGTGATTCAACATTCAGCACAGTACTTCGAGAAGAGTCTTCATCTGATGACCTTCGAGAGAGACCAGGCTAGAGCCCTGATGTTGACTGCCCTTGATGGGAGAGACGTAACTCTGTTAGAGAGAGACGAGGCATTAGCTCGTAGAGATGCTGCTGTTGTTGAGTGGGATGAGGCCAGATTAGCAAGAGATGCAGTGATAATTGAGCGGGATAATGCCATATCTACCCAGGATGTAGCCATCACAGATAGTACTGCAGTGAGGTCCCTTACCACTGGCATGATTATAGAGATGAGCATATATATCGATGAGCATATGGTCACCATGCAGATGGTTGCAGATCTGTTGGGTCGTGTGGATATCTTTGTACAGGAGACCACAGCCTTACCTCCTTCTTCTAAGAGGGATGCCATGTTGGGCTTGTTAGTTCACATATACCCTGACTTGTAGATGGGCTGGTATTTTCTTGCACATACTAGCATAGCCATTTTGTCATATACAGTTTACATTGTGTATATCAAGCATCATTATATATAGCAAGAAAATATATTTTTGATCACTTCCCTTTTAGACATGCTCTGACACTTGTTTGATATTTTGTCTGCTTCTTCAGGACTTGTGATCTTGATATATTCTGAATTCCTCCATGATGGATGGACATTGAGTTGTCTCTGGACAGTTTAGAATAGATCATCGATCTGTGTATATCCCTACCATCTTTGGTGTCTTGGGACTGGTTTCTGTATGGAAATGTGGAGAGGAGTGTGGCTTTCCTCTCTAAGATTGACCGCACCACAGATGGTCACCAGTACCCCTATTCAGGAGGAGCCTAGTTAATTTCATCTCTTATGGATTGGTGTTGCTCTTCAAGGTACAACCATAGCTTGGATGGTCGCCGAATCTCTTATTTGGGAGGAGTTCAGGTAATTCCATCCCTTTAGTCTGAAGCTAATGAAATGTGCTGGATTGAAGGATGATCCCAGTACCAATTGACAAGTGTTTATGTATTGGTAGGGGGTGAGACCGAACCATGAATGGTTGCCTACATACTCCTATTGAAGAGGAGATCAGGTATGCGTAGTTCGAACCTGGTGTAAGAGGTTTAACGCTGTATCTGGTAGAAAGGGGTGTAGGAATATTTTTTGTTGTTTTTGTTTTTGTAAGGAGAAGGGGGTAGAAATGTTTTTGTTGTTTTTATTTTATTGTGACCGAGCCATATGAAATGGTTGCCTACGTACTCCTATTGAAGAGGAGATCAGGTCAACGTAGTTCGCCCTTCAGGGCGAGTTGAAAAGCATAATCCCATGTGCAGGTCAGACTGTGGGGAAGAAAAAGTTTAATCCTAAGTCCAGGATAAACTGTAGGTGTGAAAAGTTTGATCCCATGTTTGGGTAGCCAAACTGCAAACGCGAGAGGTTCAATCCACAGTGGGATGACCTAAGTTGTATGAGCGCAGAGAAGCCAGGCTGCTGGCTTGAAAAGTATATTTCCCTGAGGGGCAAAGTGTGGAAAAGAGTTGTATGTGGTAAAGGGTTAAAGAACCGGAATGACTAGTGATCTGATGATCCAACACCAGGATGTTTGCTTGATGGTAACTTCAGACATAGTACCGTTTCACGGAGTCTGAGTTGATGAGTTATGGAAATTCATCGCCGTCTATTTCTTGTAATCTGAGAGCGCCTCCTGTCAATACTTCCTTGACAACAAACGGGTCTTCCCAGTTAGGGGCAAATTTTCCCTTAGATTGATCTTGGTTGTCAATGATCTTCTTCAAAACCAAGTCATGTTGTTTAAACTGCCGTAGCCGGACTTTTTTGTTGTAGGATCTGGTGATCCTTTGTTGGTATAACTGACCATGGAAGATAGTCGCGGTTCGCCTTTCGTCTATTAGAGACAATTGGTGATACCTGTCTTGTACCCATTGGTCTTCTTCCAGCTGAGTGTCTATCAACACTCTGAGGGATTCCACTTCCACTTCTATGGGGATCATTTCTTCCATCCCATAGGTTAATGCGTAGGGGGTTGCCCTAGTGGAAGTGCGCATTGATGTTCTGTAGGCTAACAACGTAAGAGGTAATAAGTCAGGCTATTCTTTATGATAGACAGACATTTTTTGCATGATCTTCTTGATATTTTTGTTAGCCGCTTCAATAGCACCATTCATCTTGGGACGGTAGATGACAGAGTTAAGATGTTTAATGTGGAATTTACTACATAATTCCTCAATCATCTTGTTGTTGAGGTTCTTAGCATTGTTTGATACAATCACCTGTAGTTGTCCATATCGACAAATGACATTGTTTCTGATGAACGTAATGATGACTTCTTTGGTAACCCTGGGGAAGGAGGCTACTTCTACCCACTTGGTGAAGTAGTCGATCATGGTGAAGATAAATCGATGTCCATTACTGGCTTTAGGCTCAATGGGCCTGATCACGTCCATTCCCCACATTGAGAAGGGCCAAGGCAAACTCATATTGTGGAGCTCCCGCGGAGGGGCATGGATAGCATTCCTATGAATTTGGCATTGATAACATCTCCTGGCATGGTCATTGCAGTCAGCTTTGAGAGAGAGCCAATAATGTCATGTCCTAAGGATCTTCTTAACCAGGAGTAGGCCACTCATGTGTGGGCCACAGACTCCACCATGGACCTCATCCATGAGTCTCTGAGCTTGGTCTTTGCCAAAACATCTGAGAAGACCTAATCCTGCATCTCTTTTGTAGAGTGCATCTCTGCTCAGGTAGAATTTCATAGCAAGTCGATGGATCCGCCTCTTCTCAGTAGGGCTCGCCTCAGCGGGTGTAGATCCGTCTCGTAGATACTCCTTGATATGACAATACGAAGGATGTTGGATGGGAGGTAGCTCATCCGATACTTCTCCAACGTAATTCCCATAGGCTGGTACCTTGTGCAGGATAATTGTGACGCTTGTCATGTGTTCCTTGTCAAGTATGTGAATCAAGGAGGCCAAAGTTGCTAACGCGTCTGCAAAATCATTGCTATTACGAGGAATGTGTAGAAAGGAGATTTCTTCGAACTCCAAAACCATCTGTAAAACTTGCCGATGGTAAGGCAGCAGATGTAGTTCTTTGGTTTGATAGATTTCCGTGGATTGTCTGACCACTAACTCTGAATCTCCAAAGACAGTTAACTGCCTGATGCCCATTGAACGGGTAAGTTTTAGCCCCATGAGAAAACCTTCATACTCAGCTGTGTTGTTGGTGCTGACAAACTGTAATTTGACGGCGATGGGATACTGCTCCCCCGTACCGGATACTAGAACAGCTCTAGCTCCAGAACCTTCCATATGAACAGCTCCATCGAAATACATCTTCCATGTTTGGCGTGTATCGTACTGATGGTGTTGCTGAATTATCATTACCCCTTCATCGGGGAGGTATGTCTCCAAGGGTTTGAAGTCCCCTGAAGGTGCGGCGGTCAGTTGATCCGCAATTCCTTTACCTTTGATGGACTTTTGAGTCACGTAGACGATGACAAATTGTTGTAGGATCAACTGCCATCTGGACAGCCGATAATTTAACATGGGTTTATTGAACATGTACTTGAGAGGATCCACGCGGGATATGAGATGGGTTGTGTGACCATGGAGGTAATGTTGTAACCTCATGGAAGCCCATGTTAAAGCGCAACAAGTCTTCTCAATCAGAGTGTACTTGTGTTTACTGCTGCTGAATCTTTTGCTGAGGTAATAAATAGCTCGTTCTTGGCCTCTATCGTCTTTTTGTCCCAGCATGCAGCCCATGACATTGTCACTTACGGACAGGTACATGAACAGAGGAATATCATCTCTGGGTGGTACCAAAATAGAAGCTTTGACTAGCTACTCTTTGATTGTAAGGAAGGCTTTCTGGCACTCATCATTCCATTTCATGGAGGAGTTCTTGCTTAACAGCTTGAAGATTGGCTCACAGGTTGCTGTGAGTTGAGAAATGAAATTGATTCTTCCCTAAAATCCCCGTATTTCCTTCGCTGTCTGAGGAATGGGCATTTCCGTGATGGCCTGGATTTTAGTGGAATCTAGCTCAATCCCTTTGTGGCTAACTAGAAATCCTAGCATCTTGTCTGATTTAATGCCAAAGGCGCACTTAGCTGGATTCAACTTCAAGTTGTACTTATGTAACCTGTTGAAGAGCTTCCTGAGATGGTCTAAGTGGTCTTCCTCCTTTCGGGATTTGACAATGATGTCATCCATATAGATCTCGATCTCTTTGTGCATAAAGTCATAGAAAAGAGACATCATAGCTTGCTGATAGGTGGCTCCGGTATTGATAAGGCCGAATGACAACCGTCTATAGAAAAAGGTTCCCCAAGGAGTGATGAAAGCAATTTTTTCACGATCTTCCTCAGCAGCCATGATCTGATGGTACCCCGCAAAGTAATCAGTAAAGGAGTACATGCAGTATTGTCAATGAGAATGTGGATAAATGGTACGGGAAAGCTATCTTTAAGGCAAGCTTTGTTCAAGTCACGATAATCTACGCAAACTCGCACCTTTCCTCCAGGCTTAGGCACGGGAACGATGTTGGATATCCACTCAGGATATGTGGACACCATGATGATGCCAGCTTGAAACTATTTCACAATTTCTTCTTTCACCTTTAAACTCCACTCAGGTTTTAATCGCCTGAGCTTCTGCTTAACTGGCTTGAATCCCTCTTTAATGGGAAGGCAATGAAGGACAATGTCAGTGGACAAACCCACCATGTCTTCATGAGACCATGCAAACACATCATGGAATTGGGTTAGTAGCATAACCATGTCATTCCTTTAGTTTGGGGTAAGGTGTAAACCAATCTAGATTGACTTAGGGCTTTCTAAGGTTCCGAGATTGAAGGAAGTGGTTTGATCATGGTTGGGTTTAGGTTTGTCTTTGACCCATTCTTGAATTTCTGGAGGCACCTCAATGTCCTCATGTATTTCCATCAAGGCTGAATTCATCTCTACATCAAAGTTACAATCTTTGTGGAGAAGAGGCTCCGTATCAGCAAGTACAGGCACATCTAAATTTAGGGTCCTAAAACAAAATATGCTTTCACTTAGTATATATGAAATGGTTTAATCATACAAAGTGTTAGCATGTACTGGCAAATGACTGCTAATACTGTACAAAAAAGTAAGCAGTTATGATATCTACAGGGCAGAAAGAGTTTCTGCCCGTTTTACCCTTGTTGACCGATGCGAGGAGTGCTGCTCCAATTGGCAAGGGTAAAGTCCGGGTGGACTGCAGTGATGGAGGGGCTGTCAGCGTCCTCCTTTTCCCGAATGATGGCCATTACGTCTGGGCAATCATCGTCTGGGGTGTATATGTTTATATGTTCATTATGAACGATGATGTGTACGCCTGACATCATTCTAACGATATCTTGCTTCATTCTTCGTTCCTCCTCTTCCACTGCGGGATCTGGAACAAAGACTTTCACCTTCACCGGTACCGGTTTGGGAAATAACATAGCCATCACATTGGCTGGCACCTTTACCTGAGGTTGTGCAGACTCAGAATTCGAAGATGAAGATAATTGCCATGCGGCTGAAACTGAAGGAATCTGCTGATGCTTATGAGGATTTCTATGACTAGAACTGGCAGAATAGCCTAGTCTAGCTGTCCCAATTTGCCTGGCTACTTGAATTGGGTATTTGATACCCTGGTGATCTTTACCCAGCCCTTGTCCTAGCTGATGACCCAATGACATCATTTCTTGAGTAGCCGATATTACCTTGGCAGAAATTTTGGGTACGGGAAATGGCATTCCAATAGCATGGTACTGAGTATTGCTCACTTCCAAGGCATGAAAACTAACCGGCTCAACATCTGGATTAGCGTTGATGAATGGCATGTCACCATGTTGAGGACACTCCGGTTCAGCGTTGATCGTGACTAGGCTATTGTTGATAATGTATTTCAGTTGCTGATGAAGGGTAGAGGGGATTGCCCCTGCCATATGAATCCATGGTCGTCCCAAGAGCAGGTTGTATCCTGAGTCTATCTTAAGCACGTGAAAAGATACGCAGAATGTATGGGGACCAATTTCAATTGGCAACTCAATTACTCCGATCGAATTCCGATGGGCTCCATCAAAAGCTTTGATAACCGTATGGCTGCTCCGGATTCGATTGAGATTGACATTCATCTTCAACAATGTAGCATATGGATAGATATTTAGAGATGAACATCCATCTATCAAGATTCCAGCTGGCATATACCCGGAGGACAAGACCGCAATGTGTAACGGCTTGCAATGACCGGTCCCTTCGGGTGGTATATCGTCATCAGTGAAGGATATCACATTGTTGTTAAAAATGTGATCAACCAAGTGTTGAAATTTTTCTATATCCACTAATGTTGGTAAGTAGGCTTCTTCTAAAACCTTCAGTAAGATCTTCCGGTGATCCTTAGAAGTCAAGACCAAGTCCAAAATTGAAATTTGGTGTGGAGCTTCTCTTAAGCTTAAAACCACCTTGGCTTCGTTATGACCCATAGTGCGGAGGAATTTTTCAATCTTCTCCATGGATATTTTTCTCCTTTGATTTGATGCTAGACTTCATCACCCGTTGGGAAAAATACAGTGGATTTTCCTTCGACACTGCAGCAGTTGTATACGAGGTGGATCCTTCAGCTTCTTCATAATTCCATGGAACTTTTTGCAAGCTGATAATAGGATATTGTTTTTTGCATGGTAAGTTGATTGGCTTTGGAGCAGCCATGTGACAACCCCAAAATAGGTCCATTCCATCCAACCTATTCTGAGTCGCCAAATACATGATACAAAAAACAACTACAACTTTATTACAACAATTGTCGTGCAAAATACAACAACACATATGTTGTGAGTTTGGATACAAATATATACCAAATGTGACTCATGTCCCAACCGTGGACAGCACCTCACAATGACACCTTACATAAAGGTATAATCAAAAACTGTTTTAGAAATTAAAATCTTTGGGAAGTGCTCAAGGAAACCTTTGTACATGGGAGGCCATGCTTCTAGGCTATGATAGATATTATATGGCCACAGAATTATCCTTGGTTGACCCAATAGACCCCTAAGAATAACGAGAAGTTTACTATCATATTCTTCCCAATGGTGAGTCTTCTCTTGACATATCATTATCTCCACTGTCTCTAATTGAGAATTATACTTCAAATAAATAGCAAGATTATATAGGTAGTGCTCGTAAATATACTCAGCAAGTGGATGAGCACATCCCTGTCTTATGATGACACGAGGTTGTATGTCATTGGACATCTTGAATGATAGTGGCAAAACACCCTTCCAACGTTGGGTTCGCCTCACCCTATTTGATTCACCAAATATAACTACTAAATGATCTATACAACACTTTTCTATACTGCTTAGGGAGAATCTCCATAGCTAGAGACCACCGTTCTATTTCCCCGTTACCCTCGCTCGACCCAGCTACACTCTTATTACCTGAAAAGGAATTGTGAAGCAAAAGGGTGAGCACAACTAGCCCAGTAAAGAATATCATGACTAAAGATAAATAAGTTATCAATAGCCTTCAACAGAATTAAATCAGAGATTTAGAACATATGGTAGATGATAAAAATTTCAACCATAGTTGCTGCGGAATGAGCAATCCATTAGAAGAGTCAAATAGACCGTAAAGTTTATTATCTTCTCCATGTTAAAAATCCACCAACAATATTTTATTCCTGTAACATCAATCAACAGTTCCTTTCCACAATTATATGAATAACTCATAATCATAATTGTAATTCTAAATTCCTCTTCGCATCCAGGACGAAGATAATTTTTATCACATGTCTTTACCTGAAACATTAAAGATCATGGTTATACCAAATCACAGTTCCTGTTTATAATCATACTAACAAATCCATCTTTGCACTACGGGCCAAAGATATTCATCAACAAACCATCTTTGCACTACAGGCCAAAGATATTTAATAACAGTTCATCTTTGCACTACAGGCCAAAGATATTCATCAACAGACCATCTTTGCACTACAGGCCAAAGATATTCATCAACAACTCATCTTTGCACTACAGGCCAAAGATATTCAACAACAAGTCATCTTTGCATTACGAGCCAAAGATATTCATCAATAATTCATCTTTGCACTACGGGCCAAAGATATTCGTCAACAGTTCATCTTTGCACTACAGGCCAAAGATATTCCTCAGTCACGATCATACCAATAATTTACCCATCTTTACACTCAAGTGAAAGAGAAATTCAACATCAGGGTTATAAAAATATTATATATGATAATAAAAAATAATATGATCAAAATATGGATTTATTTCAAGAGTAATATTCATAAATTAACTATAATTTAGTCAGAAAAAGAAACCAATTTTATCGTGAATAGTACCCATGAATAGTAACTCGTGAATAGTAACTCATGAATAGTAACTTCGTATTCGTACATAGTACCGTATACGTAAATAATGTCATATACGTAAATAGTGTCATATACTTGAATAATGTCGTATACGTGAATAGTGTCGTATACGTGAATAGTAATCTCGACTCAAAAAGGTAAAAATTCCACAATAAAATCCATACCAATATTTCAGTATAATGATATTGAAAGAATAACATCATTTAAGAAGAAAATAATATCCCTTACTATCCATTACTATCCCTTACCTCAAAAGTGCAGTATTTCTGACTGAAATACAAAGCCGAAAGAAACTTGCACTGAATAACAACTCTCAAAGTATCTAAATACTCACAAAATATGCTTCATAATATAGAGAGAGAAAGAGAGAAAGCCTATGTTTCTGGTGTGATTTTCAATTCTAACTTAGCCCTCTATTTATAGGAAAATGTTAGCACGCAGAAGCAGACTTAACCTGCAACCTGATGGCTTTACCTGCTACTATTCCACCCACCAAAAAATAGCCACCATCCCCAACAACCAAAAGTGGGGCCCACCTATTTCTAAAATTTTTTACCAAAATCATTTATAAACCTAATTTTCGAATCAGTCACCTCTTAAAATTCATAACAAATCATACGTTCAATTTTAAAGGTTCAAAATTTGTGGACATATACTCAACTTATATATGTATAACATATCCAAAAATTACCACAATCCAATGGTCGGATTAAAAATTATAACCCTCGCAAAATATCTCAAAAACCCTAATTTGATTTTTAATACCTCCGTTCCGACAAAAATACAGATAAAACACCTCAACATTAACTCCTTCATTTTTAACCACAAAAATATATCTCTCATTTATATCCACATAAAATAAATATTTCCTTATCATATGAATCAATAATTAATTATTCACAGATAATATTACAGAATCAGATTTATGATAACCAGGCCGTTCCCAGGAAAGAGGGGGCTTTCCAATAAGGATTTCTCCTTACTAGCGCGCAATTAGATGACCAAACCTCTCCTTAGACAGAACTTTCTAGACATTGCCAATAATGCTATCTAATAATATTATTCAAATAATATGAATTATTGATCTGATAATAAAAAATATTGTGCAGCAACAATTATTGAAACAACAATAATATAAAATATCAACGCAGCAATTATTGAATCAATAAAATAAAATATTGAACAATAACTACTATAACAATTATTGAGTAGTGCATTCTTACGTAAGAATTAATAATTGGTGCAATACTGTGTGCTACTGTATTTTAACCGTCAGGTATTCCAACAGTATTAACGGTAACAACTACGCCGTTATTTATAAAAATTCAATTTTGTCGTTATCTTCATCCGACAGTTATTCGTTATGGGGCCCACAAATGGCTGCGCCGTCGTACGAATATTCCTTGACAGAAAGTATATTCCACGACCAAACGAATATTCCCCGACAACAATGAATATTTTATAACCACTTGTGTATTTTGAAAAAAAATTCATATATCACCCTTAACTTTAACATTTATCAATTTAACCATTTACTGAATAGTAATTATAAGAAAAATTGAATACTTTTATTTCATAAAATTCGGGGTCTTACAAGCCACTTTCAAAGGATTGTCAATTCCCTTGAGTTGAATTGATGGTATTGTGAGTGGTTTGCCAGTGTCATCGGCCTCAGTGGATATAACTGCTACTAATTCCTTCCTCTTAGTAGGACATGTATTCTCAATCTCACGTAGTACAGTATCATCGTCTGCTAGATGCAGGACACCACTGTCGATTAGATTCTGGATAAGGTGGCGGAGTGCCCAGCATTCTTCTGTGTTGTGACCGCGAGAGTGGGAGTGATATTGACATACTCCATCAGAATTGATTTGTCCTGAACGGGGGTTAATTGGAGGTAGAAGGGAAGTGATCCTTCCTTCATTGATTAGCATCTGAAGGATTTCCTCCATATGTTGGCCCAGATATGTAAATTACCTTCTATTGGCAAAATCCCGACGGGCTTTGGCATTAGCTCTCTTTGCCACTTTGTCCTCCAGCGTTTCACTTTCTGAAGGTGATGAGGGAATATTTATAACAAGAGGGAGGAGACTAGCATGCTCCTGGCTTACTAACTGGCGTGTAACTTGATGTTGGTAGGTCACCAGTTCTGCCAATTGCTTAATCTGTTTGCACAGAGATTTCATCATTCGTTGCAAACTGGAACTTGGCATAATCCCATTTGTCAACCCCATCTTTGGTGGTTTGAGATAACTCACCGTTGAAATTGGAGCTCTGTCCATTGCTCCAATTAATCATGTTGACTTCTTCCTCTTTATGTTGAGAAAGAGGGTTGTCTTGAACATGAGGTTGATCTGGTTTGGTGACCACGATTTTCCTGTTGTCTATCAGGTCTTGGATTTTATGTTTTAAGGCCCAACAATCTTGAGTATCATGTCCAGGTGCCCCGACATGATAAGCACATTTCTGAGTAGCATTAAAACCCCTCCCATTAGCGCTGACTGGTGGAAGAAGATGCGTGATTTTCTTCTGCATTGTCAGAAGAGTGAGAATATTCTTGAGTGAGTCCCCTAATGGTGTGAACACTCGAGGGAGTTTGACTTCTCCACCTTTCGGTAATGTAGGGTTCGAAGACTGAGCTTGAAAGGGAGTATAATTTCTCCTCCGGATAGGCATATTTTGATTGCCTTTTTGACCTTATAGTATCAAGAAAACATCCTCCTCTTTCTTTTTATGGACCCTCCGGGGGTTGTTTCCATAATTTCTGGATTGGATGTGCTCAGCAACAGCTTTAAGGGTATCTAGGTCTTGAATTTTTCCTGACTTCAATCCCATCTTAGCCATCTCCCTGTGTTTGATCATTTCAGAAAATGGTTTACCGATGCCAGCTAAGACTCTTTCATAGAAAAGAGCTTCTTGTATGTCTATGAAGGTCATGACCATTTCTGATTCCGTCATGGAAGGAATAACTTGAGCAGCAAGGCGCCTCCACCTCTGAGCATATTCTCTGAAAGACTCATTAGACTGTTTCTTGACCTTGGTAATCTCGTATCGGTCAGGAGCCATTTGAGATTGAAAGTTGTATTGTGTGAGGAAGGCATGTGCTAGCTCTTCCCAACTATGGATCTTTGAGTTATCTAATCTGGTATACCACGAACGGGCTTCTCCAGTCAAACTCTTCTGGAACAGCTGCATTCTAAGCTTCTCGTCCTCTGTATAAGATCAAAGTTCTCCAATAAAAATACCTTCAAATGTGTGTAAGGATCTCCTAACCAGTCATACTTTTCGAAGTCATGAGTCTTAAACTTTTTTGGATAATGAACTCCAGGGAATAGACACAAGTCAGCATATGAGACACTCCCGTGTGTTCCAATTCCTTTGATAGCACGAAGGGTTTCCTCCATTTGAAAGACTTTCTTCCTGATGTCACCGGTGTCTGGATCTCCTGTGAGATGGGTGGCATCATGAATTTTGTTGGTCGCATCCAACTGAGGTTTTGGTATTGTAATGGCTTTATCAAAACCTTGAGTTCCTCCTTGTGTAGAGGATTCAGCATGTATGGGTATTTTTGGACCCTGATTAGACTGGTGTAATTCTTTGAGCAGAACAGCCAAATCGGTGATTTACTTACTTAATCCGTCGAATTCTTTGCGAGAAACTGGATTAAGGTCAGTCTGGTTGGATGATGACATAATTGACTGTAGGCTCGCGACCTTTTTGGATTTGGATCGGGTAGTAGGTCTGATTGTTTCCCTGCGAAAGACTTGCATAGTTTAGTCTTTAAGGAATGCGTAAATATTGACATGCTATGTGATGTGTCCGTTTTAGGAATTTTATCCTGCAAAACGGATGTTAGTTGTTTGTAATACATGATAGCATGTTAATTTAAATATGTATGTATACACATTTCTTCATATTTCTCATTACATGGAGATGAATATGGAATGAATTTACAAGTAATTTGCTTTACAAGTAATGAGAAAGCATGAAGAGACTTTTCTCCGTGTTTGGTTTATCAAAGGCTGGCCTATCTTAGGTTACTCTCGCGGCTTTTTGGCATGAAGGTTGCCAAATCATCGCAATTTACTCAACAGGAAGTTAATACAGTCTTTCAACTGGAGCGAATTTGGGTGGTGCCTTTCCTGAGCCTCGTTGGAATTAGTCTTCATACGAGTCCAGTAATCAAACACCGACAGCATAGCCTCCTAGTAGAGGGACCACACAACATATATTCACATACATCGCGTCTCACCGTATGAAAATGATAACATGTGCGAAGCACTAATATCATAAGCAGATATGGTGCGAAGCACTAAGTGCAATAAAGGTATGCATTCGTACACATTCATCATAAATGTAAATGCAACATCCATACAAAAGTAGATAACAGTTTTGAAAAGCTTAGAATAACGGCTTAAGCCCTCTTACTGGAAATCCCCAGCAGAGTCGCCACCTATCGACGTCGGGATTTTTAGTTGTCCCTTTTCGTTACTTGTTCTTTGGTGTTCTCATTTCAGGTGAGATTTGTTTGAAAAAACAAGTGAAAAAGGTCCGACATGTATAATGCTGACGATGGATTGTTAAGAGTCGCTAGTTGATTTTTTAAATGGTTGTACCAACACAACTGAGAAAAGGTTTGCACATTGACCCAGTGATGTGACACTGCTAAACGGGTCGGTGAAACCAAGATTAATTAGGGTCTGGGGACTTGATTATGCAGAAGGAAGGTGTTAGGCACCCCCCGACATCCGTGTTACCATGGTGACCGCCACTTGTCAAGAAATTGTTATCTAAATATGTGTGTGTGTGTGTGTGTGGGCTAATGTGCTGTTTATTTGGAAGTAGCGCGAGGCCTCGTTCGCACCTATATACACAGGGTTTGAATTTATGTAAAAATTCAGTTCTAAGCAAGATATAGCAGTGATGTTTTAGAAAAGAGGTTTTTTAAACCCTCGTGCTCAATAGTAATTGAAGCCTTTTGATACTTTTATTTTATTCAGTATTCGGCATGATTGATTTTATTTTCGAGATGTGAAGCATCTACAAGAAAATAATGTACAAAAAGGTGCTGAACTCCTCGTGGGTATGGAAACCATCTGAGGAAATCCAGACATCGTAGATAAATTTACAAGCTGCTTACAGCTGAAAAGGTCCATCACGGGAACCGAATCTAGATTCAGTAAACTGAATCTATGATCACATGATTCCTAGGCTCACATGATGCCGCAATTGATAGAAAAGCAGTAAGTAGGTATATATAAAAGCTGTAAATATATATATACAGACATGATCACCAACCACGAAGCACCTCCATGGGGGATCAAAAATGTAAATAAAGTTGTAAACGCTATCAACCGCCACGGAGGAAACTCCAGGCGGGAACAAAACGTAAAGAAAGCAGTAAAAGCGATCAACCACCACAAAGTAAACTCCAGGCGGGACGATATATATATATATATATATATATATATATATATATATATATATATATATATATATATTAAAGCAAATAAATGCTCCAGACCGAAGTCTAGGCTCATCGAACAGAGTCCAACACACAGTTTATATATATAAGTATATATATACAAAAGCAAGTAAACGCTTCAGACAGAAGTCTAGGCTCAATCGAGGCATAACTCGATAATGTTAGTCCATATATATAAATATATATATATATATATATATATATATATATATGTATATACAAACTGATATAAAACTACGGACCAAATTCCGGGCAAACACACACAACACGACACTCAACGTGAAGAAGGGTGTGTAAAAAGATGAAGAGAAAGGCTTTAAAGTATGTGAGAAGGCTTACAGTTGGCTGCCAAAGAAGACTTCTATATCTTTAAAGGGATGAACACTCGGCTCCCACCGGGACAAAAGTAGCTATATATGAGCTCACAAATGTTTAAAACAAGAAAGCACTCAATATAGGGTGAGTACGGAGCAAATTTGACAGGGCTTTCTCGCCTTTTTCTCTTACAAAATGGCTACCCCAAGCCCTTTATTTATAGAGGGGGGCATGCGGCTAGCCGCAAGTGTACCTGAGGCTACCCGGGTTTGGCGGGTTCTGTCATCTCGAAGTACGTGCACGTGAGAAATATGATGTCTGCTCGAACTTTTAGAATTACAATCCGGGCATCCGACTGAGGTATGTAGGACCTATTTCAGATCACCGTTGTCAAGAGTTACGCAATGACATGGGATTAGAGGTTGTACGAAGTCATGAAGATGGGACGGTGCCCTCTAGTCTTTAAGCTTCAAATTTTATATGTTACCCAGTGTAATAGTCACTCGGGATTGGTTTTCCTTGATTCTTGTGGAACATGTATGTTTGAACTGTTGAGACGGTACAGTGTGGCATCAAGGTGGAAAGATGTTGACTTTTCCCCTCACCGGGGTTATCGTCGGTTTGGGCTGATAAAGTAGACGTTGCTCAGGGTTATCGTTGAGATTGGACTGTTGTATGTGTTGAAGGTCCTCAGTGTCATCTCTGAGGTGTGCATGTCTTCCCGGTGTTAACTCCGGGTCTGGTACTAAGTGCCTCGGTGTGAGCGTCGAGGTTGAAGCTGATTGCAGACATTTGAAAGAAGCATTTCCGGGGTTATCTCTGGAACTGCAACTGCCTTCCTTGGGGTTATCACCAAGGTTGGTAAATGACATTCCCAGTGTTGGGACTGAGACTGGATACCTCGGGGTTATCTCCGAGATTAATCGGTCTTCTCTGGTGGAATTTTCGGTATTGGAACTGCATACCTCGGGGTTATCTCTGAGGTTGGAATTGTTACTCCTAGTGTGTGTTCTGGGGTTGAGGCTAAACTTCTGGTAGTATTCGGACTGTATGTGAGCTGTCTTCCAGGTTATCTCTTGAAAGATGAATTTGCCCTCCTGCAATGTCAGTGATAAGTGTGCAGAAAATTTTGAGTGTCTACATCGTGGATACATATGGTATGTGTGTAGGATTTGTGGTGAACGAAAGTAGTAATCGTTTAGCCTATGCACGAGACAAGTTTCCTAACCCTACTTGTTATCGTTATTCAAGTTTATAAACTTACATCGAGCAAATTCTTGTTATTATTAATCAAGTTCAATTTATTATATTAAAGATTTTTAATCTTTTCAAAGTATGATTCTGTTATACAATACATATTCTATTGTATACCTCTTGAGATTGTTATTCGATTTAAATATCAGTTATTGTTGAACCTTGTTAGACTAGCGAACCCTTATTGATTCGACTAGTCCATAGTTGATGAACGTTCTAAATTTCAAAACCCTTATTGATTTATCCAAATCAAACTTCCTTTGGTGCGGACTCTAATATCAAACTGAGATGAACAACCCTGTATAGGGATTACTTATGCGTTAGCGTTAAGATATTGTGCACAATATGGTACTAAGGGCTGATCCCCCTAAGTACGAGTAGAAGAGTCCATAGTTTTATGATTGTTAAAGGTTTCAAGTATAACCCTTGATAACCTAGGACATAGTTCAAGGTCTTAAGGCCCTCAGAAGTTCTTTTGATTCTTGTTATTCATTCTTGATTCAAAAGTTGAGTTCTTATTCCAGAAGTCTTTGATTCACTCGAATGTTATTATATTGTTGTTTCATTATTGTACTTGTGGGCAATCGTGCTCACTCTTGCATAATAATAACATTGAAGTTAAGAACGAAAGGTCCGCCGAACCTTCTACTAGCAAAGGCAAGGGCAAGATTAACAAGTGATGAAGACTTGTTGTTTTATGTGATGATGTATTTCTGTTTTAGACTTATGTTAATGTTGTGTAAGATGATTAATTGTTTATGTTTCCGCAGTTAAGATTTAAGGTTAGTATGACCTGGGATATTTGTATTTATTTCGGATGATGTAACTCCTTAAGGAGAGGATTTATTTCTATCTATTTATGTTTTCATTTATTACGGGTAGATAGACATATGATGTTTGTATAGTGAACACCAAATCATGTGGGAATTGAAGTACCTAGATTTGGGGGTGCCATAGGTTGGTATCAAAGCTGTAGGTTATGAACCTTAGGTGGGAGAACAACCTTAGGTAGTAGCCTTATAAGAGATCAAGAACATAGTGGTGGTAAACTCTTATCGAGTTCTAAAAAATGAATTCCTTAATTCATTGAAGATAATAAAATGACTTTATGTGTTTAAGTGATAAATTGCGTGTTCTCTAGTACCGATTAGTAACTAAACCTTAAAATTATGTTGTCAGGATGTCGGATGTTGGAGGAGCTAGTCGAACTAAGGAGGAGGAACCCCGAGTACCTACGGAGGAGGAGCCCCGAGACATTCATGTTGTCAGGGAACAATTGGTACAGAGAGAGCCATCTCCGTTGATCACTGTTGTTGGTCAAGAGCATGAGCCTAAGACTGATCCAGAGGAGGATCCTGAGGAAGAAGAGGAAGAAGATGAGTTCTCACCAAACTCTATTGACGCTGAGATGTACGATGAGCTATATGATCGTAACGTAGAGTTACGTGACACTGTTCAGGAGCTGACTGAACGGGCGGTTATTCAACAAATTACTATCGAGCAGAGGGATAGGGAGGTTGTGACTCTTCACACACGTCTAGGAAACGTAGAATGGGATTTGGTCCATGAGAAGGGTCAAATTGAGGAGAAGTATGAGGAAATAGAGAAGTTGAAGAATGAACTGAAAGAGAGCTCAGCAAGGCTGACCGTAGCAGAGGAAGCTTGGGTAAGAGAATCACATCGTGTTGATCTTGCAGAAGAGGATTGTCGTACGAAGAAGGCTAAGCTTGGGGAGACATACTCTACACTTCAAAGTACAATGGATGAGGCCCAGGATCGAGTTATGAGGTACCCAATCCAGTTCGAAGGACTACCATCGTACATGCTAGATCGCCGGACGATGTCCCGCATTATGGAAGAGGAACGTAGCAAGGCTATTCAGCGCCTTAATAGGTAGTGATAGAAATAGTTTAATTATGTGCAAACTTATTTGGTATTTAAATGTAAATTCCGATGTGGTTATAAACAAAGGAATATTTTAATGTTTTAAATCCTGTGGATTCTTTATCTCGGGATAGTTAATGTAAATAGCAATGATGCTATCGTATTATGTTAAAACTTTCGATTTGAATAAAATATCAAAGTTTATTGAGATAATGTGTTAAGTGATTATGTTAAATTGTTGAGTTAAGCCTTAAATATTTAAAGAATTGGATAAATATCTAATAAGAATATATTTTAGCAAAAATATGTCACCGAGGAGAAGACAAAACTGTCAACCAGCTCAAGAAGAATCGACGAATAACAACAACAACGCCAATGCTAACCCCGTTCAACAATTGGTGAACTTATTAGCTAGAGCGATTAATAATCAACCTTAAGCTCTATCGAGTACGACGTTCAAGGATTTTAAGGCGGTGGGACCGCCAGAGTTTAAAGGCTCCATGAACCCGATAGAAGCTCAGACTTGGGTTATGGAGATGGAGAAAGTTTTTGATGTCGCCAGAGTCAGACAAGACCAAAAAACCGCCTACGCGACGTTCATGTTGAAATCCGAAGCCAGTTATTGGTGGCAAGCAAATAAGGTCTGTGGAGGAGAAGGTGTGATTACCTAGGAGAGGTTCAAGGAGATGTTTTTCGAAATGTATTTTTTGACAAGCTCGTAGAACCAAATGGAGGTCCAGTTTCTGGAGTTGAAACATGGGAATATGTCCGTACCAAACTATGCGGCAAGATTCAATGAATTGGCTAGGTTTGCCACATATCAAGTGCACACGGATGAGAGAAAAGCAAGAAGGTTTGAACAAGGACTGAAGCCCTGGTTGTATAGTAAAGTGTCGATGTTTCAGTTGAAGACATTCGCTAGGGTACTGGAGAAAACCATACTCGCTGAAGGTGGAAGCGATGCGGTAACCAAATATAATCAGGATCAGAAGAAGAAGAAGAAGAAGAAGAGTGAAAGTGAAGGAATTAATAAGGCTAGTGGAAGTAACACGGGAGGTGGTAATAATCAGAAGAGAAGGTGGTCTGACAACTCGTCAACTGGAAATCAGCAAGGAGGTCAGAAGAAGAGGATTGAAGCATGCCCGACATGCGGGAAAGCTCATCTGGGAGTGTGTATGAAGGGTAAACGAGTGTGCTACAATTGTGGTCAGGAAGGTCACATAGCACCTAATTGTCCTAACCCAAAGAAGGGTGCCTGCTTCACTTGTGGCTCAAAGGATCATCTGGCAAGAGACTGTCCTAAGAAAGGATCTGGAGGGGCAGGATCAGGAGGGAATAGAGGAAACAACGGTGGAAGTCCTCTAACTATCAGAGGACCAACCGCAACCAACCGACCAACCACCAGGACATTCAACATGAGAGTGCAGGATGCTATGCAGTCTCGTGATGTGGTGTCAGGTATCATTCCAATCAATAAAGTTAATGCCTATGTATTATTTGATTCAGGTGCTACTTGTTCATTTATATCCGATGACTTTGCCAAGAACTTAGAATTGCTTAAGGATGAGTTAGAACACCCCATAAACATAGAAATTGTGAATTGAAAATAATCCATGTTAAGTACATACATAAGAACTGTAGAGTGGATATTAAGGGTATTATTATGAACGTAGATCTTATCCCTATTCGACTTAGGGAATTTGATGTTATCTTAGGAATGGACTGGTTATTCAATTACGGGACTGTAATTGATTGCCAGAAGTAGCGTATTAACCTTATGACTCTGTCAACGGTTGTGTTTTATAGTAGAAAGTCGCCTAGACAAGCAAGTTATCTGATGATGATGCAGGCCAGGAAGTTGTTAAGACAAGGTTGTGTAGGATATTTAGCTTACATAGTCGACAGTTGTAAAGAGAATCCGAAAGTATAGGAGATACCGGTAGTGAGGCATTTCGCAGACGTATTTTTGGAAGATTTTCCAAGACTTACGCTGGATAGAGAGGTTAAATTTGTGATCGATTTTGCACCACGAATGACTCCAATATCGAAGGCACCTTACCGAATGGCACCAGTAGAGATGAAAGAATTAATGTTACAACTAGAAGAATTACTGGATAAGAAGTACATTCAACCGAGCATATCACCGTGGGGAGCGTCGGTGTTATTTGTGAAGACGAAGGACGGGACGATGCGAGTCTGCATTGACTACAGAGAACTGAATAAGGTCACGTTTAAGAATAGATATCCATTACCGAGGATCGACGACTTGTTTGATCAATTGAAGGGAGCAAAATACTTTTCAAAGATAGACTTAAGAAGTGGTTATCATCAATTAAAGGTGAGACCAGAGGATGTACCAAGACAATGTTCAGAACACGATATGGTCACTACGAATTTTTGGTAATGTCATTTGGTCTAACGAATGCTCCTGCAGCATTTATGGGCTTAATGAATAAAGTGTTTAAGCCGTTTTTGGACAAATTCGTAGTGGTATTTATAGATGACATTTTGGTATATTCAAAAACCAATGAAGAACACGAAGAGCATTTGAAGGAAACGTTAGAGGCATTGAGAAGGGAGAAGTTGTATGTCAAGTTTTCAAAATGCGAATTTTGGATCGAGCAGGTACAATTTCTTGGACATGTGATTGATAAAGACGAAATTTCGATAGATCCATCCAAAGTCGAAGCCATGATAAACTGGGATCAGCCGAGAACGTCGTCAAAAGTACGAAGTTTTCTTGGATTAGCAGGATATTACAGAAGATTCATTTAAGACTTTTCCAAGATCACAACTCCGTTAACGAATTTGACTCGAAAAGCTGTGAAGTTTGTTTGGACGGAGAAGTGTGAGGAAAGCTTTCAAGAACTTAAGAAGAGGTTGAGTACAGCACCTGTGTTATCTCTTCCGGATGATACAGGAAATTTTGTTGTTTATAGTGATGCGTTGCATAAAAGACTTAGTTATGTGCTTATGCAAAACGGCAGAGTCATTGTGTATGCGTCACGATAATTGAAGGATTATGAGAAGGGGTATCCAACTCACGACTTGGAGTTAGCTGCAGTGGTTTTTGCTTTGAAAATTTGGGGCACTATCTCTACGGGGAGAAGTGTGAAATATATACATACCACAAGAGTCTGAAATATATTTTTACACAGAAGGACTTGAATATACGCCAAAAAAGGTGGTTGGAGTTAATTAAGGACTACGACTGTGAGATTATATACCATCCGGGTGAGGCAAACGTGGTTGCCTACGCCTTAAGTAGAAAGGGTTGGGAGAAATTGATGATGTTGACCGCTCAGAAGGAGTTAATTTCAGCCATAGAGAAGTTAGAATTGGAAGTAAAGTATCCTATGGAAATTGATGAGAAGCTGTTTCAGATGCAACCTGGTACAACCCTACTGGATAAAGTTAAGGAGGCTCAACTTCAAGACGAAGAATGTAAAAAGGTTAAAAAGATGATATCTGAAGGAACCGAACCGAGATTCAAGATGGACAAGGAAGGAATACTGAGATTTGATAGCAGAATTTGGGTACCGCCAGTACCAGAGATTAAGGAAGACATTTTGAGCGAGGCTCATAGCTCACGATATTCGATTCACCCTGGTAGTACCAAGATGTACCAAGATCTTCGACAATATTTCTGGTGGTCAAATTTGAAACGAGATGTTACAGAATGTGTTGCCAAGTGTCTGACATATCAGAAAGTGAAAGCAGAACATCAAAGACCGAGTGGGTTGGTACAACCGTTGGAGATTCCAAAATGAAAATGGGAACATATTACGATAGATTTTATGGTTGGCCTTCTAACAACTCAGAAAGGTTATGACACAGTATGGGTTATCGTTGACCGATTGACGAAATCCGCACACTTCCTTCTGATCAAAATTAGATTTAACTTAGATCAGTTGGCAATGCTATATGTGAAAGAGATTGTTTCGAGGCACGGAGTTCCGGTGTCAATTATTTCAGATAGGGATCCGCGCTTTACATCGAACTTCTGGAAACATCTACAAGAATGCAAGGGTACGCAGTTGCGAATGAGTACGGCATATCACCCTCAGACAGATGAGCAGAGTGAAAGAACGATTCAGACATTAGAAGATATGTTAAGAGCTTGTGTAATGGACTTTAAAGGAAATTAGGATGATCACCTACCACTCGTAGAGTTTGGCTACAACAACAGTTACCACGCTAGTTTTAGCATGCCGCCTTATGAAGCGTTATACAACAGAAAGTGCAAAACTCCGCTATACTGGGATGAAGTTGGTGAAAGACAATTACTAGGCCCAGAATTGGTACAGCAGACAGTAGAAATAGTCAAAGTGATCCGAACAAGACTGGTAGCAGCTCAAGGCAGACAGAAGAAATACGCTGATCCACACCGTAAAATTGTTGAGTTTGAATCGGGTAGTTATGTGTTTTTGAAAGTCTCTCCTTAGAAGGGAAATATCAGGATCGGAAAGAAAGGGAAATTAAGCTCAAGATTCAATGGACCCTTCGAACAACTGCGAAGAATCGGAGAAGTTGCGTATGAGGTAGCCTTGCCTCCAGCACTTGAGAATGTCCACAACGTTTTCCATGTTTCGGTTTTACGATCCTACAAACCCGATTACAAGCACGTTATTGAATATGAACTTCTTCATTTTGAAAAAGACTTATCCTATGAAGAAATTTCTGTTCAGATTGTCGACAGGAAAGAACAAGTTCTCAGAAATAAAGTAATACCTTCTGTTATGGTAATTTGGAGGAACCACAAAGCTGAAGAAGAAACGTGGGAACTTGAAGAGAATATGATGAAGAATTATCCTCATTTATTTACTTAAATCATGTGTAAGCGATTCTGGGGACAAAATCTTTGTAAGTGGGGAGAATGTAACGGGACGGATTGATTGCGTTGTGATTCTGAGGACAAAATCCTTTTAAGGGGGAAAAGACGTGACAAATAAGATTTTTGTAGTTTTATTTGAATATTTATTGAATTAAATAAATATTTTTCGATGATTTAATTATTGGATTAAATAATTAATTGATAAAATTGTGGTCGATTAATTTAATTATATGTGTTATATTTATTAAATTAATGTGGAGAATTTTGATTATTCAAAGTATGTAATTAGGTGAGCTTATTGAATTAAAAAAATATTTAATAAGCCTAATACTATTTTATTTAAATTAATAATTAATGAGAAAATTAATAATTTGACATAATTAATAAATACAAAAATTAATTATGTGACTATGTGAATTAATGAGAAATTATCATATTTTATTTAAATTAAAGTAAATAAGATATTTGATTTATTTATAAAGGGGTGTGACACTATTAAACTATAGTATAAAAGATTTATTAAATTAAATGAATTTGAGCCATTTAAGGCTAGCCAAATGGAGCCTTTGGGAAGTTGGGAGCAGTTAACCCATGATTGGGTTAACTGACCACAACTGCGTCAGTTTTCAAAATTTTATATACGTCTTCTTTCTTTTGTTAAGTCCTTTATTTTCTAAGTCTGGGAAAAAGAAAACAAGTTTATAGAGAGAAATTGAGAATTTGTTGAGGGAGATTGTGAGTGGGTGATTGGAGAAATATCTGAGAAAGGTTTCTCTACTAATCTATACTCTTGGTAATCCCTTTAACCCAATTCCAAATTACGTTGTTTATATTTTTATGAAAATGGTTTTCAAGTTCTGTTAAAGTCTTTGTAATTAGAAAAGGTAGCAATTATGTGTTTGTTTAGAATAATATGTTATAATAATATGTTACCTACCATCTTTGTATGTTTTCAAAGCATTAAATCCATACAAATATATAGTAATTGGATTATTTTAAAAGTTACAAAGTATAAAAGTGTAAATATGGCCATATGGCCCTTAAGTACGAAATTTACGTGTTAAATCATATGTTGTATCATAAATTTACACTGTACACGATTATGTATATTAAAACGAAGAAATCAACCTTTGAATGGGCAGGTTTGGTGTTATAACGAATCCGTAGTGTCAATTTTCATGTTTATTTTCAAAACTTTCAAAAACAATAAGAACAGTGAAATTATATAATTTGATTCAAGTAATTTTGTGTTTTAGCTTGTTAAAATCACTCTATAAAGGTTGGATAATAATCATGTATGAATTATAATATTTGGGTATGCTTAAATTAATGTATGGACAAGGAAACTGGAAGTTATGGTCATATTCTGTGTTCTTCACAGAACGTATAATTGAACTTGTGAGAGATTTTTTGCCTAATTTGGCCTTGTTATATTTGCGAACTGCACAAACTGCAGAAACTGAGTCTGGGTAACCCCGCCCCCGGCGGGCGTTACCAAGCTAAATTACCCTGCACCGGCGGGCCAAAAAAAATAATAATAAAAAATAATAATAATAATTAAAATAAATAAATAAATAAATAAATAATAATTAATTAATTAAAATATTTATCAAAGAAAATGAATATTTTAATTGAGATATTTATGGAATAAAATAAATATTCGATGAAAATTATTATTAAAATATTTATAAAATAAATTAAATATTTTAATTGAGATATTTATAGAATAAAATAAATATTAGATGAAAATTATTATTAAAATATTTATAAAATAAAGTAAATATTTTAATTGAGATATTTATGAAATAAAATAAATATTCGATGAAAATTATTATTAAAATATTTATAAAATAAAATAAATATTTTAGTTGAAATATTTATGGAATAAAATAAATATTTGACGAAAATTATTATGAAATAATTTATTCGAGTGTAATAATAATAATGGAATGAAAATATTCTAATTTAATTAAGTAATTAAATTAGAAGGGTAACGATTTGTTAAATAAAGTGGAGTTTATATTAAATAATTAAGTGAAAATGTAACTAACGAATGTCGTGAATACATATGGTATGTGTGTAGGATTTGTGGTGAACGGAAGTAGTAATCATTTA
The DNA here is from genome assembly GCA_016801055.1 of Panax notoginseng. Taxonomy (NCBI): domain Eukaryota; kingdom Viridiplantae; phylum Streptophyta; class Magnoliopsida; order Apiales; family Araliaceae; genus Panax; species Panax notoginseng. The sequence goes on along the minus strand of CM029013.1, from coordinate 229,081,687 downwards.
GCCTACGCACGAGGCAAGTTTCCTAACCCTACTTGTTATCGTTATTCAAGTTTATAAACTTACATCGAGTAAATTCTTGTTATTATTAATCAAGTTCAATTTGTTATATTAAAGATTTTTAATCTTTTCAAAGTATGATTCTGTTATACAATACTTATTCTATTGTATACCTCTTGATATTGTTATTCGATTTAAATATCAGTTATTGTTGAACCTTGTTAGACTAGCGAACCCTTATTGATTTGACTAGTTCATAGTTGATGAACGTTCTAAATTTCAGAACCCTTATTTATTTATCCAAACCAAACTTTCTTTGGTGCGGACTCTAATGTCAAATTGAGATGAACAACCCTGTATAGGGATTACTTATGTGTTTGTGTTAAGATATTGTGCACAGTATGGTACTAAGGGCTGATCTCCCTAAGTACGAGTAGAAGAGTCCATAGTCTTATGACTGTTAAAGGTTTCAAGTATAACCCTTGATAACCTAGGACATAGTTCAATGTCTTAAGACCCTAAGAAGTTCTTTTGATTATTGTTATTCATTCTTGATTCAAAAGTTGAGTTCTTATTCCAGAAGTCTTTGATTCACTCGCATGTTATTATATTGTTGTTTCATTATTATACTTATGGGCAATCGTGCTCACTCTTGCGTAATTATAACATTGCAGTTAAGAACGAAAGGTCCGACGAGCCTTCTACTAGCAAAGGCAAGGGCAAGATTAACAAGTGATGAAGACTTGTTATTTTATGTGATGATGTATTTCTGTTTTAGACTTATGTTAATGTTGTGTAAGACGATTAATTGTACGTTTATGTTTCCGCAGTTAAGATTTAAGATTAGTATGACCTGGGATATTTGTATTTATTTTAGATGATGTAACTCCTTAAGAAGTTACAAGTCCTAACAATATTGATCCTAACAATTACAACTCATAAGATCATCCTAACAAGATTGATCTTTCTATTATAAGATATTTTATAGAAAGATAAACATTTAGCTCAAATCAACTTAATAACTTTGATCTTTTAATCTAAGTCCTTGCACATATGATCTAATAAGGACTTTACAGATTTTGGAAAGGCATGCTTATGTATATATTCCAACATCAAATTTAAATATGTGATTCCCAACAATCTCCCCCTATTTGATGTTGACATAACCAAGTGGATTTGCATCAATTACTAATGCAAGTGCTTGAAAATAAACATGACTTAATGATCAGTGAGCAACTGAATCTCCAGAAGATAATCATGAATTTATTGATGTTTTAAGAGAGAATAGTTTAAAACCAATACATCAAATAAAGACAGAAACTTATCTTCTAGATTTTTAAACCTTGGAGGATGCGCATGTTCGTATTCCCTCCTTTTCCTGCTGGCTTCATTTCTCCTTGCAATTTCTTCCAACTCATGTTGCTCCAGAGGTTCATTATGATAATGTCTATTCATGAAAACAGGATCGCCAACGGGCATGCTCATACCTATGAGAGATACTCCTTGCCGATTGAACGAACTGGAATCTAGACTTGCCATTAGGATCAGTTGATGTTCTGCTGCTCTTGGAGGCTGAATGCGATGCTGCTGATTGGTTCTTTGGGAGTGTACGACTTGCTTCCCTTTACTTTTATCATTATTCTCCTCCTTTATGTTAGCATCCAAGGTTCGAATATCTTGAGACAAGCGATTCATGCCTTATATAAGTTCGTGGAGTTGACTTCGTGACTGAGCAATATCTTCTTGATTTTCTTGGACTAGAGCATCAGTTTGTGATTTGTGTTTTTATAAAATTGTGATGCCCCCAAAATAGGTATACATCACCCATTCTGAGTAACCAAATACATGGTACAAAATTCAAATATAACTTAATTATACAACTGTCGTGTAAAGTACGACAAAATATAAGCTGGGAGTTTTAACACGAATATTGTCTGCTAGATAATATCCAAACTCAAATTCAATATTATTACATTTATTTTCACACTACTTCACAAAATAGTGAGAACTACTAATGCAAATGGACCGTCACTCCGTTCCCCGACTAGTCCGAGCTATATTCTCATTTTCTGAAGAGAACAACGAAAGAAATGGGGAGCTCAACTAGCCCAGTAAGAAATATTATGACTAAGATAATGCAGAATAATTTATCATTAGCCTTCAACAGTATAACAACTGATAGAATATAATAGACAACAAGTTTTAGATCAACAACTGCAGCGAAATAAGAAATCCATTAGAAGAGTCAAGTAGAGAATGATATCTGTAATATCCTAAATTTTTTTTTCCATGTAATTAAACAATTTCAAATAAATAAAAACAAACTTATGTGAAATTTTTATGTGACAATTATTTTTAGATGAATTATTTATTTTATTATATGTTATGTGACAAGATGCATATTAATGGTTGTTACAGTTAGACCAATTATTTAAATTGGTTAAGGATGGAATTAATTTTAATTAATTTCGTGGGATGACTTACAAATATAGGTTGGAATTTGGAGCGGAATTTAGAGACGCGGACTGCGTATTTGAGGCCGAAACGTCGAAATTAGTCAGGATAGACTGTAACCACGAAAATGCATCATGGTTGACTTTTTGGTCAAAGTCAACCGGTTGATTTTTTTTTTTTGGAAAAAGTCAACTACAAATTTTGAAGTTGAATTTGGCAAAACGGACAGTTCCATGACGTCCAGGACGTCGACTTTAGTAGGAATCGATATAAGTATCGAGCACGTTTTGCTACTAGGGGCAAAATGGTCAAAATTGGTAGTTAAATGATATAATTGATTTTTATAATAACATTTTTATAAGGCTCAGCAGCTGAGGGCTTGTGACAACCAAAATGGGACAAGGGGAAGGAAGTACACGCATATTACAAGATAAATAAGGAGAGAGTATTCCATTTTTCCTCTTTAGACCAAAAGCTCTTTCATTTTCTCTAACCCCCACTTTCTTCCTATTAATTAACCATACTAATGTATTAGATTAATGTTGTATAACTGATGATTGGAGAGGTGAAGGGGCTGGAGAGTTCATTTCTATCAAACATTATATACATATACATATATACTCTCCACTCTTCACTTTGACAAAGTTCCACCAAGTGAGCAAAAAGAGAGTTTGAGGAAGAGAGTTGAGAGTTGAAGATTCTGGAGTTTTGGGGACTCTAAAACAAGCAAGCAATAAGGGAGAAAGCAGTAGCTAACTCCATTTACAAGAAGGAAATTGCATTCAAGGTAAGAACATGAGCTTGCATGGTATTCTTAAGAAAATTAGTAAGAAAAAGAATGTATAATCATGAGAAGTGTTTTGTTTTGATTTTGTAATGTCATGTTAGTGGTTGTTTCTGATATGTGGTGGTAGAGAATGAAAATTCTGGTTCATTACATGTTTCTAATTCATATAAAGTCAAGAAAACCATGTATGCATGCTATATGTTTGATAAAATGCCTCTTGGATGCCAATTTGTTCAAAACATGAAAAGTTAGAGTTTGATTATTGTAACATGTGTATATGTGCTTGTATAAGTGATCTGGATAGTAGGAATCAAATCCATGCATGCTAGAATCAAAATCATCGATGTTGTCAAAGTGGGTTAAACTAGTGTTTCATGAATTTTTAGGATTTTTGGTCACTCGAAATCATGTCTTAGATAATCCATTTGTTACATGTAATAATTTTGTAAAATAGTATGTAACATGAAGTATAATCAGTCCAAAGTTCATTCGGATCGAAGATATATTGAGTGAGATATGAAAATCGTAAGCAAGCATGTTAGAAACCGAAAAGAAAAAAAAACTGTGAACTGCTGACCCTAAGGACAAAATTCGGGGCTAGCTACAATTTCCAGAAAATTGTGGGCTTTGGGTTGTTATATTACACTGAATAAGCTTTCCATAGACTCCGGAACGGACTAATTCCGACTTCGGAGCAAGGAGTTATGACTTTTCAAAGTAGTTGTGTCAAATCTGTCCAACAGATTCGGGGCAGTCCTCTTGCATGGATTTTCTGGAATTTTGTGCTTGGAATTTGAAGATGGTCCATGAACAAAAGTTGTAACCCCAGAAGTTAGCTTCGCGTGGGCGCAAGAATCGCTCAAAAATGTTTTAAAACGAATGAGTTATGACTGTTTTAGCGAGGTATGATAAAGTTGAGAAATTTTTTTTAAAAAAAACTGTTATGTTTGGGCATTTTTAAGTTCTGTTTTGGGGCTGCCTATGATGTCTAAAATGGGTGGCATATATTTTCTAAATATATTCTCTTTTGATGTTTATAGCATATCCAATAGGAGACCCTTATACTTCAAACTAGATTGTGTATGAATGGTGATTAACGAGACACATGTGATTAGGTTATGTGAAGGTTAATTGCTAGCGTTAATTGTAGCAGGCTTATCAGGCAAGTTTTCTAACCCTCATTTCTATTGGGTATTTATTAAATCCTTACTAATATTATCACAGTAAGGGTAAGTATTGGACTTGTGCTAGTTATTTATTCGCGCAAGTTTCTTCGTTGAAAAGTCATACAAACTTCAATTATCTTGCAAGCTTATCGATGATTATTTAGTTATTATTTTTAACTGCCATATGTTTAAATTTCATTTCATTATCGAACTGTTCTAAGTATGTTCCTAGCCTTTGTTTCTGGCTAATTCTTATTTATGGAGAAAGTGATTTAAAACAAATCTTTCGAAGCTATTAAATGTTTACCAATCCAAATTGCTTTGGTGCGGTCTCACATGATTACTAAGATGAACAACCCGAATAAACGGGCAAACAGATGTCGGGCAAATAGTCTCATTTCGCTTATGCAGCTTAAAACTTAATACTTGTGTACAACGTAGGGTACAATAGGCTGATCACCTGGCGTACTTGCAGAGACCGTTTACAGTCTATTGGATTGTTAAACCGTCTGATAATTTTTGATGAAAGAAAATATGTTCAGGGTAGTTTACACCCCTTAGTATGATATTAAAAATTCTTAAATTTCCATTCTTGATGTTCCTATTTAACACTTGATAATCATATCAACTGTTGAGGTTTAACTATTCAACTGATTTCACTCCTGATGTATGTTTTCAAATTCCTGTATATACTTGCTGGGCAATTTGTGCTCATTCTTGCTTAAACCTTTCAGTTAAGGCTGATAACGCTGAGGGCTTGGGCAAGGACAAAGGAAAGTCTAAGATGAAAGGATGAAAGTTATTTATGTAATAATTATATTTCCGCATATGATGTAATGTAGCGATAAACGCTAAGTTTAAGTTTCAGTTTATTAAAGGTTGTAAAGACTTGGGACTTTATTTTGAATAAGTATGTAATGGGTAATTTAATATTATTATTATTATTATTATTATTAAAGTTACTTATATAGATGATGGTGTATGTTATATCGTGAGCACCATGTCCTGTAATCGATGTTATACGGATTTGGGGGCGTCACAGGTTGGTATCAGAGCCATAGGTTATAAACTTTGGATGGGGAAACCTTAGACTATAACCTTAGGAAGGTTAGTGGAGGAAATAAAGAGATGAACTCATGTAGAGTTCTAGGGGTTGTGTCAAATCTATATTTTTTTTCCTAAAAACAAAAACATCTATTTCAAAATACTAACCGAGTTATTTTCTTGTTTGAAGGATGTCAGGAGAAGACGAGGTTAGAGATATCCACGTTGTGAGTGAGCAGTTGGTGACAGCTGTACCTGAGCCTATAGCTGAGGCAGCAGTTGACTCAGACCCAGAGGAGTATCCTGAAGAGGGAGAGGAGCCCGAGGAGGACTCAGAAGAAGCACCTGGGGATACTTTGTTGGATGAGTTGATGGATAGGATTACGGAGTTGGACGACAAGGTCCATGAGTTAGAGGAGCTGTATCAGGGGGAGCAGCAAGCTGCAGCATTGCTTGAGGCATTGGTGCACCACCTGATAATTAGGAACGGGGACCAGGCTGACAAGCTGCGGGCATCAGACCAGAAGGTGGATAGGCTGGAGGATGAGAAAGAAGCTATTAGGACCCACTTGGGGCATACCATTAATGGGTTAGAGTCGAGGATTCAGAGTCTCCAAACTGACAAGCAGATTATTACCACATTTTGGGGAGATGAGAGAAGAGACCGTGTTAGGGCTAAGAAGCTAACCGGAGAGTTGGAGGGAGAAGTTAGAGACAAGAAGGTTAAGATAGACAAGATGAAATACGTGTTTAAATCGGCACATGGAAGGTTCCAGCATAGGGTGTGTCACTTTCCTTGTGAGGAGCGCCGGTCCGGCCGTGTTATAAGCCGAGAGCTGGTGAAAGAGATAGCGGATGAGGAGCATGAGGACGCCATTAGGCGGGGTCTTTAGTTATTATGATAGACTTTTTCCTAGTAGCAAATAAAATGCTTATCTATGTAATAAAAAGCTTGGTTTCTGTTTTACCAAGTGATTGATACAATGTGATGTAAATGGCATAATGCCATAAAACGATGAATTACTTTGAGTATTATGTTTATAAATAAATACGTTTTTATTTAAGTATGTGATGTGATGGTTCAGTTTTTACGAATTCTATATACTGTAGAGTAAATTATGAGATAATAATATTAAGTTCATTTTGAACAGATAGATGGCTAGAGGAAGACGTCGCCAAGCACCCGAGGGGTCAGACGGTATTGCTGGGGATCCACCGAACCCTATGCAGCAGTTTGTAGACATGTTAGTAGGACAACTTCAAAATCGAACCCCGAATGTCAACAACCCTCCAGTGGCCCCAGTGGCACACTTTAAAGACTTCAAAAGCGCGGGACCACCTGAGTTCAAAGGAACTACAGAACCCATCGAAGCCCAGACTTGGGTTAAGAAAATCGAAAAGGCGTTCGCTATCGCCCGAGTAGGAGACGACCAGAAAACTATCTTCGCCACGTATATGCTGAAAGGTGAAGCCAACTACTGGTGGGAGGCAAATCAGACCCGAGCTG